>CM053601.1:104464499-104482636 GCA_028646575.1 Pseudocheirus occidentalis | reverse complement strand
CTTGTTCAGCTATTCCCCAATTCCTTTCCCGTTCTTTGCTATCACAAAAATAGCTGCTATTAAATATATATATATACATACACATATATGTATATATACATGCACACACATACACACATGTAATGCCATGCAGAAGCAGCTTCCCAAAAGAATGCTACTGTGAACAGCTTTTAAGGTTCTGATTACACAGTATAGTGAACACTTCATTTATTCCATAACAAATCAAGGCAAACATTCACAACAGATCACGATCTAATATTTATAACATTGCATCTTATCACAGAAAATCACAATATAGGGTTCACAACAGCTTAACATTAGAATGGCCACATAGTTTTCACCAAAGTGGTCACAGTATTAAGAACAAAGAACAAAGGAACAATCATCTGAAATCCTTAAGGAGGTTTGCCTCCTCACTCAGTCATTCAGTCATTTCACAATACTATAATCAATCTTCCACCCATGGGGCAATTATAGATTAACTTAATCAGTCACTTATCTAGCATTTAGTCACTAAGTATTGTTAATCACTAAATACAATCATTAGAAAAATTATACAAACCCTCCACACCTTGGTCTCTAGTAAACTTCAGTTTCATCACTCATTGAATATCCAAGGAGAGGCCTTTTCTTTATTTTAATTCAGGGTGGTCTCTCAGATTCCCTGGATCCCCTTCCATGGTCCCAGCTCCTACCTGAATCCACCAAAGAGTCACCTGGATTCAGAGGCAGACAGCTCCCAGGTTCTTGTCCAGTCTTCTGCGCCTTTCTTGCTACACACTGAAGTTGACGGGGTCCAGCACATCTCAAAACCTTTACAACTTCTGTTGCCAGGAACTCAAGGATCAACCAAGCTACAAACAAACAAAGTCTTATCCTGGTCATGCTTCTTCAGTCTTCCAGCAGTTTGGCTGGCTCTAGGACCCAGAAGAAATCTCTGCCTTCCAGGAGGCAGCAGCCACTTTGGCCTTCCAGGCAACTCTAACCTTCACCAGATCTCTCAGCATAACAGCTTCTTTCACCAGAAGGCTGCCAGAAGAAAAAATTCTTGATTCTGACTCTCTTCTCTGGGCTCTTCTTAAACACACACACACACACACACACACACTCACACATACATACACACACACATACACACACACACACACACACACACACACGCATGCATGTGTGCGGCTTCCTGTCTCAGCTAACCCTTTCCTGTTATGTCAGCAACATGAGACAGAGTTCACACCTTATGTTTCTTTCACAGAAGTACTTGGGTTAAGTATCTGCTAAATTAATTACCTTTACAACATATTACACAAACATATATGCATCTGTATGTATATATGTGTATGTCTATCTATCTGTCTGTCTAATCTGTCTATCTATCTATCTGTCTGTCTGTCTGTCTAATCTATCTGTCTTTCTATCTATCTATCTATCTATCTAATCTATCTGTCTATCTATCTAATCTGTCTATCTATCTGTCTGTCTATCTATCTATCTAATCTATCTAATCTGTCTATCTATCTAATCTATCTATCTGTCTGTCTGTCTGTCTCCTTTCTCTTTTTCTTTGATCTCTTTGAGGTACAATCTAGTAGTGGGCCAAAGGGTACACATAGTTTTATAGCCTTTGGGTATAGGTCTATATTGTTCTCCAGGATGGTAAATCCGTTTACAACTCCACCAACAATGCATTAGTTTGCCTATTTTTCCACGTCCTCTCCAGCATTTGTCATTTTCCTTTTCTGTCATATTAGCCAACGAAATAGGTATAAAGTGGTGTATAAGAGTTGTTTTAATTTGCAGTTCTCTAATCAATAATGATTTAGAGCATTTTTTTTCATATGACTATAGGTAGATAGCTTTGATTTCTTCTTCTGAAAACTGCCTGTTCTATTATACTTTTATCACTTGATATAATTACCACCAGTCTTCTGTGCAGTTATTTGATTACTATATTCTTATCATCATGCCTGAAAGTTCTTTGGAATAAATATCAGGGCAAAGATCATTTATCAAACATTTTACAATACCATTTGATTATGTTACCCACTTATTTTGTAATAATGTGAGGGTGGTGCTTTAAAGGATCATTTCCTTTTTATAACCTTATATACAGATATCTTAGGATCATAGATTTGTAACTGAAAGGAATCTTAGAGGTTACTTTGTCTGATCTCATTCATTTTCTAGATGATGAAACTGACACCTAGAGATATTAAATGGCTTGCCCAAGTCACACAGGGAGGAAGCAGTGGAACTAAAGTATGTATTTTGGAGTCTTTTGGGAAAAGAAAGTTATTTCCCTTAAAACAATTTAAAGATAGGATTCTTTCCAAGCAATCCAATCTGCCCTTAAGTTGCACCTTGCTGTTAAATGAGACTACATTAGAAGGATGTTTGTATAATGGATCCTTTTCCACCTCTCCCCTATCATGTACAGCTGCAATTTCACTTTACTGAGAGGAAACTTTTGGGGCCAGCTTTTGGCTATATATGGCTCAGATGCCGAGTCTCTTAATTGGCTGCTGAGCCTAAAGGACTAAGCCTGATGTCCCAGAGTATCACATTTGCTAGAAGTAGGGGTGATTTCTGGTTCATGTCCCCTCTGATGCAGCCCTTCAAGTCACAAGGTGTGATTTCAGCAGAAGGTGGAGGATAGCCTTCCTCTATCCTAACATAATGTTATGAAGCATAACCAGGTTTGTGCCAGGACCCTTGGCTGTCTTTGCCTGTCCTCTGTGTTTTCTTCCTTTAGCAACAACCTTGAGGCACTTTGGTTCAGAAAATTGCAGGAATGGTGAATGGTAACACGGGGAGTAAATAGATATACCCCTTCTAGGAGCAATAGCTGAGTTGTTTTGTTCATGGTTCCAGAATTGGAGTTTGGAGTTTCCCAGAAATTTACAGAATCCCAGATCTTAATGGGAAGAGACCTCAGAAGATCTCTAGCCTGACCCATATCTGATTGAAAATCCACTTTATCACATGAATGGTTATTCGGCCCTTGCTTGAAAAGTTCCAAAGAAGGGGAAACCTACTAACAAGATAATATTTCTAATTTCTAATATTTGCCTGGCACGCAGTAGACAGTATATAAATGCTCATTCCCTGTCCTTCCTTGTTCTTTCCTTCCCTTCCACTTTCCCTTCCCTTTTCTCTCCACCTTCCCACTCCACACACTAGTCACTAATATGCTAGAGGAAATTGGGGCAGCTAGGTGTTGCAGTAAATAGAACACTGGCCCTGGGGTCAGGAGGATCTGAGTTTAAATCTGACCTCAGACATCAGACACTTAACTTTTACTAGCAATGTGACCTTGGGCAAGTCATTTAACCCCAATTGCCCTGCTTTCCCCCTCCAAAAAAGCGAAAAAGCAAAAAAAAAAAAAAGAAAAGAAAAGAAAAGAAATTAGGAAATATACAACATGACTAATGTGAAAATGTTTAACATATGTAAACTATATCAAATTGCTTGTCATCATAGGGAGGGGGAAGGGAGAAAAATTCGGAACTCAAAATCTTATTTAAAAAATGAATGTTGAAAGCATAAACTTTGTGAGCCCTGAAAGATCTGGAGAGAATGCAGCAACAAGATGTATAATGTTCCCCTTACCTGGCACTCAAGCAGGATGGTAGGAGAGAGTGTCTAAACAGTGGCAGGAACGGACTGGTACTAAGGGACAAATCAGTTTTAGAGAAAAACAATTAGATGGAACAAGGTTGACTCTTTGATTGGACAGTGCCAATGGAAGTTAATGTAACATGGCTAATTAGCAATCTTGCAAAAAAGTTTTTATGTCTCAACTAAACTTTGTACATCCCAGTTGGATGTACAAAGTAATTAGTTGTTACTGAATTCTATTCTAATCACTCTGCAATGCACATTATGATTCTTTTATGCTTGGCATTCTTTTTTTCTGTGTGGGAGTAAACAACCTACTCCATACCTGATTCTTGTTTGTACATTAGATACCTTTTTCCAACTTCACTCATTTCTGGATAGCATTTTAGATTTTCCAAATGTACTGATCTTGATTTATGTGTAGTATTTGATTAATTAAAGGTGAAGAAAAATTTCATTGTCAAGACAGTGAATGAGATAGTTTTGCTAAAAAAATATCTTAGTGTTCATGGGATACATAAATTATCAGCTCAATGGAAGGCTACCCCATACTTACTTGTGGAGAGACTGAGCAGCTTGCCTGTTTACACAATAAGATTCAGAGTCTTTGGGGAGCCTTGTAAAGACAATCCACTGCAATCATTTAGTGCTCATAGGTGATTTAGTTGGAATCCTTGATGAACAACTATAGACTGAAAGACAGTTGCTTTAGTGGATTCTCAATAAAAGAGAGTCCAAACTGTGCAAGTACTGTCTGAACTAGAGAGACTCAGCAAAGAATTTGCCAAGTGAAAAAGACTTGTAAATCTGTAACCCAATAACCAATTTGAATGGGGGAAAGGACTCAACTCAGAGGAAGCACCTTGCCTAGAATTTCAATTGTAAAGACTCCTAAGTATAGAGATGTCTGACGGAGTCAGCCTGAACCCTTCATATGTCCAGGTTTAAAATGGCAGGACTATAGTGATTATGATGATGATGATGATACTACCATCAATTAATTCAGGGAGAGATGCAGCAAAATCAGCAAGTTCCAAGAGACCTAGATCTTTCTACCTGTGACAAGACAACTTATGATGTCATAGGGAAAACTAGTAGCTATTCATATAACTACCAGATGACAATGCTAGTGTTTAACTACATAAGATGTGCCTTGAATGCATTTGATGCACATGGTAGTTACTGCACATTTGAGTGCCTGTTTACTATGCATAATTTGCCATTCATCTTTATGCACATACACTGCTTTTTAATGTATTCTCTGTTATTATGAAGAATTACTGCTGTTATTTTTACATTACTTTTATAGATTATTGCTGCATGTTTTGCTGCACTACTGCTGTAACAGGTGCATGTAATATATATTGCATGTAATTTACAAACTTAGTCACCAGAGAGCTCTTCTAGAATTTAGCGCTATGAAAAAATAAGCTCCCAAGGTACCCTGGTGATTCGCTGGGGAAATCAAATGTTTCACTAGGGGGGAAGAATATAAAGATGTCTTCTGAAAGCCTGGGATCTAATCACAACACAGAACCCACAAAGAGATGCTAAACTAACTCTAAACATTTAACCATGCGTATTGAGAACAATTCTCTTCAGTCTTATAAATGGAGTGACTACATTTGTCATGCTTTTTGGGGACCCGTAAGTGACTGAAACAGTTTGAGGCGAGGCACTCTTCCTAAATTGAGTAAGGACTTAATTTGAACTTTGTTTACAACTTTGATTAATCAACTAATTTGATGCAAATTCTGGCCTTTTGTATCTACATCAATTCATTACAGTTGTAACAAAAGTTGAAGAAGAAAGAAGAGAAAAAAGCACAGTTCAGCAAAACTTAAACAACGCTGTGTCTGATCATTTATAAAGTGTTTCCATCGACTCTCCTCCACCTCTGCAGAGACGAGAAAGAGGCCCATTTTCTAAACTCTTCTCTTGGGCTCAGCTTGGTCATTATTATAATTTAACACAGGTTTCAATTTTGGTTGGTTGGTTTTTTTATTCTTTACATTGTCATTATTGTAGTCATCATGCATATTATTTTTCTTGTTTTGCTTACTTCACTCTTATCAGTTCATAAAAGCCTTCCTAAATTTCTCTGAATTCTCCAAACTAGTAGTTTCTCAGCACACAGTAATATTCCATTCCATTTACTCTCAGTTTATTTAACCATTCCTCCATCAAATGGTCATATACTTTATTTCCAGGTCTTTGTTACCATAAAGAGTGCTGCTATGAGTATTGTGTTGCATATGGGACCTTGCACTCTGTGGTTGATCTCCTTGGGGTATATGCCTCACAGTGAGACCTCTGAATGAGCAGGCTAATCTTTACTAGTTACTCAATTCAATAAATGCTGGCCTTTGAAAGAATATGCACCTTTGTTAGACTATAGATAATTATGAATATGTTATGGCCCTCCATGGAGAAATTGTCGGTTTATTGATAGAGTCTGCCTTGGAGATAAAGCTAGTTAACAAATATCATAACATCAAAGGTTGTTTAAAATCAACAGAAATGTCAACGTACTTTAAAAGAAATCTATCAGTGATGTGTGGGACCATCTCTGGTCGTCCTGATCTCTATCTTGCAGCTGGACCCAGATGCCCAGATGGCTCTGGAGGAGAAAGGGAGGCAGGTGACTTTGCACAACCCTCCCTCACTTAAATCCAATTCCCTTGCAAGTCACAGCGTTGCCTTCCTGATGTCATGGTCCTCTTCAAGAATGAAGGACAAACAACAGCAATCAGAAATACAATTGTCATAAAGAAAGGGAAGGGAAGGAGCCTTTATTAAGAGCCTACTGTGTGCCAGGCACTGTGCTAAGCACTTTACAAATATCATCATATTTGATCTGCATAATAACCCCATGTTATTGTGTGATCCCTATTTTACAGCTGAGTAAACTGAGTTTCAGTGACTTGTCCAAGGTCATATGGTTAGAAAGTGTCTGAGATTTTATTTGAACGCAGGTCTTTTCTGATTTCAAGTCCAGCCTTCTAGACGCTGTACTCTGCTTCATTCAGGGACAAGATTCACCTACAGGTCTCTGATTTCTTTATTACTTTGTCTGGTCCTATCTCATTGCCCTCTGACTTCTAGAAATGGCATTAGAAGATTATTTGGAGAAATTTAGGCTTTGAGAACTTGACTATGCCAAATTACAAAGGCAGAAAAAGAAAACATCAGCGCTAATTCTGGTCCAGGGGGAGGTTTGCTTATTCCAATTATCTGAATTCAAAGGCAGCAACACTAATCATTTTGAATTGTCACAGATGTTTCTAGGCTTTAAAGCAAGTCCATACTTAGACATATATGTTCCTGTGATTTAGAACTATAAATTGTCATGGTGCCTCTGATAGTGCTCTAGATATAACTGCTTAATTAATGGTGTTGACTAATTAGATAAGTAGTCAGACTTGGAATATATCCCCATTAATATTTCATTTAAGTAGAAAGTAAAGTCTGCCTCAGTTGTTGACTAACCAGTCTCTTCTACGACCTCAGATTTTTGCCCTGGAATCATCAGCAATGTCAGATATCTTTTTAACGTTAGTATACTTGAACAATGCCATTTTCTATTCTCATATATACTGCAATTTCTCCTTTCTCTCAGATCTAGTCCTCAGTATTTATTTTCTCCTGAGAAAGCCAAGCCTGGCAAAATTCAGCTCATAAATCATACAGTATCTCTGGATTCTGAATCATTTTGGCTGACATAAAGCATTTTTTATTTTCATAGTAACAGTCTCAAAATTGCTCCGGATATCACAAACCTGCCCTTTCCCATTTTTCTATCCAGTAATGAATAGCTAGATAAGTGTACTCTTCAAGTCTTCCCATAATAATCACTAGGATTTCAGTTCTTGTATTTCAAAAGAAGGAAATATCAGAAAAAAATAAACTTAGTGTTTTCTAGCCTTTTCACAATTCACAGTGCAAATAACACTATACAGGGGTCTTTTATTTTGAGTAAAACCAACACAGTTTAGCATCAAAAACTTATAGGCTGTTAGAGAGGGAAGAAACTTTAGAGAGCATCTCCTCTGGGGGTGCACTGATAAATTGTTTAACAATTGGCTGGGCTGTGGATGGGGAATTTACCCATGGTGTTCTTTTAAGTTTAATCTGCATTATTAATAGTTTCTCCATGACTTTCTTAAGTGTAGAGATCAACAAAACAATTCACAAACCTCTAATTTGCGATGCTTGTTGCTTTCTGAGTTATAGTCACTGTGAATTTAACAATAGTCTCCCCATTAGAGTCGGTGCCAGCACACCCACCCCTGAATTCATCTAATGACATAGAAAGGGTTTCACCAAAGCACCAGAGAGACCAATAATGGATAATGTAATGGGATCATAGGATTATATATACAGCTGGAAGGTCTAAAGGTCATCTTTAGAGTCAAATGAGTTTATGCCCTAATTTAACAATTCTCTAAGGAGGAAGAACTCTATGCTTGGGGTCAGAAGACCTGGTTTGTAGTTCCAGTTTTGCCCTTCCTCACCTTTGGGACAGTGGACAAGTCCATTCACTCTTGTGCATCTCATTTTCCTCACCTATAAATTGGATGGTGAAATAGCCCCAAGCAATCTGATGTCAGAATGTTC
This sequence comes from Pseudocheirus occidentalis, assembly GCA_028646575.1. Classification (NCBI taxonomy): domain Eukaryota; kingdom Metazoa; phylum Chordata; class Mammalia; order Diprotodontia; family Pseudocheiridae; genus Pseudocheirus; species Pseudocheirus occidentalis. The sequence goes on along the minus strand of CM053601.1, from coordinate 104,474,404 downwards.
ATTGGTTTGGGGGTTTAAAGTTGGAAGGGAACTTAGTGCTAAATAGTGCTCCTCCTTCTACAGATGAGGAAAATGAGGTCCAGAGAGGGGTGTGACTTGTCAAAGGTCATGAAGGTCACTGGGCCTGGGACAGGAAGACCTAAGCTCATAGCCTCAAACGTTGACTAGCTGTGTGACCTTGGGAAAGTTGCTTAACCGCTGTCTGCCTCAGTTTCCTCAACAGTAAAATGAAAATAATAACTAGCACCTTCCTCCCAAGGTTTTTGTGAGGATTTAGATAATATTTATAAAGTAGTTGGCATATAGGAAGCCATATATACAACTATAAACTTAAATTCTCAACTTAAATTCTCATTTCCTTCCTTCCTATGTGGTGGAGCCAATCATCCCTCCTCAGTGGCCATAAGTTTTTATAAAGATGAAAACCCAATCTTAGTTTCCTCTTTGCTTCAGGTGTTTGTTATAGCTGGGGAACTAGGCAATGGCCAACAAATAGCCAACCCCTATGTCTGACTTCATAATTGTGGAAATTTCCAGTGACTGAGTACAGAAGCTGACAGGGTTGTCTTCATAAAAGCATGGCTTATGAGGTCTTTGCACAAATGCCCCATGGTAGAGGAAATAGGTAGAGATCATTGCTGCCTGGGAAGCAGTGTGGTGTAGTAGAAAGCATTTTAGATGTAGATTCAGAAGACTTGTGTTCAAATCTTAGCTCTGTTGTTTACTGCTGTGTGACACTGGGCAAGTCACCTAACCTCTCCATGACTCAGTTTCTTCATCTGTAAAATTAGGAGTTTGGAATAACTGGGCTTTAAGTCTATGATCGCATTTTGACAGTGGATAATGTGCCGCTTCCCCTTTCAATTTATGGATGAGGGAAATAAAGTCACAGAAAAGTGAAGAGACTTATGGTTACAAAGGTGAGGAGGGACAAAGTTGCAACTAGAAACCAGCTCCTCTGACAGCAAGCACAGGGCTCTTCCTGCTTAGAGAACTGCTGAACTGGGGCATACACTCATTTGACTCACCACAATTTTTGAGTTCACTTTGCTAGGGAACTTGGTTTCAGTGATTCTGAAATGGTTCTAATTGTATTAGTCAATAGAAGAATAAGATTTACTTTAGCAATATTAAATCATAGCCACTTTTGTTTGAATCTAGCTATTAAATATCCTCTACACAGGATAGAAAATGACTAGAGGTCTTTTTCCTTTTTCTAAGACATTACAATTTAGCATTTATGTACACAATTATGCATACATTTTATATATGCATATGCACACATGCAGACACATGCAGCGCATATATGCAATGCACGCACAGATATACACACGTAACATGTGTGCAAACACACATGCAACACAGTATAGCTATGCATTGTGTTTGACACACACGTACGTGCATGCATATATAACAGTGTATGGTACAAACATGTGCATGCATGTAAATGCAACTTGCATGTGCGTGGGTATGAGCATCTACATACATGTAATGTGTGTGCACATGTACATGTATGCAGATATGTGCACCTGTATATATGCAATATGGGTATTGACACAAATATACATAGATGTGCCTGCACGTTCTATATACATATGTGAATATATATGTGTGTAGTGAAAATTCCATGTGTGAGGATAAAACTTATAAGTTGCAAGGGGCCTGGGTATAGATGGGCCATCATGTGGTGAGGGCTGTCCTTCATCCTCTTTCTCCCTCACCCTTCTCCAAGGAGACTTTAATTCCTGCCAGAAAGGGAAGCAGGAAATCTTGCAGAGAGAAGAGATGCCAGGCTAGAAGTAAATCTATCTAATCTCTTAAATATTTTTAGTTTAGAGGATATAATTAGGTTCCATATAATTTTCAACCACTTTGTCATTTTGGGGGAAAGAGAGACACCAAGCCCTGTATCCAAGGTTTGACCCTTTTCCTGCAAAATACCGGTTCCACAATGGACACACATAGCTAATGGCAAAAAACCCCCTATTTATCCAGATCGTAGCAAAGTAGAATTCACAGACAGTATGTATAGGAAGATCTATTACCAAACAATACATACTGAAGGAGCTCTTTCATTGGGAGCAAGATAACTCAGCCCAACCAAGAGAGATTGTCCTCGGTCTCACCCAGGGGAAACTCCCTGAAGGCTGTAGTGTAGCAAGCTGAGGATGAGGATACAATGGAGATTGTCAGCTCCTTTCATGTCTTCCCCAAATCTTTTCCTTCAGCAACCTGAAGTGGAGTTGGCATCTCCTATCTGCCATCTCAAAGCTGGAAGCCAGAAGCACCCAAAGCAATTCAACTACTCAGTGCTTGAAGAGTCTGGAAAAAGACCCAAAATTTGATGAGTCCGAGGGATGGTGAAGGGTGGGGCATGAGGAACTGACCAAGAACTAAAGCTCTCTTGAATTCTTTCCAGTTCTGCTCTGCTTCTCACACAGGGCAGGGCATTCATCTCCATCATTAAGGAGAGAGACCCATACCAGTGGGCTTTTGGACAGGGGCATCATTCAAATACATACACAATAAACACAGGCAGATAAATACACATATACTCTACGTGTTACATATATACACAATACATATCTATATCTGTCTACCCATCTATCTAAAGTAAGTGTGTGTGTTCTCTAGGATATGAGTAAATATCATGGACACCTCTTCTAAAACACTAGGGTTTGTACTCCAGGCAACACTGAAAACTTACAGACACTGGATAACTATGACTTTGGATTAACATATTAATGAAGGCATGATCCACATGATAGAGGTGGCATTCACTTCATGCATGAGTAGACTATTTTTATTAGTGGATACAGGTGGGAAAAAAATTATCCTCTTGTGACCAGTTGTCTAGTAATGAACCATTCTGGAGTTAGCTAGGCTGGTCCTTGGCTGTGACAAAGATCACTGAGGTACTTAAAATCTTTAATTTTAAGAGATTTAAAATCTCTCTCTCTCTCTCTCCCTCTCTCTCTCTCTCTCTCTCTCTCTCTCTCTCTCTCTCTCCCCCTCTTTCTGTTCTCATACATATATATATAGGCACACATATGTATGTATACTATATATATTTTAAGATTATAGTTGTTGGGATATCTATATCTATCTGTCTAACTATGCATTTCTTGGATCGTCATTAAAATAGACAAGAAATTAGACTCATTTCAACAGGGGGAGGAAAAAAAGCTAGATTTCCTAGCTTTTTCCCTATATTTCCAAAGGAAGTCCTTTGAATGACTCCAAGTTTCTGCTTGAAACAAAGGCTCATTTAAAAAATATTAATGTTTTCTCTACATTGTTATGTGGCAACAAGTGTTCCATTGATGTCCTTAAGATGTCAAGGAAAGATGAGGAAGGTCTCACCACATTGGGTGGACCCCCTTATGGTAAAATTATTGGGGGACCTGGACAAGAGGTATATAGGATGAGTAGGCATGAACGGACAGTGGTATGTATTTGTGGTGGAGGGAATATCCACGTTTAATGCAGTCACAGATCCTTTTGAGTATCTGGAGTATTTGAGTAGCACCACCTAAATGTGAATTCCTGGAATTTTAAGGAAAATTATCAGAAGGAATTACTGATACAGTGGCAACTGTGTAGAATTTAAGAATGTTGGTTTTGAAGAACGAAAAATAAATGTTGTTCATAGCTTTTTAAAAATTATTTTCATTGACAGATATTATTATTTTATATTTTTATATCACCAGAATTTTGCCCAGGGTCCTTTACCCTGCCCACTCTCAGAGAGACCTATCATACAAAAAATAAAGAAAAGAAAAAAAGAGAAAAAAAACTCAGCAAAACTGGTCAATGCATCGTAAAGGTTTGAAAACAAATGAAATGTTCCACACCCACAGATCTCCCATCTTTGCGCAGGAGTGGGGTGGAGGTGTCTTTTCACATATCTTCTCTGAGGTCATGCTTATTCTTTACAACACCGCAACTCTTACTAACACTTGCTTTTTATTTTGTTTTATTGTTTTTTGGTGGTGGTGCTTGTTTCCATTTAAATTGTTGTAGTCACTGTATATATATTGTGTTCTTGGATCTTACTTCAGGCTGAGTCCAATTCTGTAAGGCTTTCTCCATACTTTTCTGTATTCATCATACTTGTCTTTTCTTACAGTACAATACTAATGTACCACTATTTGTTTAGCCATTTCTCAATGGCTAAGTGTCTACTTTGTTTCCAGTTCTTTGGTACTACAAAAAGTGCTTCAGTACACATGGCAACTCCTTCCTTACCAATGATTTCCTTAGGGTATCTACCCAGCAGTGGAATCTCCCTGTCAAAGGGCAGCAACATTTTAGCAACTTTACTTGAATAATGACAGATTGCTTTCAAAGATGATTATTATACTGATTCATAGTTCCAGAAACAGTGCACTAGGGTGCCTCTCTTCTAAAATCCCTCCATTATTGACTATTCCTGTCTTTTGTCATCTTTGTTCATTTGCTTGGTGTGAGTAGAAACCTCCGTTCATACTCTTAATGAGCACATGTTCATATTTCTGTGTACCAGCAATAGTTCTTTGGACAATAATCAAAGGTTTAAGGTTCATAAGAGGAAAACAAATGAACACAAGATAATGGATTTAGAGTTAGAAACGATATTAGAAGTCATCAGGTCCAGCTGGTGGAGAAACTAAGGTACAGACATGCTAAATGACATGCCCACAAGTTACATGGGATAGTAAGTGTCTAAAGGGGATTTAAAATCAGGTGCTTAGCTATCCCAGAAATGAGCCTGTAATGAGTAAAATGTGCTGAAAAGATTTTTTTCCCTTCCAATTTTAACTTCATTGCTTTTTTTTTTTCTGGGAATTTGAAAAAATGTTATGCAATCAAAATTGTCTTTTTCATATTCTACAATCTTCTCCATCCATTTTTTATTTTATTTAATTTTTTTTTTGGAGGGCAGTTGGGGTTAAGTGACTTGCCCGAGGTCACATGGCTAGTTTTTTTTGGGTAGAGTGTCTGAGGCCAATTTGAACTCAGGTCATTCTGACTCCAAAGCCAGTACTCTATTGACTGTGCAACCTAGCCGCCCCTAAATGTTGTTTTTTGCTTTTTGGAGGGCATTTGGGGTTAAGTGACTTGCCCAAAGTCACATGGCTAGTAAGCGTGTCAAGTGTCTGAGGCTGGATTTGAACCCATGTCCTCCTGACTCCAGGGTCTGTACTCTATTCACTGTACCACCTAGCCTCCCTATCATCCATTTTTTGTTTATGAACTCTTTCCCTATCCATAGGTGTAAAAGGTAATTTCTTCCTTGATCTTATAATTTATTTGTAATATGACATTTTATAATCTAAGTTCTATATCCATTTGAAGCTTATCTTGCTATGTGGTGTGAGAGACTGGCCTATACCTAATTTCTACCAAATTGCTTTCCAATTTTCCCAGCAGTTTTTAATCAATTAGTGAGCTCTTATCCTAGTATCAAGGGTCTTTGGCTAATTCCATATGTTGTGTTACTAATGTGTTCCCACTTATTGATCTCTGTCTGTCTGTCTCTCTCTCTCTTTCTCTTTCTTTCTCTTTCACTCTCTCTCCTTCCTTTTCTCCCTCCCTCCTCCCCTTTCTAACAAATTCTAAGTCATTTTGTTTGTTACTGTTCTATAGTTTGAGATCTGGTACTGCTAAGGCTCCATTCCTTTCTACTTTTTTCATTATTTCCCTTGAGATTCTTTACCTTTTGTTTCTCCAGATGAGTTTTGTAATTTTTTCTAGCATCTGTAAAGTAATGTGTTGGTAGTTTAATTGGTACAGCATTGAACAAGTAAACGAATTTAGATGGAATTGACATTTTAATTACGTTGGCTACCCCTTTCAGTCCCCAGGCAATTATATTTCTCCAATTGTTTGAAGTATGCCTTTATTTCTGTAAAGACTGTCTTATGGTTGTATTCATATAATTCCTGTGTGTGTCTTGGTAAGTAGATTCCCAAGTATTTGATATAGTCCGTAGTTATTTTAAATGGAATTTCTCCTGCTCTCCATAACTGCTGGTTTTATCGGTAAAATACAGAAATGCTAATGGTTTATATATAACTTTCCATTTATGCTGTGGCACCTGGTGGTGAAGGGGGAAGAGCACTTGGCCTACAATTAGGAAGACCCGAGTTCAAGGACTGAGGTCACATAACTGGGCAAGTCACTTAATCTCTATTTGCCTCGGTTTCCTCAGATGTAAGATGAGGCTGATAATAGCACCTGCCTCCTAGGGGAGTTGTGAGGACAAAGGAGATAATATTTACAAAGTGCTTAGCACAATGCCTGGCAGTAATAAGCACTAAGTAAGTGTTTATTTCCTTCTCTTCCCTTTCCTCTGTATAGAGGTCAATAGAGTTTGCTATTGATAGAACTCCAAGCTCCAACCCAAGGTAAACAAATCCCAGGTGCCTTTGAATCATCCAGATATGAATAAGGAAAACAATTCTAAACTCGGTAGTTGGTAGAGTTCCTTTGAAGTCAAGGAGGGTATCATGAATATTCATCAGTCTTTCTGCCTCTTTATCTCCATGCCTCTTCCCTCCCCAGTCTAACTAGACTGTATCAATCACAAAACAAAGGAAATTTCTTTTATAAATGCACATATTTTTAATGTCTGAAAATTACACTCTTCATGGCAGGTAATTACTTATTTTGTGATAAAATCAAGTTGTATTTTATAGTGAACTTTAAAGTCTCCAGTTGAAAGGAAACCACAGGCAACCCAACTTTGAAACTTGAAGTAGTTTGGCCATGTTTTTCAGTCATTGTCCAGGGAGTACAAATGCCTCCTCCTGGCTCGGAGTAAAGGTGAGAAGTCCTGAAAGCTTTTCCAGGTCCTCCGGAAATGACAAAAGCATGCTTTTCAACGACTGTGTTTCTCACTGGGCGCCCTTCCTAGGCAGCAAGGGCTTTAACTCTGTTATGGAGGATCAGATACATGGTTCTTAGGTCAAATCTGAACTCCATTTAATTTACTTCCTATTTGGTATACTGCTCCCCAACTCCAGATCAGTATAGGACTCAACTGCAGATCTTCATGTATGCACCAGAGTCAAAACAGACCCACCTGGCTGAGCTCCTGACTGACACAAGGCCAACACAGACCCCCTTAGCCAGGCCTTTGCTTGATGGAGACTTATCTGTCTTCTCTGACATTTTATTATACATTTGTCTTCTGAACCGTGGGCTGGCCTGATAACAATTATACACAGGTGCTGACTGTGGCACAAACCTGTCCTAGACACCTCCCCTGGCTCACCTCAGGAGCAGAGTCTTTTGCTAATAATGATTGTGCAGTTTCATAATGTCCTATATTGAATAGCATCACAGTTCATGCTCAAAGATTCTACCTCAGCATCATTTAAACTTTGTGCTTATTTTATTTTATGAGCACAGATAAAATATGTGGAACTTGCTATTTCTTATGTATTTGTTTGTTTGTTTATTTGAAACAAGAACTTCTGGTCTAAAAGGAAGGTATTACATCTACTAACCAGGGTAGGGATTTAGAGATTTGATAGAGTGAATTTCATTAAAGATGGCAAAATTAGGAGAGAACAAGAAACTTTAGCGGTTGGTATTCCTTTGTGTGGGACACGAAATTAGTGAAATGCTTCTCAGTCTGGAATGTACCCCCCCTCCTGAGTGTCTACCCTCCCCCTTCTTCTGTCAATTACTTTTATCTTCCTTTGTTCATTTCTTCCTGCCTGGTGAAGGCCAACCCCCTTGTAGTCTCATTGGGGAGGAGGTTGGGAGGTGAATTTTTCACCAATGAAAGAGGGCAGTTGGCCAGGAGAGGGGACGTCCTAATTAGGTTTTTAAACCTTGGGACAGGGCTAGGATCTCTCTCTCTTCTGGCCAGGCCTCATGCATCAACATGGGTAAGACATCCTTTCATGGGGCACCCCTTTCTTCCCGGGAGAAAGGGAATAAATTCCTCTTCTTATCTAAGGCATCTCTGTGTCTACTTTTCTAATTAAATTAAGAATAATGGGTATTTTTTTATACCACAAACACCTTGATGGAGTGATGTCAATTTCAAGGAGAAACAGGAGCCCCTAAACCATACAAAAGAATCCTTCAAGGCAGAAAATCACACATTTATCTATTTCTTAAAAAAATAATATACCAACACATTAGAATCTATTAGAAACTACATTTTAATTTGGTTTGGGCCTCACTCTGAAGTAGTACAAGCCACATGGGGACCATATGCTTGACTCTTCTGTAGTACACCATGCTGCCTCTGATCAGACAAACTGGGTTCAAGTCCTGACTCTGTTAATTGTTACCTAGAAGACACCTCTGCCCTAACTTATGACACCCTAATTTAAGTATAATACAGGGTGGCAACTAAGCAGCATAGTGTATGATGTTAGACTTGGACTCAGGAAGACTTGAACTCAAATCCCTCCTCAGACACAAGCTGCGTGACCCTGAGTAAATCTCTTAGCCTCTCTGAGCTTCAATTTCCTCATCTGTAAAAGGGGGTGAATAATAGCATTTAAATTTTTTTTAATTAATTTTAAAATTAAAATTAATTTATATTTTAAAATATAAAAATATATTTTAATTTATATCATTCGTTTTCACAAGATTTTGAGTTACACATTTTCTCCCTGTGTTTCCCCTACCCACCACCCCAAAACAGCAATCCCACTGTATAGCCCCTCCCCCAATCTGCTCTCTCCTATATCCTCCTACATCACCCCTCTGACTTTCCATTAGGACAAGATGCATCTTCCTACCCCAGTGCCTGTATATCTTATTTCCAAGTTGCATGTAAATAATAATAATAATAATAATAATAATAATAATAATATAGATAATATATATTTTAAAAAACATTTGATTTTAAAACTTTAAATTCTAGATTCTTTCCCTTCCTTCTTCGTCCCTCACCCCCACTGAGAAGACAAACAATTCAATACAGGCCATATATGTGTAATTACACAAAACATCTCCACAATGGACATATTGTGAAAGACTGACTGTATTTCCTTCCTTTCTATCCCACCCTCCCCTTGTTCTATTCTCTGTTTTGTCCCTGGCCCTTTACAGAAGTGTGTGCTTATAACAACCCTCCCCCCTACTCTGCCCTCCCCTCCATCATTCCCCTTCTCATCCCCTTCCCCCCTACTTTCCTGTAGGGCAAGATACCCAATTTAGAGTGTATGTCATTCCCTCTCTAAGCCAAATTCAATGAGAGTAGGATTGACTCATTCCCTTTTGCCTTCCTGTTCTTCCCCTCCATCATAACAGTTATCCCTTGACTCTTCTACATGAGATAATTGACCCCATTCTGTTTCTGCCTGCCTCCTCACATTCTGTTCCTCTCCCATCTCTCAATTTTACCTTTTAAAATATCATCTCTTCTATTCAGTTGATTCTGTGCCCTCTAAGTACATATATATATACACACACTCACATGTCTTCATGCACCTATATACCCTCCTATATAGACATATGTGTATATATACGTGTATGTGTGTGTGTACATAAGTTACTATTATCATTTTTCCAGGTAGGCATGTAAATAGTCCAACTTTGATAAGTTCCTTATGAATTCTTTTCCATGTTTACCTTCTCATGCTTCTTGTATTTGAATGTCAAACTTTCTATTCAACTCTGTTTTTTTCATCAAGAATGCTTGAAAGTCCTCCACCTCATTGAATGACCATATTTTTCTCTGGAACAATATACTCAGTTTTGCTGGGTAGGTGATTCTTGTTTTTTAATCCTGGCTCCTTTGATCTCTAGAATATCATATTCCAGGCCCTTCAATCCTTTAGTGTAGAAGCTACTAGGTCCTGTGTTATCCTGACTGTGTTTCTACAATATTCAAGTTTTTTCTTCTTGGCAGCTTGTAATATTTTCTCCTTGATCTGGGAACTCTGGAACTTGGC
>CM053601.1:104446261-104463999 GCA_028646575.1 Pseudocheirus occidentalis | reverse complement strand
TTGGCTTGCTGAAAGCGCACCCCAGGACCACCACCCAAGACCACAATCTAGATCCAGGCCGCTCAACGCAAGAACAGTTGGACCTGATCAACTGATTCAGCCCCCCTGCGGAGTCCGCAGGCCAGGGGCTCTGAAGCAGCCTGGTGGGGGCAGCCGCCAGTTCCAGCAGTTCCCTTCCCCCACTGCTTCCTTGCCCCGGGGGCAGAGGAACTGCTTTTCTTCCCCCAAATTAATTTTCAAAGTTTTACTTTCACTAACTGTCTCTGATGCTGGTTTGCAGGATTTAAAGATCCCCTCAGGCAGGTGCTTTAGATCTTCTCTGAAGTAGACTCAAGCTACAGCTTGGAGGCTCAGCTCCTCCTGGCTGCCTGGGGCCTGGTCTGCAGTTTTTGGCTGGGCTGATCTCTGCTCTGCCCAAGCTGCCTGTCTCCCATCCTCGTTCCTCACATCTTGGCAGATGTGGAGGTGCTGGAGGCTGTAGATCCTCTCTCCTCTGAAAACTGGCTGCGGTGCTGCTCCGCTCAGCCCGGCTCCTTCCCACCACCCCGGGCCTGGCCCTGGTCCAGGCCCTGGTCCCGGCTTCAGGCTGGGGCAGCCTCCACTCCTGGCCACTGCGCTGAACCCCTGCTGCCGAGCTACCTTCAGCGAGAGATGTGTTTTCTGTATTTTTGTGAGTCTGAGAGTCTTAGACTTTGTCTGGGCTCATAATTTTATGGGTGTTTAGGGTGGCGGTGTGGAAGCTGCGGGACCTTGCTGCTTCTATGCCGCCATCTTGGCTCCGCCTCCTGATTGACTTTTTAAAAAAAATTTTATTGATGTGTTTTACTTTTACAGCACAAACACTTATAGATCACTGCCACTCTGTGAAAGCCTCTTGCTAAATCTTGTTAAGCTAAAAATAGTGACCTCATCTGTATTTAAATTTTTTAAAAAATTAGTTACCCCCCCTCAAAAAAAACCCAAATTCTTTATAACAAATATACCTAGTCAAGTGAAATAAATCTCATTGGCTACATACAAAAACAGGTCTTACTATGCACTTTAAATCTGTTACCTCTGTCAGGAAGTAGATAATAGGTTTCATAACTGATCCTTTAGAATCATGGATGGGTCATGATATGGAACACAGTTTTTACAGCATTCAAAGTTGCTTGTATTTACAGTGTTGTTATTGAATAAATTATTCTCTTGGTTATACTAATTTCATTTTCCATTACTATTCCATTCTAATTTGTTATTATTAAATGCTAGATATCATTACTAATTATGAAATGCCAATTAAAGCAATTATGAGATTCTACCTCATACCAATCACAATGGCAAAGATGACAAAAAAAAAGAAAAATGTTAGAGAGGATATAGGAAAATAGGCATAGGAATGGCTGAATAAATGGTTGTATACGAACATGATAGAATATTATATTATAAGAAATGAAGAAATGGATGATTTCAAAGACACATGGAAGACTCATATGAAATGATGCAGAGTGAAGGAAGCAGAACCAGGAGAATAATTTACACTAGGACATCACTATTATAAAAATAAATAATTCTGAGGACTTCTATAAACTGATGAAGAATGACATGAGAAGAAAAGGAAAACAATATATATATAACATTAAACACCACTTTCTACATGAAGTCTTTCCTAATTCCTGCAACTACTAGTAATCCCCCCACTCCAACTATCCTGTTTTGAAAAGCTTTGTTCAGGGTATCCCAAAAAGTCTTAGTGCAGTTTTAAGCACTTAAAACTTAAAAGGGAGTTTTGTAAGGCATGTATTAAGATGTCTATTTTGTAGATGAGGAAACTGAGCTAAAAAGAGATTAAGTGACTTACCAAAGGAAATACGATCCAGTACTTTTCTTACTATATCTCAATCCTTGTACAAGTCTAACACAGATAAAACTACACTCCTATTTTACAGAATAAATTCTTAAAACTTATAGCTGCACTAAGACTTTTTAGGACACCTTGTATTGATTCTTTTTATATTTATTCTGTACACATAATACACATATACATACATACAGATATATATTTGTGTTTATGTATGTGTGTATGTACACACAGACACACACACCCTTTGTGTTTCCTCCACTGAAATTTAAGCTCTTTGCAAACAAGGATTGTTTCATTCATTGCATTTGTATCCTCAATATTTAGCACAGGGTAGCTGTTTAAGAAATACTGATTGATATTATTTCTTTTACACATTCTATGTTCCGTCCAAATCCATCTACTTGCTATTTCTTGTGTAGAAAAAGTCATCTCTTGTCTGTAATCCTTTGTACAGGTTGTTTCCCTGTCCTAGAATAGTCTCCTCACTTTACCTGAGTCTCCTACAAGGTGTGGCTCAAGTCTACCTCCTATATAAGGTCTTTCCTGATCCCCCTAACTCTTACTTTCCTCCCTGCTAAATTACTTCCTATTTACTTTGTATATATTTTGTACTGGTTATTAGCATGGTTGTTTTTTCCCATCAGTAGAATGTCAGGCTCTTGAGGGTAGGGACTGTTTCATTTTTATCTCTGTGTCCTTAGCACCTAGCACAATTGCTAGACATTCTTAATAAAGGTTTGCTTAATCAATGATAGAACAAGTATTTATTGTTCACTTTCTGCTAGGTCCTGTGCTAAGTACTGACGCAAAGAAAAACATGAAATCCTCCCTATATTCTTGGGAAAATAACATGTCTAAGTCTAAACAAGACAATGAGGGGGTGGGAAAAAGGCACCAATAATGGAGGAAATAATCTAAGGACTCAGATAAAAGGTGACACTTAAGCTGAACTTTGAAGGAAACTAGGAATTATAAGAGAAAGAGTTGATGAACGAACCACTGAAGAAATATGCCCTGGTTGAGAATTGTGAGCATGAGAACGTGTTTGGTAAACCTAACTCCCTAGTGTGAAACACAAAAGTTACAAAATTCAAATACATTTTTGAAATGTAAATATAATTTCCTACAGATATATGTGATCAATGCAGATGTATTTTAAAAACCATTCATCTTGATAATGGAAGTATAACTAGAAATATATTTTATGAATGTGCTATTTGTTCTCTTATGCTGTGGAATCTGTAACTGTGTATGTGAATAAGTAATTTCAAATAATTTATTTTTGATTTCTTAAAATTAGGAAATTTAACAACAAAAGTGAAATCAAGTCTTATAAATTCTCACACTGAAATAATTTAAAATTCTTTTAGTATATACTTACAGCTTTTAATTCCACATTACCACCCACATGAAATTCAATGGTTTTGCCCATAATGAAGACACCTTCATTTCCACGGACAATAGCACGCCCATCAACTTTTATATTTAAATCACTTGTAGCATTACTGGTAATCTGAAGGAAAAAAACCCCAAAGAAATGTGTTAAACTATGGCTCATAAATCTGTGTAAGAATTATTACCATAAATAGCCACACCATGTTTGTGAGATACTGATTTTTATTTCAAAAGGAAGAAAATTGGGGCAGCCAGGTGGTGTAGTGCATAGAGTACCAGTTAGGAGTTAGGAGGACCTGAGTTCAAGTCTGGTGTCAGACTTAACATGTACTAGCTGTGTGACCTTGGGCAAGTCACTTAACCCCAGTTGCCCTGTCTTCCCTCCTCCAAAAAAAAAAAAAAAAAAAAAAGGAAGAACAAAGAACATTCCTGGAAATTTTGTAAGGTAGATATTATGGTGTCTACTTTGAAGATGAGGAAACTGAGCAACAAAGGGATTAAGTGACTTACCAAAGGAAATACATCCCAGTATTCTCTCTACAGTAAACTATGTAGCCTTGTACAATGCTAAATTACGTAAAATCGTACTTCCATTTTAAAGAACTGCATAATAACTTCACCATTGTTATTCATATAAAAAACAAAGATAAAATCCATACCCTTTCAGTAGATGCTTTTTGTACATTCAAGCTCTTTACTCCACTTGGCAAATGAAATTCATGGGTTTCATAGTCTGTACTGAATAAAATATTTTGAGTCCTTGGGTCAAAAAACTGCATGCCAATGTCACTTGTAATAGAAGTTTTGTTCTTTTCTACACTGAGTTTCGTTGTTCCTTGCTGAAAAACAATCTTTAGAAACATACTTTATGGTGAATATGGTTTCAAAACATATCATAAACAAAATCCATGGAATTATATTGGAAAACATCTCTAAACAAACTAAAGAGATTCTCTGCAGCCCTAATTTTGTATCATATCATATCATATCATATCATATCATATCATATCATATCATACATAGCAGCTGCTATAAAAGGATATCTTGTGTACTTGCATAATGGGTAAAGGAATAGGGAATGGCTATTTCTAACAAAAGACACAAAACATAGTTCATGGCTCTTCAGCATTAGGGTGGTGAGAGACATGTGAAGAGGCACCTACTGGTACCTGGAAGCTTTGCAAAGGAGAAAGACTATGTGATAACAAATATATGGAAATAAATTATGTCAGGAAGCATTCTGGAGCAAGTGTAAATTTTCTGGACCAGGAAGGTAACCACCTTCACCTAAAGTAGAGAAGGAGTACAATGTATATTCTTAATACTTTTTATTACTGAAACACCCCACAGAAAAGAATAATCATTATATACTGTCAGAGAACAAAGTATGGAATTTAAAGAAAACATCATGTTTCTCTATTAAGGTTAGGATTTCTAGTAAAAATAAATATTTATGGGTTTTCTATAGAGAAAAATTTTGGCTTCCAAGACTACTCATAAAAAACTCCAAAAATCATAGAGCTAGAAGAGACTAAGGAATTCATATGGTTTAATGTTCATTCCCTGTTTAGTGATAAAAATACAAATGCATTTTTTTCATAAATAAATTATCTCTAACATCCCATTCCCATTTTTGCTTTAACTAGTGTGATAACTTACTGGTTGGTTATTGCCAGTGATGACCAAATTTTCGTTACGTCTGCCTCCTACTGTGCTCTTATAAAGAGGATGTATAACTCCCATATCAGAAACTTGTTTAAATCGCAGCAATCCACTCTCATGGAATTCCATACTGTCACAGCCATTGGGTCCAATTCGGATCACAGCCCAGATAACAAGTGTTATCTAAAAAAGATAAACTCAATATTACATTTAGCATAACAATAGACATAACTAAGAGAAAAAAACACAAATGTCCCCAAATAAAACAAAAAAAAGTGCTTTCTAAAAGAAATGGGTTACAAATGTTATGATCATAGAAATGGCATACTATATATAAAAGACTTTTAAACAATGTAACTGAATATAAATATGAAATAAATTTGTAAAAACATAAGTACTGGGAAACAAAGAAATCAGTATACATATTAAATATAACTAGGAAAGGAGAAAAGTATGCATAAATACTAAGATGAATGAACAGAGAATGGTTAAGGGCATAAGGTGTATAATATGTAGAAAGGACATGATATTACATATGACATACAACATTTTGCAACAGTAGTTTCTCACCTCTCTATGGAGAGGAAGATGTGTTTCATTATTTGTCTTCTGGAACCAATACTGGTCACTGTATTTGGAGCTCAGCAGCCTTTTTATACTGTTCACACCTTTACATTATTGTGATCGTGTATATTGGTCTCTTGATGTTCCTTTCGTCTCTTTGTGTAAGTTCATACAAGTACTCCCAATTTATTATGAATTGTTCATATTCATTGTTTCTTATGGCATAATAACGTTCCATTACATTTATCTCTTCTTATCAAGTAATTTCTCAAGGAGTATTAACTCATTACAGAGTTAGCACAAGATGGTATAGAAAGAGTACTGCACTGGGAGCCAGAAAAGTAATCTTGGGAAGCAACACAGTGCAATAGAGAGTGTACTGGATTTGGAAACAGAGGACCTTGGTCCAAAACCTAATTCAGC
This sequence comes from Pseudocheirus occidentalis, assembly GCA_028646575.1. Classification (NCBI taxonomy): domain Eukaryota; kingdom Metazoa; phylum Chordata; class Mammalia; order Diprotodontia; family Pseudocheiridae; genus Pseudocheirus; species Pseudocheirus occidentalis. The sequence continues at coordinate 104,458,112 of CM053601.1, read as the reverse complement.
ATTCTAGCTAAAAGACTACAAAGTCTTTTAATCTCTTTTGAATTTAGCTTCCTTATGCATAAAATGAAGGGAGTTGGGCTAAATGACCTAATGAATTTCCTTCTATTTCTGACTCTATGATCTCAAAACCTAAGTTCAAATTCCAACTATTTTACACAATTCACTATCCCTGTGACACTGGAAAAGTCCCAAACTCCCTTAGCCTTATCTATCTTATGAGAAATCAAGGAAACAGTTCGGATCACCCCAAGACTGAAAATTGGAGGAACAAATGAATGCTTATGCTAACAGTGGAAAACATAAAGAAAACATTAAACATTATATATGTTTTTACTCACAATTAAATTGATGACAGCCAAGATAAAAAGGAGAACAATTACACAAATGGCTAAATTGCCCTTTCTCCCCCTCAGGCCAGTTTTATGAAGCCGATCTTCATCAATTGGGATATATCCAGCTTTAAAGTTACTGTTATGTTCTTTATTAACATTTCTTCTCTCAACAGCCTTCTCCCGCATAGACTTCTTTACAGGACCATTGGAACTTTGCTAGACAATGCAAAACACCACCAAGTTAATAAGAATACAAATTCATGCTCCAAGTAATGAAAGTTAAACTACTGAATATAATTTTTACTAGCAATGAAAAAGTAGATTTTTGTATAACCTGCATCAACAGTCAGCCACTCTATTTTATTAATTAATATAGAATAGAAAGTTCACCTCCATGATTTGCTATATTCTGACTTCTTACTTATTGGCCATACTATGCATATGTGTAGTTTAGTACTGGGGACAGGTTAAAATGTCCACGGGCATGTAATGCTATAGGTAAAACCTAGTCTGCCATTCAACTGCAGAGAACTGATATAAAAGCTTTGGATGACCATATGGCACAAGAGGATTTGAGCTGAGCCCTGAGGAAGAGTGGTATTTGGGGAAAGTATATAGAGGAAAGTAATGTGTGAAAAGACAGGAAAGGTGGAAGGGGTGAGGGTTGTGAAAGGGCTTTAAATACTAAACATAGGAGTTTATAGCTGATCCTAGAGGTTGTTAAAGTTTATACTGAGTGGCGGGGAAGGCGAAGAAGGTTATATACCTGTGTCTTAGGTAAATTACTCTGCTGTTTGTATGAGGGCTGAACTCAAACAGAGAGAGATTTGAGGTCGGGAGATTGATGAGAAGTGCTAAGGGGGCTGATGGTTGCATGAGTAGAGGAAGGGGACTTATTTGAGGGATATCATGGACATAGAAATGTTTAGGCAAACGATTTGATAAATGATTGGATGTATGGGGTGGGAATGGGGAGTTGAGGATAACTGGAAAGAGGGTGGTGTCTTGAACAATATCAGGAAAATGAGTACAGGAATTACTTCCTCTTCCTGGTACATGAATGGACAAGTTAGAGATGAAATTATACTCTTTTCTCTTTCTCACTCTTCTAAGATGTTTTGGGAAGTGGCCCCAGGTAGCTGGAATAACTGTCTTGTGTGGGGGGGCTGAAAAACAATTGGTGAGTATGATACTCCCTGAACTCCTAAAACCAGCAAGAAGTAGTATGTAAACAGGAGACATTCTGTTTAAGCACCAGAAAAGAAAGAATGTGACAATAAGTTAAGATGATCCAAGATGGAACTAGAACAAGAGTTTTACTGGTAAAGTACAAGACCTAAGGATGAGGAGTCAGTATACAAAATAAGATATAAGAAAACAGATGTGTTTCAGTTATAAAAACATTTGGGTAAGACAGAGACTCAGGAGTGTCCTTGCCTGTGGGCTGCATAAGAGAACTGGAACACCGAAGAAATAAATGAGTACCATCTGCTGGAGGTTAATGAGAATCCTAGAAAATGAACAGAACAGAAAAAGGGACATATGACACCTCCCCCTGATGGGAGTTGAGGAAAATGAGAAAGCATAGCAAAATGAAGTAGCAATCAGTGCTATCCACTTAAAGGTGCTGGAAAAAGAGCATGGCCTGGCAGATAAAATAAAAGGGGCTGATAAGGTGCCCCCCGCAGGAACACTAATAAGGGTAATGTTGAAAGTGACTGACACTGTACTGTGTATTTGTGTGTGTGTATGGTTGCTCACTGATGGTTTTAATTATTATTGGTTCTGATCCAAGTCCCATCTATTTCTCTTAACTTGTGACTGAATTTGGGCCTTGAGATCTTGAGTATTTATAAGAGGAAGTGGTGACTACTTAGGGGTGGGGATATTGAAGTTAGTAGATCATGTAATGGGAATAACTACAAAATTGAGAAATCACCTATAGAAGGCTTGAGATCGTCGTATCTTGAGGGAGCCTCTAAGCTAGGGTTACAAAATTACAAATTAACTCAATGATGAAAAAATGACAAAATATCCTAGTATAGCTAACACAAGAAACTCTCTAGAGAGTTCAGATTTTAAAAAGACATGTAAAAAAGATGGAAATAGAAACACAAAGGCAAAGATGAAGAAAAGTGGCTTGGAAATAGTGTCCAAAAAGCTAAAGCCCAGAACAATGGAAGTTTGTGATGGGGAAAAAAAAAAAAGCTAGTGGCAATTTGAAAAGCTTACTGACCAAATCTTAGTATATATATCTTGGATTAAAAAAAAAAAAGTTTATTTTCTCCTTCCCTCACTCTTGTTACAGGGACTTGTATACATGTGTCTGAATGTTACATTACTTTTCATAAATAAAAAGATTAGTGTGAGAGAAACTAATCATAGTTAAAATTCTAGATAGTTGCTTAAAAGATCTGGAGTAAAGTGACTTTTCCAGAGTCATAAAGCTAATAAATGGCAGAAGCAGAAAATGTAGCCAAGATTTTTTGGGTTCTTACTGAATTTAATAAGCTACTTCAGGGCTTGACCTGTTCTCATTTTTCTATTTGTATCCCCAAAAGGTAGCATAGTGCCTGGCACATTTTAAGTACTTAATGGATACTTGCTGAATTGAAATATAAAATCCTGTCTTTTAAAAGTTCTTTATGTTGTGATAGCTTCTTCCTACCTTTCCAGGCTTCTCATATATTACTCTCCTCTACATAATCTGTGATCCAGTGCTACTGGCTTCCTTGCTTTTCCTTGAACATGATACTTCACTTCTAAACTCCAGGCATTTTCTATATCTATTCGACATGCTTGGAAGTCTCTCCCTTCTCATCCCTATCTCCTGAGTTCCTTCAAGTTCAAGCTAAAGTCTTGCTTTGCAAGACCTTTTCCAATCCTCTTTAATCTTACTGCCTTCTCTCTGAAAATTTCTGGATCTTAGATCCACAAAGGAGCCCTTCTACGGAGCATACTCTACTACAATGCCACTCACTTATGCAGATTGATGTTAAATGACTATGACAGTGATTCAGAGTTGGTGACAGAACTAAGAACAAGAGAAACTGAATGTTCAAATGAAATTCAGGCTTCCCAGTATGAGGAAAAAGACTGCAAAAGAAAACAGGAAGCAAATTGAGGGAGTTTGTTGAGAGGAGGGGACCAAGTTAGATTTGCTGTTCTTTAGGACTCAAGAGATTTGAGAAGCTCAGGGAGAGGTGTCAATTGATACTGGACAAAGAAGCAGAGTGGAACAAGAAGTAGCGTACAAACATCTTGGCTAGCCAAGAAGAACCTATATCAGAAACATACTGGACTAGGGTAACTAGACAGACCTATCAAGAAGGAGGAGATCCCTAAGTAAGATACTTCCAAAGTAAGTCACTGGGTTTTAAAATCTCTGTTTGACTGCAATTATTTATGTAAAAATATACTTGGACTTTTAAAAATGCTCATGTTTTTAGTAGTTTTTGTCACATTCAAGAAGAAAGATATAAGAGCAATTTTGCTGTTGAGCAGGAGAAAAAATGAGGGCTATTCTTGCAGTCATAAGCACAAGAGGAAACACCAAGGTTTAGGTAGTATATTTATTTTATTTATGTCTCAGAGAAAATTAGCATGGAGATTCCAGACCAGGCAGGAAAACAGGTGATAAAAATAGTACGTTTTTTGAGGTAACAAAAAAGTGGATTCCCATTGATTAGAAAATGGTTGAGCAATTGTAATGATTACATTGGCCCCAGAGAACAGATGATAAAGTGAATCTCCCTCTTTTTAGTGGACAAGTGGGGGACTCCAAGTTTGGACTATTACATATGTGATCAAACATGGTCATCCTTATCAGTTAGCTTTGCCTAAGTTTTTATTTTATATATTATTTTTGGTTAGAAGGGTTATACTTTTGTATATCACTTCAGCTCACTGTGGATTTCTCCCAAGAATTTGTTCCAAGTACTCTTCTTTTCTCTATCTATACTAGTTTCCTTGGTGATCTCGTGAACTCCCACAGATTCAATTATCATCACTATACAGATGATTCTCAGATCTCTTTATCTAGTCCTCATCTCTCTGGTGACCTCCAGTTTCACATCTCTGTCTTTTGGACATCTCAAATGGATGTCCCACAGGCATCTTAAGCTGAGGGTACTGACATTCTGTCGATTCTAACTTCAGAGCATCTTCTGTATACGCTCCCTTCTTCTGTGACACTACCACAACCCTGGTGTGGACACTCAAACCTGGACTCTTGCAACAGCCTGTTGGTTGGTCTTCCTGTCCCAAGTCTCCCCACTAAAGCACATTCTCAGCCATCACCCTCCTATTCAACAAATTCCACTGGCTCCCTATTATTTCTAGGAACAAATATAAAATCATCTGTCTTTAAAGTCCTTCATAACCCAACCTCTTCCTATATTTTCCAAGCTTCTTTATACACAACTCTTCTCACATATTCTGTGATGCAGTGACACTGGTCTCCCTCCTCTTCCTTGAATATGATCCTTCACCTTTGCATTCTGAGCATTTTCTTTGTCTATTTTTCATGCCTGGAACTCACTCCCTTCTTAGTTTAACCTTTTAGCTTCCTTTAAATTTCACCTAAAGCCTCAAATTTGCAAGAAACCTTTCCCAGTCCTCCTTAATCTTATTGTCTTTTCTTTGAGGTAAGCTCTAGAATTTATCCTTTATCTATCATGTTTAAAAATAGTTGTTACTGGGGCGGCTAGGTGGCGCAGTGAATAGAGCACCAGCCCTGGAGTCAGGAGGACCTGAGTTCAAATCCCGCCTCAGACACTTAACACAAAAACTAGCCATGTGACCTTGGGCAAGTCACTTAACCCCCAACTGCCCTCCAAAAAAAAAAAGCGAAAAAAATAGTTATTACAATGTCATCTATCATTAGAATGTGAGTTCCTTGAGAACAGACACTTAATAAATGTTTGTTGACCGACTGCGGAAGTGAAGAATAGGAAAGTACACTAAAATAAAAACGAAAAGCTTCAAGATGAGACACTTTGAGGAAGCCAGGAGACGAAGATGGAGAAGGGATTGTTTTCTAGGCTTGTCGAATAGACATAGAAAATGCTTGGAGTCCAGAGGTGAAGCAGCATGTTTAAGGAAGAACCAGGAAGCCAGTATCACTGGATCATAGAATATAAGGAGGGAAGTAAGGTAAAAGAAGCTTGGAAAGGTAGGAAGGGGCCAAGTTATAAAAGACTTTGAACGCACCAACAGAGGATTCTATATTTGATCTTAAAAATAACGGAGAGCTTATTGCTTGGTGTTTATTGATTAAGAGGGTGAAAATTGAGTTGAGAACGTACCTTAGTGAGGAGACCTGGGGCAAGGAGACCCAACAGTAGGCTACTCCAGGAGCTTAGGTGTGAGGGCTTGCATCAGCTTGGTGGTAGTGTCAGAGGAGAGAGGGGGTATATACAAGAGATGATCCCTAGACACAACCAACAGGTCTTGTCAACTGATTGGATATGGGGGGGTGGGGTGGAGAATGAGGATTCGAGGATGACACTTAGGTTGTGAGCCTGGGTGACTGGGAAGATGGTGGTATGCTCAACAGTAAAAGAAAAGTTAGAAAGAGGGGAGGATTTGAGGGAAAAGATAACAATTGCAGTTATGGACTGCTGAGTTTAAGAAATCTATGGGACATCCAGTTTGAGAAGTCAAAAAGGCAGGTGGAGATAAGAAACTGCAAGCCGGCAGAGAAATCAGGGCTTGGCAAACAAATCCAAGAACCAACCAGACAAAATGATTGAATCCATGGGAGCTCATGAGATCACCAAGTTCAATAGTACAGAAGTACTTAAATTCTTTATGATGGCTAGGTGGCCAAGTGAATGGAGCACCAGCCCTGGAATCAGGAGGAACTGAGTTCAAATCCAGCCGCAGACACTTAACTAGCTATGACCTTGGTCGAGTCACTGTCTTCCCCCCTCCAAAAAGAAATAATAATAAAAAAAATTAGCCTTGGAACAACTTAGTGGCTTTAATATGAACTGGGGTTAATGATCAGAATTTTCACATTTTTCAACAATACTAAATATGATTACATTTTTCTTTTGTAATCGTATTTCATTTTTTTTTAAGAAAAAAAAAGGTGGGGGAGGCTTTCAGTTCCTTTGCATATTATTTTTGCAGGACCATGCAGAAAAATGTAGGTTAATAATAGATGTGCTAATGTATTCACACATCTTGAGGGGATTTTAAAAAAAGAGTTTAAACTACATATTAGGCGATATATGACGCCTCTATTTCTAGCCCAAGAGGATCCCCTTATGGACTGGGGTTAAGTCTCTGAAACCTGAGGAGGGAGGGTGGAGACTGGAATGACAAGGCCGGGTGGGGAGACCCGCCGACATCGCGCCAGCAGCTGAGAAGGGCACCGACAACGTCTAGTGGCGGGCCCCCGGGGTGCAAGTTGTACTGACAGGCAACTTCACCTGATTCCCTCCAGTAAAAAAGGCCCGCCCTTTCCCCCCCACCCCGCAGTCAAGGCCCAGAGGCCGGCTCGCTCCCGCCCCCTCTCCCCGAGGCCGCGCCGCGCAGCTCCGGACCCCCCCTCCCCATCACAGTGCAGACGGCTGGTCCCCAGGCAGTTCTGCCCAAGACCCTGAAGACAGGCAGGTCCCAGCGGGAGGGGCGGGGAGGAGACCCCTTCCCTCCCGGGGAAATGGAAGCCTTTCCTCCTCCCCATCCTAGGCAATAACTCCGGGGCCAGGCCGCCTCCACACGCCCTTTTCTCACAGGACTGACCTGCTCTGCAGCTGCAGCCGCCGCCGCCGTAGTCGCCGCCATGTTTCCACTCCTGTTCCTCCCCGGTCGCGGCCGCCAGCCCCAGGCAGCGCCCTCAGCCCCCGCCCGCCCCCGCCTCGCGCCCCTGCGCCTGCGCCCGCGCGCGTGCCTGCGCCCCTGTGGCGAGAGCGCGAGCGACGCGTGCACGCAGACCCCGCCGCTCCTGGGCTGTGCCGGTTGAGACTAGCTGCGCGGAGAAATCCTCGAGCTGACCCCCCGGGGGCCTCGCGGCCACACAGTCAGCGCCTTGCCCAAGGCCTCGTCCTACTCCCCAGCCTTGTGCGGGAGAGGACCACCCCGGCCGTTCCCGCGCCCTTCCACGCCGGGGGTGGCCCGGGTAGTGGGCCCGAGGGGCTCTGAGGAGGCCCTAGACAGGGAGGCCCTAGACAGTGAGCCCCCCAAAGGTGGCAGAACTCCTTCAGAGCAGACGCAAAATAGACTGGATCCTATGGGCAGGTCATCGGGGCAGCGACGCAGGAAGCAATGCTGTCAGACCCAGCAGCCTGGAAGGGACCTTAGAAATACCCAGTGTCACACCCCCACCCCCTTTTTACTTTGAGCCAAGGAAGATCTAACCCTGGTCCCTGGGCTATTGGTGCAAGTGCCTGGAATAAGAATCCCGTAGCTCTAACAAAAATGGATACCGTTTGTTTTTGTTTCACTTTTGTTAACCTCACCCTAATCCAGAGACCCTTACCACATTGCACATATAGAAAGAAAAAAAAACTTCAGAAAAACGAGTCAATATTTCAACCAAATCTGATTTAGGAGGCAATATTCCACACCCACAGTCCCCCCTTTCTCCTCCCTTTGCAAATAAGGGAGGGGTCCCTGTTCTCATCTCTTCTTGGAGCCAAGCTTGCCTATCATTACACAGAGTTCAGTTTTTTTTTGTTTTTGTTTTTGTTTTTAGAGCCTACGACTCTATTGCAGGTCCATAGTTCCTTCTGTTAGTGATCTGTCACTCAAAGAGAAAATGGAAGACTGGTAGTTTGGAGAAAAACCCTTTTGTCCCATTCCTGATATAATTTAATGAGCCTAGGCTTCCTCCTCCTTACCTTTTCATAGTACAAAAGGGTCAGGAATAAAAGGAGGGGTAAATAAGGTAGCAATGGAAAAACAGAAATATAGTTTAGAAATAAATGGCTCATAAAGGTATTTACTAAGGGATGGTGGAGTAGGAAGAACTTTGAACTTTAAGAGTCAAGGAACATGGGTTTGAATCCCGAATTTTCTAATAACCAGGTGTATGATCTTGGACAAGTCACCTAGCATCTTGGTGTCTTCAGTTTTCTCATGTGACATGAGGGAGTTTGACTAGATCATCTTTTAAGAACTCTTTTAGCTATACTATTATCATAGTCTAATGGTTCTATTAAAAAAAAAGTGAGATGGGCAGTAAAAAATAAGGCGCGAATGTCTGGGTAGACTTAGCTATTTGATCTCAGTACTTACTATCTATGATAACACAGCTCCAGGGCAGTAAATGCTTATAAGGAGAATGGCAGAAGGCTGAGGCTCTTTTCTCTAGGATAAGGGTTCCTTTTGATTTCTGATTTCTGGTGCTCTTCCCTTGCTCTACCTTGTGCTCCTGAAATCTAAACTCTTGTTTTCCATGACTAGTTGGAGCTAGTTGCCTCTTTCCACTTCTACCTTGATCTCATAGTTTTCAGGTCTTTCACTGTTCCCTGATCCTCCAGATACTGTAGAATCAAACTCAGTTTTGACCTGGTAAGTTCCCAGGAATTGACTTGCTCCTGACAATTTCTTCATACCCTGCATTCCATAGCTGCTTCCTTGACCTCTGAATTTCAGAGCTCTTTGCTTGTTTGTTAACTTTGACTGAAAGGTGGGAATTTCAGTGAGGTGGTGAAAACACTTTTAGAAAGCAGGGGACTTTTCACAAAATTGTAAAATATCAGAACTGGAAGGGACCATACACCACCAAGACCAACTGCAGAGATGATGACTTAGTCCAAAAAAAGAGAGTGACATAGTACCATCAGCACTGGAAACCAGATATCTTGAGTCCCAGACCAGTACTCATTCCTGTGTATCATGTAGTTCTGGCCTTTAAAGGTCACACACTGGGCCTTTTCTTCTTTAGTGACATGCATCACTGTACCTATACCATAATTATATGTGCTAAAATGCTACACTAGTGCTATGTTAAATTGTTCTACAGAAAAAAAATTGATTCACTGCTTGATGTTAGGATTATAACATTGGAAAATCTTTACTGACCTGAGCCACTATAATTATACCATATTTATACGTGCTAATATGGTACACTAATGCTATGTTAAATTGTTCTACAGGACAAAAAATGGTTCACTGCTAGATGCTGGAATTATGACACTGGAAGACCAATAAACTGAATCTCTTCTAACTTCTTTTCTGCCAGGATTATGACATCAGAGGTAAAATAGCCAATCATATTCTTTTCATTCTTTCCTTTTTCTTTTGTCAGTTGTGTATACCAGTGGTGTCAAATAGAAATGGGGCCACCAAACTATACATAAGGATCCCTGGGGCAGCATACTAACTTAGAAACTACATATTAACGTTATTTATGTTTTATTGTATTGTAATTTATATTGTTAATTATTTCCCAATTACATTTTAAACTGGTTCTAGTCAAATGCACAGTAGATAGTTGATTTGACACCTCTTGTGTATATTATATTTACTTTATCTGGAGTTTCTTAATTTTAACTTTCAACTTTATGTGTGACTTATAAGTCGTGTATAAAATATGTATTTTCTAAAAGATTAGTAAAAAATGTGGTTTGAATAATCTCACTTTTAAAGCAGGACAAGAAAAATCAGTCAAATTCTCTTCAGTTAAATTGCTTTAAGATAGCTAAAAAATGTAGATTCCAAAAGTCTTAGTTGTATTCACACTCAGTTTTAAATTCTGCTTCGATTCATTAGTATTGGTGTCCAAGATAACTTTAGTGTGTGGAACTGTGTTGGATCTTATATTTATCTTATATTCCTAAAATGTTGTTCATCTTGATGCAGTTGCAGATTGATTTGTGTAAAAAACTAAGAGCTTGAAGGATATGTTTGAATTTTACATGATTCAAGTATTTTGTTATTTCTAGGTCTTGAGTTGTGTTAGAGGTATACAGTAGTATGGAAAACATAATCTCTTGTTTACTTGTATATGCAAAGTTATGAAAATTAATCATTCCATTAAAGAGCATATAATAATTTGTGTTTAGAACATATAATTCACTTCTATTTTTTTTTCCAAATTAGAAAAAACAACTGACCAATAACAATATTATAACTAGGGCTTCACATTAACTGAATTGTCAAACTTAAATTGGAATGGATGATATATTCATTTACTCAATCCAGAACATAAGATGAATGTTAATTTTTTTAAATTACAGTGTTTGCCCCACCAAATAATCTCAACCTAATTCAAAACAGAATTCAACCTTATTCTCCACTAAAATACAAACATCTATTTTCTAAAACTACTGAATTATCTACAGAATTATCTACAAAAACTACAAAATTATCCAAACAGAATCTGTACCACATATTTAATCTATTTTGAGTTCCTTGTTAGTATCCCTAAATTTCATTATGAGAAAACACTTATCTTCTACTCCAAAAGGCATTAACTATAAAACATGGACCCTGTCCAGAAGAAGTTTATAATCTAGTTGAGAAGAAAAGAAATAGAGATAAAAAGAGAATTAAAATTAAAAGATGCTGGTGGTTGTTCTTCCTTCTGGAAGAGGACAAAAATGGCATCACTATGTTGGCATCAAGGTAAGTGTGTCTGACAGTGGTTTATAAGACCAAGATGAGCTCAGAAAGCTCTATTACAGGTTGGGCACAAAGAATCCACATGAACATTTGGAGCGGAGTTGTCTCTACATCTGTGGATCTAACTTTTCTTTTGAGCTACTGCAACTCTACTTTGCTCATTGAGCAAAGTGCCTTCTTTGATGTGGGCATACCATGCTCAGCAGTCCTTTGCCAGTGTCAGTCTTGTCATGCAATAGATCCCAAAGTTCTTCAGGGAGACCTTGAGAGTGTCTTTGTGTTGTTTCAATATAAGAATATACTGAATACTAAAGGGAATAAATGCTCTGACATTTCATATTACAAAAAGCATGTTCCACTTTGAATTTTTATCCTGGAGTGAATGTAGTGAAATTTAGTTCAATATTTCCCTGAAGATGTTAGGATTTTGACTGAGAGAGACTGGAGGGGCAGAGCCAAGATGGCGGTGTAGAAGCAGCAAGGTCCTGCAGCTCCCACACCACCACCTTAAATACCCATAAAATATGAGCCCAGACAAAGTCTAGGACTCTCAGACTCACAAGAATACAGAGAGCACATCTCTCGCTGAAGGCAGCTCGGCAGCAGGGGCTCAGTGCGGTAGCTTGGGAGCAGAGGCTGGCCCAGCCTGAAGCCGAGACTGCGGCCAGGCCAGGGGTGGTGGGAAGGAGCTGAACTGAGCTGAGCCGAGTCGCGCCACAGCCAGTCTTCAGAGGAGAGGATCTACAGCCTCCAGCACCTCCACATCTGACAAGACGTGAGGAACAAGGACAAGAGAGGGGCAGCTTGCACCGGAGCAGAGAAAACCGCAGCAGCCAGGCCAGGTCCCAGGGCAGCCAGGAGGAGCTGAGCCTCCCAAGCCACAGCTTGAGTCTACTTCAGAGAAGATCTAAAGCATCTGCCTGAGGGGATCTTAAAATCCCGCA
>CM053601.1:104426577-104445761 GCA_028646575.1 Pseudocheirus occidentalis | reverse complement strand
GTGGTGTGGTGTGGTGTGTTGTACTACCCTCAATAAATGCCTTTACTTGATTTGGAGACAGATGGAGGAAATTCTTTTGGGACAACCTTGTACCCCAACATTTTGGGGTGCCCCTGAAACTAATTTCTGATGCCCAATGGGCTTGCCTCAGCCTCAGGCCCTCTACAAATTAAGGTAAACCCTTAAGGACCCATCTCCCTTAATCCCCCTCTACCTTGGGGGGCTGCCACCCCTCCCCTTAATCTGGGGTTTCCCTTAAACTGCATCTACTTCAAGGGACGAAAGAACCTACATGGTGTGTTGTGTTGTGTGTTACCCTCAATAACCACCCATACTTGATTTGGAGTTGGCCTTGATGAGGTGTAGGCTCTGGGACACCCCCCTTTTTTGAGTTCTCCTTGATTCTTTGAGGTACCTGCTCTGGGAAAGTAAACCTTCCCAGGGAAGACATTCACCTGAGATTATGAGCCTTAAGTTGTCTCTCTGCCCAAGTCTTTAGCCCCCTTTTGTTCCATCTGCTTCCCGCCCTTGAGCCTATCAAAATATTAATCCACTCTTGCATTGACCTCATTAACTCTACCTGAAGACTGGAGTCTGAACTCTTTGGCTCCTCCTCTGAACCACCCCTAGATTCCTCTGTATATAAGACCCCATCTTCCCTCCATCTGTGTGAGAGCGCCATGGGATAGCTTAGCAGAGACTTACCCTGTAAGAGTCTACTCCATATCTTTCAATAAACTTTACTTTTTCCTTGGCTGAGAAGACTTGAGTAGAATTCTTTCTGCAGGACCCAGCATGTTGGCATTTTGGGGTCTCAGGCAGCCCTAATTCTCTTTGGGCACCCTCTTCAGCCTGAGCAAATTCTTTCAGGATGACCTCACCCCTAACATTTTGGGGTGCCCCTAAACATCATCATTTTGATTCCCATTTTATAAATGAGAAAATTGAAACTGAGGGGTTGTGACTTTACCAGGGTCATGTAGCTAATAAGTGTAAAAGAGAGGACTTGAACGCAGGTCTTAGGAATATAAGATCATAGATTTGGAAATGGGAGAGAATTTGGACTTCATCCAGTCAAATCTCTTCATCTTATATCTGGGAAAGCTGAGACCCAGAGAAGTTGGAGAAATTGAGACCCAGAAAGGTTAGAGTAACTTGCCTAAGGACACACAAGTGGGAGAGTCAGAATTTGAACTCAAATTCTTTGAATCCAAATCCAGTTGGTTTTTTTTTTCTATTGCATCATGGTACCTCCAAGTCTAGGACTCTATCCACTGTACATGGAACAGATTACAACTCTCCCCTGCCTCCTCCAGATCATGGGTTGCTGTGGTAAAATAATAATGATCTGGTGATGAACATTTCTGAATTTAGCTCGTCTTGTTCTCCAACAACAGTCAAGGCTCCTGTGTTTTGGTAGGACCTGCCAGAGCCTTAGCAGCATAGGCTTTGAAGAGCCAGGGTCAGTTCTGTGCCATGACAGGGAACCCCCTAGTGGGAAGCCACTAGAATTGATTGAATAGTGAGATGATGTGGTCAGACTCGGTTTAGAAAGATAAGTTTGCTGGCAGAATGGAGCACTGAGTGAGTGGGAAAGGATAGGGAAGGCTTTGCTTCCTACAGGGCTGTGGTAAAACCCTGTGGCTCTCTTCCATTCTGTGAGCTGAAAAAGGAGCTGATTCTGACCTCTCCTCAAGGGTTTGGCTGTCCTTCTGAAGTAACCACATTGATTTATGAGAGAAATCTATTAGGAGCCCTCTTTTCATAAAACTTTGTCGTTCTATGATCCCAAAGTGTGGGATCCAAATACTCCTGGAAGCAGTGGGACATTTTGGTGAAGTCAGCCTTTCCCTGTGGGCCCAAAAGGCATTTCCTGTTTTTCTTAGCCAGAGGGCTCCAAGCTTTAATTTCTCCTTTTATTTGAAGAAAAGTGAAATTAAGTGAATCTTGACTACTTCTGACTCTAGGCTGAGCTGAGAAATGAGCAAACCTCTGAATTAAAGACCAAAATTTTGGCACTTTCACTGTTTTCTTTGAGGTTAGACAACGTTCTCAGAGAGTTTCGGATTCCAGCCTGGTTTGGTTTTATCTCCAAACAAAGGAAGGTTAGTTACCTCTGCTAATTAAGTCAGTAGCTAGATAGATATTGTCCAGATCCTTCTGTAATAGCCAAAATGTTAATATTTCATATAATTATGACTCATTTCTTTCTGGAAATCTGTGCTTCTGGTAAGACTTGATATTTAAAAAAAGAGGGGTGACGGTAAAAAGAAACAAAGCACAATTCCAAGGTGTGAATTTCAGGCTAGCTCAGGGTGCCAGGATGTCTGCGAACTAGATGAATTCAATTCAGGTAACAATTGGGTGTCAGCAGATGGCAAAGCATTTGTTTTCTTTCCCAGAGTATAAATTGATTTGTGTTATTATTTCAGTGTTCCTACTTGTCTGGGCAGTGGTCCTAACAAGTGAGATGTAATCCCGCCTCATCTTATATCATTTAATTATATGGGTATTAATATTTTAAAAGGTACTTGTAAATGCAGACCTGGCTCCTGAGGCAGCTTGAATCTTCAGTAATAGAAGTGGTAAAAAACAAATTAGAAGGGCAAGGTGCCCTGTGGCGTCCCATTGCCTTCCTTAGGATGACTGTGTCTTCAGAGAGGCTGAGACGCCCAGGCATTCCACTAACTTGACACTGTGTCCACAGAGTTGCCATGGCTGCACCTTGGGCTCCACCAGCTCGTGTGAAAGACTTTGGAACTTTGGCAGTATCTGGAGTTATTTTGTGTTTCCATATTCCAAGTCTCCTAACTCTTCTCTGCTAGCTATTTTATAATTAACTTAAATGAGAAGCAAAGCCATTTTGTGGGAAGATCATGGGCCTGGGAGCTGGGAAAATGGGATCATATCCCCATTGCTCCCACTGGTCTAACTGTTTGACTCTAATCAAATGACTGAACCTCCTGGACCTTGGTGGTATCATCTGTATAATTAGGGAGTAGGATTAGATGATCTCTGAGGGCCCTTCTAGCTTTGAAAGTATACGTTTCTAAAGAAGCAAATTATGAAGTGTGACTACAAAGCAACAAGGCTGAGTTTTAAACAAGTGTGTATAGTATAAACTCAGTTGAAATGAATGCTGGAGATGTGACGTAAGGGAAATCAGAAAGAAAAATAATAGCTGGTGTCTTTTAAGGTTTACAAAGTGCTTGGCAAATATTATCATATTTGATTCTTACAAGAAGGCTGGGAGGTAGGTGCTATTATATCTCCATTTTATAGTTGAGGAAACTGAGGCAGAGGGAGGTTAAGTGACTTGTCCAGGCTCACCCAGCTAAGTGTCTGAAACTGGATTTGAACTCAGATCTTTCTGACTCCAGAACTAACATTCAGCCCACAGTGACACCTAGACACCTCCTCCAATAAAAATATAACATTTAAACTTATTAATGACTATGTAACAGATGATGGTGGTGGCACTGTAGGTGAGGCATAAGAAGATTTGCATTCAAGTCCTTGCCTCAGACACTTGTGTCCTACTTATGTAGGCACTATGACCCTGGACAAAGCACTTGGCTTCTCTGTCCATCCTTACCTGTAAAAGGAGAGGGATGGACTCTGCATGTCAGTTCCCTTCTGGCTTTGCATCTATGATCTTGTTATCCTAGGTCTTCTTGTCCTTATGCATCCTCACCACAATGCCCTTGAGAAGTAGTCATGCAACTTCTGCCTGAATGAGGAGGGATTCACTTCTAGAATTTACATGTTCAAAGGCATGTTACCCTTCAA
Source organism: Pseudocheirus occidentalis (assembly GCA_028646575.1). Classification (NCBI taxonomy): domain Eukaryota; kingdom Metazoa; phylum Chordata; class Mammalia; order Diprotodontia; family Pseudocheiridae; genus Pseudocheirus; species Pseudocheirus occidentalis. The sequence continues at coordinate 104,441,972 of CM053601.1, read as the reverse complement.
AGTTGAGAAATTCTGCATTTGTTCCAATCATGCTACTACTTGTAGTATGGTGGCTTCTACTGGAAAGAACGGTGGGTTTGGTGTGAAGACCTAGGTTCAGATCTTGCCTCCGAAATTGATACAGGACCCACAATAAGGTGCACACTATGTATTTTGGGCTATTTCCTAGGACTCACCTATCAACTGTGGAAGAAAATTCTGTATTTTGTGTTTTAGACACAAACCTGCCAGAAACAATTTTTATTAATTAAGGTCATTCTAGTAGAAATATATGTCATGTTATGTCATGTCATGTTATGTTATATTTATCATATCATCATACCGTATTGTATTATATAAAAAATATATATCTAATAGAAATAGATTTCACATATATATTATATATATTTCTGCTTAAAGAGAGAAAATCCTGAAGCAAGAGAGTCTATTAATGCCCTTGGAAATCTCTTTTAACATAAGCCATTTTGGAATTCTGATTTATAATATTCTCCAACAAGACACCAAATTGTATATTCAAAGTTGAGCCAGAGTTCAGAATTTATAGAACAGTTTGCTTCATCAAATGGAATGATAGACTCTTAACTTTTGGAACCTTGAAAGATTCTCCTTTTGCCCTATGTGGTGGCATACATCTGTGATCCCATCTATGAGGGAATCTGAGTCCGGTGGATCTCTTACTGGGAGTTCCAAGCTGCATTGGAAATAGAGTAGATCAAAACTCCTATGCTGATCAGCAGTGGAATTGGGCCTGTGAATGGCCCCTGTACTTCCAACCTGGATGAGATGGAGAGGCCTAGTCTTTAAAAAAATACTCCTTTCTGCCTTCTCATACATGAACTCAAGAGAAACTTCTATGAACTGAAATAATCAAAGATTTCTTTCTTTTCTTAGTCTGGTTACTACCTTGATTAATCTCTTCTGGGAGATATCCCTCTTGGGTTGATCAGAAGGATGGAGCCTGAATGTGAGTTAGAAAGTGGTTAGGTCTTTGATAAAAGTTATGTAAAAAGATGTCAGTGTAAGACGTTGTTTTGGAATTGATAGTTAAAGAAAGACCAATAAGAATCCTCATTCATATTTGTCCAAAGGTTTGGGAAACATCTTTCTGGTGGTATTGAGTGACCTCTCACTGTCCCTTGAACATCCAGATGAGATGGTGCAAATCTTGTGCTAGGTCGTACCCTGTCTGTAGCAAGTATCCAAAATGAACAGATTAGTCCAAAGGCTTCAGATTAGGACACTGATAAAAATGCAGAATGATCTAGAGAAGGAAATGGCAAACCACTCTAGTAGCTTTGCCAAGAAAACCTCCAAAAGGGTCAAGAAGAATCGGGTGTGACTAAAACAAAGACCAAACAACAGTATAGAGGGAAGAAACTGGACTTTCAGCTAATTCTACTTTGCATCTACAGGTCTGCCTGGTTTTATCTCCATAGAACAAGATACCTCCACTTGGGGTGCCCTCAGGTATCTTCTCCTCTTCCCTTTTCCAGATCCTTTTTTTGTGTTGTCTTCCCCAATTAGATTGTAAGTCTTTCCTTTTATTCTTTGTATCCCTAATGCTTAGTATGGAGCCTGCTAGGTGTCTCAGTGCATGGAGCACTGGACTTGGAGTCAGAAAGACTTAAGTTCAAAGCCCTGAGACCCTGGCCAAGTTATTTAACCTCTGTTTGCCTTAATTCACCAAGGAAGGAAATGGTAAATCACTCCTTTAGCGTTGCTTGTCACTTAACCTCTGTTTACCTTGTTCTACCTTTGTTTCTAAAAAGGAGGACCAAAGACATCCATCAATGGATGATTGGATTTAAGTGAGGCAGAGTTGCATAGTCTCACTCTCACAGAGTCATTGAACGCCAGTGGTAAGACAAATGTCAAGACATAGTGGATGATCTTGGCATCTTAGGTTTGTGACCACATTCTAAAGCTCCACAGTGCCTGCTTCAGGGGTCTTCATGACCATTGGAGCATATTGAGTAATATGCTGACAACATCACAGATCTTTCAATATCTGCATCAATTATCATGCTGCCTTTATTTAAAACATTTCATGTTTTAAATGGATTTTTAATGGATTAAAAGTGGGGCCAAGTCTAATGGATTCTTGAGCTTGTGTCTGAGTCCAGATACTAGTGACTTGCTCTGAGTTCAAAGACTCAGTGAGCTATGTCCAAGTCCGGATTTGTTGGCTTGTTCAGATCTGGGAGGGTACAAAGTCCCCTCTGGACGGTGTGTCATATCTTTCCTCAAGAAGAGTATTTGGCAATCAGAATCCAGAAATATTGCTGTGTCTCCCATAGGCAATGTGGGCATGCTGGAAGCAGCTTGGTAGTCAAGGTAGTTGCTGATATCTATGTTTAGCTGAGTGCATTTGTGAGAAACTGGTAATGGTGAAGTTCACTGTAAAACTTTCCATGTATAAACAAGAAAGATATAATCGACTATACTACTTCATTAAACAAGCATTGTTGCCTAACCATACTCGCTTAGCCTGAATCTTCTGTTCATCATCCATCCTACTACGTCAGTTGTTGGCAATTTTGGGCATTGCCTTTGGACCCTGCTTATGAGAAGCTTCTACTCATTTGCAATTCTACCAATGAGTAAATGTAACTGATTGCATTGAGTTTGAATGAATGAATGAATGAATGAATAAAAAGCAATTATTAAGTACTTACTATATATCAAATGCTGTGCTCAATGAGGATACAAAAACAAACTACCTATCTACATGCTAATGACAAGGCAACACACATAGGGGGATGGTGCCAAAGAAGAGCATTTAGGATGAGAAAGTTATTGGAACGGAGAACAGGAATTCAGGGGAATAGACTGACCTGTCTCATCTAGGGACCATTAATGGTATTGTTGATGTGATCCTACTTCATGGTCCTCTAACTTAAGGTGGTGGAGCAGGGTAGGAAAGGGTTGGCTATGGAGAAGACCAAGAGTAGGAAGTGAAACATGGCTGCAGCTTTTCTAAAATGTTTTTCTTACTTTTTAGTTATTTTCACCAATTGATGTGAGTCAATATCGCATAGTTATTTTAAATTGCACCTCTTTAATAATTAGTGAAGTTGAGCGTTTTTCAAGTGATTACTAACAATTTATGTTTCTGCTTTGGAAAATTATAATTTCTGACTAGTTATCCACTGGGAATTGGAGTTATCTTCATAAATTTGTAAATATCTTTGAAAAATAATGGTTGCATTTTGTTTTTAGCAACAGGAACTTCTCCCCAAATGGCCAAATAACACTCTCTTCAAGGTATGTTCTCTGAAAAGAGTTTTTAAAAAATCATTGTTAACAGGAAGCAGGTACATGTTCTTTGGTTTGACAGTGCAGTTTTTCCATTTACCATAATATTTGACCAGAGTTTTGTTGCCTCTCAATTTTATCAATGCATGCAAAAAAAGCCTTAGACAAAATGCAGCACTCATATAGACACTAAAAAGCATAGGATCTAGAAGACTTTAATATGTCAAGAGCATCTACTGAGCTCAGCATGTACACTGGAGTTGTTTTGTTGATTTTTGCTCTGCTGTCTTCTTTCTGCATACTAATCTTTCCACGTTTCTCTGAATTCTTCAGACTCATCATGACACTCCATTATATACATATTCCATAATTTATTTAGTCATTCCCAAATCATTGGGAACATTTTTGTTTCCATTTTTTTATCACAAGCAATGCTATTATGAACATTTTTGTACACATGGAGTCTTTTGCATAATTCCAAATTGTTTTCCAGAACAGTTGAATCAATGCAAAGCACTACCAGCTGGGATAGAGTGTACATCCCTTCCCATAGCCATTTCCGTTCTCATCTTTGTTAGCTATTGAAGGGAGCAGATATTTCGGAGTTGTTTTAATTTGCATTTCTTTGACTTAAAAAAACACCACTTTTCAAGTGGTTGTGGGTAGTTTGTACTTCTCTATTTCTTCTTTAGAAAACTTCATACCATTTGGTTATTATTATTATTTTTTTTGGAGACTGATGGTCTTTATCTTGAAAATTTGTGCTAATTCCCTATAGAAATTGGATGTAAGACTTATCAGATATATTTAATGCAAAAATTTCCCCAATCTCCTTCTTCTGTCTGCATTGACTTTATTTGCATAAAATCTATTTAGTTTTTATATAATTGAGATTATCCATTTTCTCTTTAATGATCTATCCTTTGTTTATGAATTCTTCACAGCCATAATTGTGAAAAATATAGCCTTTTACCTTCTGTTTTTTTAAATGGTTTGATAATTTATATTCAGATCATTTACTCATTTGGAATTTATTGTGGTATATGGTGTAAGGTGCTTACCTAAGCTTTTTTTTTTAGATTGTTTTCCAGTTTTCCCAGCAGTTTCAGATGAATTTTTTTTCAGATGATTAAAAAAAAAATCCTTTCTCCAATTGTTTGTGTTCTTATATTGAATGAATACTGGCCATCCTTGTGGATTTCTTCCTAGGCCTTATTAATCTAGACACTTCCTCTGATCTACTTTTCTATTTTTAATCCAATACCAGTTATTTTTGATAATTACTGCTTTGTAGAGAGAAGGCAGAGAGGGAAGGGATTAAGCATTTACTAAGTACCTAGTATGTGCCAGGCACTGTCTTAAGCACTTTACAAATATTATTTCCCTTAATTTTTGTAGTATAATTTGGAATGTGGTAACACTAATTTACACATAATTCCTTTTTCTCATATATTGACCTCCTACTCCTCCAAATTTATTTTGTTACTCTTTTGTCTAATACTATAAAAATTTGCCTTTGGCAATTCGATTGGGATAGCACTTAACCTGTAGAGTCATTTTGGTAATATTTCGTTATGTTGGAATGGCCCATCCTTGAACAATCGATCTCTCTTCAACTATTAGTTCTTTTATTTTGGCAAAACTTGTATACTTCTATTTAAACTATGTAATTTATATAGCTGCAAGGTGTGGATGGAAACCCCCACTCCAATTAATGTAGATGCAGAGTAAATTTCTGGATTGAATGATTCAAAGATGTAAATTAAGAGGAAACAAGCCCTTATTTTTTGTGTGTGTGTGTGGGGTGGAGGTCATTAGATAAAACAAGACAGTATAAAATCATAAGGAAATGTTATTGGTATTACAGCTAGGTAATAGAGTAGGTAGAACACTGAACTTGGAATCAGGAAGAACAAAGTTCAAAATCTGTCTCAGACATATATTAGCTTGGCAAAAAGAATACTAATCGCAAGACATTTGCAACTAATATGATTATGTTCATAGTTTTCTAATGCTGAACTATCTTTGTATTTCTGACGTAAGTGGAACTTGGTCGTAGTAAATAATTTTTGGAAAATATTTCAGTAGCCCCTTTGCTAATAATTTATTTGATATTTTTACATTTATATTCATCAGTGATAGTGATCTGTAGTATTATTTTTCTACTTTAAACCTTTCTGGCTTGGGTATTAAGACCACACTTGCCTTATAGAAGGAATTTGCTAAGATACTCCTCTCTCTATTTTGATAAACATCTTAGGCAGAATAAGAATCATTTACTCATTAAATGTTTACTATAATTAACTTACATATCTATATGGGAAGAACAGGGTTTTTTTCTCTGCAAATTCATTTATGGCATTTTCAATTTTTCTCCCCCTCTTTCTGTCTCTCTTTTTTTTTTTTTTTTTGGAATGGATTATTTAGAATGAGAGGCAGTAAAGAAAAGTCCATAGAGGTCTGGGTTTGAAGTCAGAAAGAATGATTAAATCACAACTTAAATCTACTTGTTAGCTATGTAACCTGGGCAAGTTCTTTAATCTTTTTGATCCTCATTTAGCCTTTACTTCACATGGTTGTAAGGTTGTGAGGATAAGATATATAAAAGCACATTTCAAACTTTAAACTTTAAAATACTAGATGTAAATGTTATCTATTTGAAATAATATTTGATTTTCTATTTCCTATTTTGTTAATTTAGGTATTAAGTTTTCATTTTGATGGTGCGAAAGACAGTTGGACTTGGAGTCAGGAAGATCTGAGTTCAAATTATGCTTCATATACTTAATAGTTGTGTGATGAGCAAATCACTTAACCGCTGTCAGCCTCGGCTTCCTCATCTGTAAAATGGGAACAATAATAACACCTACCTCACAGAGCTGTAAGGATCAAATGTGACAATATATGTAAAGTGCTATGTAAATGCTAGCTGCCATTAACATTATTGCCATTATTATTATTATCATCATTATTCTGACATAAAATTAGTTATGGTAATTTTTGAATTCCAGTTTCTTATTTTGGATTTTGGTAATATGTTTTTTTTTTCCCCTCTCTCTTTTTTTTATCTTGTTCATGGATAATGGTTTAATATTTTTAGTGGTCTCTCTCTCTCTTTTTAAAAAAGCAGGTTGGTTTTGCTTATCACCCAGAAAGCTTTTTTATTTTCAATTTTGTTTTACACCAGTTTTTCACAATTTCTACTTCTGTGCTTGCTTTGAGATATTTAATTTGTTGATAATTTTTTTTGAGTTGGACATTTAAATTGTTGATGTTTCTCTCTTTTGTTTTAATGTGTTCGAAGATATAAAATGAAGCTAAGATAGTTTAGAGTAAAACTGATCAGTTTGGGGATGTTATCTCATTGTTATCACCTCCTTCAATTAAAAAAATGGTTGTTTTCTACAATTTGTTGTTTTACCTATTTGCTGTCTAAGTTAATGTTATTTTATCTCCTTGTAAGTGGAACAGATAGGTGGTTCAGTAAGTAGAGCACCTTATCTAGAGGCAAGAAGCCTGAGTTCAAATTTGGTCTTGCGTGTTTACTGTGTGACCCTAGGCAAGTCACATAACCTCTATTTGCCCCCGTTTCCTCATTTGTAAAATGCAGATAAAAATAGCATCTACCTCTCAGGTTGTTGTGAAGATCAAATGAGATAATAATTCTAAAGTGCTTAGTGCTTCTTGGCACATAATAAACACTATGTAAATTTTAGCCTTAATCATTATTATTTCCTCATATGTAGCAAATTGGTTATATTTAATTTACATCATTATCTATAAATTATTAATCACTAATATTTTGCCTTTATTTTACACATTCTATCATGCCAGTATTTGAAAAATCGCTGTCTTACATGGAAACATAGGTCTTCTTAATCAATAATTGCCAAAGGACTATCATACTCAATTTTTTCCATATTCAGTTCAGATGCTCAATTCATTTCTTGTTTAATCTTTCTTTTTTATATATTGGTTTGAAAGAGGTACATTGAAGTCATGTATAATTATCCTCTATAGATATTCTTGAAATTCAGTTTTTAAAGCATTTAAAGACCATTGGTTGGATATGTATTTAATATTTGCATCGTTTCATTATTTATGGTGCCTTTAAGCACAATGAATTTGTTTACCTTTTTTTCTTCCTTGAATGTGTCTATTTTTTTCCCTATTGCTGTGTCAGAGATCAAGATTACTAATCATACTTTTAATAAATTCAGCTTGAAGTACAATAAATTCTACACCAATTCTTCATTTTAATTCTGGATCATTAATTTTATTAAGTATGTTTCTTGTACATAACAAATTGTTAGGATTTTCTTTCTATTGCATTTTGCTACCCTATTCCATTATATGGAATATGGGCAAGTCCATTCCATTTACATTCAGAATTGTGTGTGTGTTTTATCCCAATTTAATTCAGTTACAATATTATGTACTCTTTCTTTTTAAAAGAAAGTAATTAATACTAATTATTTGCAGCTTATATTTCTTGGAATAATTCAGTACCAGTCTTACCAGTAAGATTGGCTAAGATGACAAAACAGGAAAATGACAAATGATGGAGAGGATGTGGAAAAATTGGAACACTAATGCATTGTTGGTGGAGCTGTGAACTGATACAACCATTCTGGAGAGCAATCTGGAACTATGCCTAAAGGGCTATAAATAATTGCATACCCTATGACCCAGTAATATCAGTTCTGGGATTGTATCCCAAAGAGATTATAGAAGTGGGAGGAAGACCCATATGTACAAAATTATTTATTGCAGCTCTCTTTGTGGTGGCAAAAAACCCGGGAATTAAGGGGATGCCCATCAATTGGGAAATGGCTAAACAAGTTGTAGTATATAAATGTAACAGAATACTATTGTGCTATAAGAAATGGGGAGGAGACGGTCTTCATATTCACCTGGAGAGGTTTATACAAACTGATGCTAAGTGAGAAGAGCAGAACCAGGAAAAATTTGTACACAATCACAGACACATCATATGTGTGACAACCATCTTTGATAAAGTGGACTTTTCTTAGCAATGCACAGTTATAAGACAACTGTACAAGTCTCAGGATGGAAGGAGATTTTTACATTCAGAGAAAGATCCAGAAGGACCAGAGGTTAAATGGAGACTGAAGCAATCTACATGCCATCATTCTTTTTCATGTTTGATTTTCTTTTTTTCCCCCACTGTTCACTCTATTGGTTACAACCCTTCTATACAACCAGACTAATGTCCAACGGTGAAAGTATTTGCATATCCTGTACCTGATTGCATGCCACCATTGGGGGAGGGGAGAAGAGTGAGGGGAGAAAATTTGAAACTCAAGGGATTGTGGAACTGAATCTTGTAAACTAAAAGTAAATAAACAAATCAACTATTAAAAAAAATGTCAATACCAGTATCCCCTCTTCTCTTTTCCCTTTCAGCCCAGACTAGTCATTGGGTCTTCTTTCTGTCCTTTTCCCCCCTTTGGTAATCAGTCCTCTTTAGCTATAATTTGCTGCACCTTTGACAATGTACTACACTGTGACTCAGACTCTGCTGCTATCCTCAGTCAGTTCCTGTTCACTTTATTTTAATTCTACTATTAGATTAATAATATTTTAATTAGATAAATTAGAATAATAATAATATACATGTTCCCTACACTCCTACCTTTATCTTAGAATACCTTCAACTTGTGGCACTTTTAAGAAATACCAAATTGGGGATGGCTTAGGTGGCACAGTGAATACAGCACCAGCCTTGGAGTCAGGAGGACCTGAGTTCAAATTTGGCCTCAGATACTTAACCTTACTAGCTGTGTGACCTTGGGCAAGTCAACTGCCCTGCCTCCCCTCCTCCAAAAAGAAAAAAAAAGAAATACTAAATTGCTTTCTTTGTCTTTTTCTTTTTCTCAGATGTTTCTTTTTGAAGGTATAGGTTTAGAATGTATATTTCTATTCCCTCTGATTATTATACAAAGTGAGATTCTCATGGGACAAAAGTCTTGTTTCCTCTTTTATTATGAAAGCATTGGATCATTCCCTAGTCCTTTTGAGCTGTTAAAACTTGCTACCTTTCTTAAACTTCTATTGTATGTTGTATTTACATATAACAGCTTTGGTTTTCTTAAAAGTAATACTTGGAAGTCATAAATTCTGTTAAATATTCATCTTTTCTCCATTAGGATTGTGCTTAATTTTGCAGAATATTTGGAGCAAACAATTCATTTTGCTTTTTGGTATGTGTAATGTTGATGGGATTTAAGATCTTCCCCTCCCGTTAATAGGCTTCACATGGAGCCCATTAAAGGAAGCTTGTTTAGGGGAGGCTTGCTTATAGGAAGGCTTTCACACTTTTTGCTAATTTCTAATTAGGCACTGAGTCAGGAGGGTTGTATGCCCTCTGGCTCTTAAAAGGGTATATATATGTATGTGTGTATGTATGTATATATATGTATGGATAGATATAGATATAAATATATCTATGTTCTATATATAGAACACAGACACACACAGACACACACACACACATATACACATATATATTCTGATATTAGCATTTTGCTTTGGGACTCACTCATTGGAAGAGTGTTCTTGTGATCTGACTAGATGAGATTCTGGGTAGCAGTTAAGGACCTTCTCCCCCCCCCCCCCCAACTCCTTTGAAAAACCTAGATGTTGGTGCTTCTCTCTCTGGAAACAATGTATGTGTTGCCTTGGTCAGACATTTGGATCTGCTTATTGATCTGGGCTAATTTCTCAGACAATTAGAAGCACTGTCTGTTGGTCTTTATTTCTCTGCTTGTATTTCCTCTCTTTTCTTTGTCTCTGTCTCTCTGTCTCTGTCTTTCTCTCCCTTTCTCCCCCCCCCCCTGCCCCCTTTATCTCTCTGTCTGGGTCTCTCCTGAAAATAAACCCTTTCAATCAGTCAATGGGTTTTAAGGCATTTACATGTCTTTTCTTAAATTTCTCCAGAAATCTTTTTCTTTTACACAAAGTTGTTTCCTCATTGTGTTAGGAAGATTTCTTTATTAATTTCATTGTCTTTAATGATTCTCTGTGAGAATTTCCTTGTACAGATTTCTTTCCTTTCTCTTTTACTCATTATTTTCCTTTTCATTTTATTGTCCAGTCATTTCAGTAGTGTCCGACTGTTTGTGACCCTGCTTTGGGTTTCCTTGGTAGAGATACTGGAGTGGTGTGCCATTTTCCTTCTTCAGCTCAGATGAGAAAACTGAGGCAAATGGAGTTGTGCCCTAGGTCATGCAGCTAGCAAATCTGAGAGCAGATTAGAAATCAAGTTTTCCTGACTCCAAGCACTCTATCTGCTGTGCCTCCTAACTGCCTTTACTCTTTTACTTTGTTTGGCACATTTCTTGCTATTTTGAGGTAGTGGGGAGTATCTAGATGGAGACAGAACTTCTTACTCAGTAGTAATGGAAAACAAAGACCTCTGAATTGAGTATCAAGAAACTTGGGTTGCGATCCCAGTTCTAGTCCAACTACGTGACCTTAATAAGTCCTATCTGGGTCTTAGCTTCCTCATTTGCAGAATGAAACAGTATAGTAGAAAGGTTACTGGTTTTGAAGTCAGAGGACCTAAGTTCAAATTTTACCTCTGTCACTTACTACTTGTGGGACCTATGGCAAGTTACTTACCTTTCTGGTTTCCTTACTTATAAAATTATGTATCTGACCCATCTGAAGCCTCTGAAGCCATTGGACTAGAGTTTCTATGGTTTCTTGTAGTTTAAACGTTTTTTGCTTCTATGTTACCCATAAACAGTAAAAGGGATCCACATGCTTATTTCCAACCTTGAAAAAGTACTTTTCAATGTTTTGAGTTGTATAGCCATACAGATCACAGATTCTATTATGCCTTCCCCTCTGGAATGTTTGCTATTAACACAACTACCTAACCCACATCCTTAGACTGATCAAATTGCCCAATTAACTGCTTGGGATCTCAGATGGTGAATATATTGATTTGGTTATTGGGGAGGTGGCCAGCCCAGAAACTGCCTGAGGTATTCTACAGTTCATTAACTAGCAACATGAATTATCTGATAATGAAGGATTTATTGTTAGGGATTTGCATTGTTATCACAAAAGGTGATTATAGTCGCAAGATATGCCCACATCCAGGAATTGTTCATTTGAAGCTATGTCTGTTGGCCTAGAATTCATTCTGATATTGAAAAACTTGTAATCTTGTAATGGGAAAGTATAGCACACATTAAGGCATTTGGCATAGCCTATGGCCAAGCTTTTCCATGGGAAGTGAACAAGAAATATTTGTCAATGCAAGTTAAAAAGTATTTATTAAGTACCTACTGTGTTTAGAAGGACACGGATGTGAGATTTCATGTGGCTTCACATCAGCCATTCTTCTTATCTTCCTTATTAATTATCTCTGAAGTTTACATTCAGAGGTAAAGAGAATTAGAAGGGATCTCAGTAACCAACCTGTCCTTCCCCTACCCAACAGGAATCTCCAATATAATATATTGACAGTCTTTTCTTGAAAGACCTCCAGTGGGGGGAAACCCACCAGTTCCTGAAACAGACAACCTGAGAATAAAATTTCAGTTAATCACATTATCAGCTTTCTAAATTCTGTTTCAGACTGCGGGGGTGGAGGAAGATTTATTCTACAAAACCTCTCTGATTTAGGTTCTGTCAGTGGAGTATACCATTCCTCACTTCCCTGTGATTCTTTAATCCCAGCCATCTAGTCTCAGCACTCAAATTAGATAGAAGCCCATACTACCTCTGGAGTCTTCATTTTTCTTCTGACCAGTTCTCTTCCTCTCATGGACCACTCTACCATATTCCTAGCTCTTTTAGACTTTGATGTCTTCTCCACAAACTTTTTGTCCTCAAAATTTTAAAATAGCTCTTTTACTTTTTTTGCTTTTGGTGAAATGTAGCCCTCCACTTTCAAAACTACATGCCTTCCTACCCTCTCTTCTGGAGGTCATTTCTCTGATGATTCTCAGCATCCCTCTGTCTTACAGGACCAGGAGAAAGGATTTTTGCTCTTCATTGCTCCTTGTAGACAATTCTTCTATTTCCATTCCAAAGCATTTCTTCTGTCAAATATGAACAAGTTGGCATTCCACTGCTAATTGGGGGGCTGTAAAACCTTTCCTTCTCTCTCTTATCTATCCTCAGATCTACCACTCTTCATATCTTTCACCAAAATCCAGTAAAGCCATGACTCTGAGAATTGAAGAGGATTCTAAGAGAGAGATGTTTTGGAGCCCATGTCTTTACTAAGGTGATTGAGTCAGTAGGGGATGACAGGTCACATTGGCACAATGGGACTATCTAGAAGTAGGAGAGTATAAGCAGCCTCCTTGAACAACTGAAGCTTTTGGGAAATGGGTTAAATTAAATATTTCTTAATAGACTATATATTCTATCTCCTGATCTATGGCTGACTGCTAGATCTGAATTTCCCCTCTAGCTACTGGTTTTTCCCATTCATTTCTGTGCTTTGAAGAAATCCTACTATCTACTTGCATTGTTTAATATGTACAGATATAGATATGTACTTGCTTGGCTCTTGGTTTGGATCCTGTGCCTACTACTCCTAGGTAGGTACTGACCTTGGTGTTTAACCTAATTGCTGGTATTCATTGACTAGTCATGGTGTGGTGACATGTGACCTCCAAATTCCTCAGCATGTTCAGCTCTAATAACCTTTTCCATTACATTTTAGCTCCATGCTGGCATGATTGCACCTTATATCTCATTGTCTCTAGGAATGGCCCTATTTCCAAGATGCAAAACTTTAATGTCTCAATTTCTGATCATAATTTTCTATCCTTTTACCTTTCCCTCCCTTTTACGTACACGGGAACTACTTATTATCCTGATTATGACCTCTGTTCCACCCTGATTTTTCTCTCAGTCCACCCTCTCCCACACTGGCTTTTCTTGCCCTTTGCCTTGCTCTGGCATGCCTGCCTGGGAACATGGGACCTTTCTCACCCCATTGAATCAACAAAGAAATGTTCAAGCTGATTGGGTTCCAGTACTAAGGAAATGCATCGTTGGAGAATATTGGTGGACAGAACTTTCCAGGTTTAGCCTACCTCAACGTGTCATTCCATGTCCAACAACCAGAATTATTCCTGCTGATTCATTTATTGAGTTACACCTTTAGACTTGCCTTGACCCATCTCTCTTCAGATTTAAGTGAGAACTTAGAAGAACAAGGGCTTATTGTGGATGATACTTCTTGTTGCATAGGTTTTTTGTTCATTTTTATTATGAGAATTAATTTTTTTCTTTCCTGCCATAAGTGGAGTCATGGGGCCTGTGTTATGCTAGGTACAGAGTGCATATAGGATTGTGTGGTACTGCCCTGGCAATCAACTAATTATCAACAGGTGATGTGGCAGAAAAAGAACCAATAACTCCCCTAGAGGCATCTAGTGTTAATTTTAGGCCCCAGATGTACAAAGTAAAAGAAGTAATAATTCTTATCTGGACACCACAGCTGATAAAAGTGTATTCATATGGTATTTCTACATCTACAAATATAACTTGGAGATAACCTAGAAAGACCCTCTTTTGGGGGGAAAAGATTATTTTACAGGGGAGACAGCAGACTTGGAGTTAAGAGATCTGGCTTTAATTCCTGCTTCATATACTTCCTAGCTGTATGACTCAGGGTGGGTTTCTTTCCTATAAAATGTGTATTGTAATATTCACCAACTACCTCACAGGAAGATTGTAGGGATCAAAGGAGATAATAATGTAATTCATTTTGCAAACCTTAGATCAGAGGTGGGAAACCTTTTCATGTTGGAAGCCCGCATTAGTATTTAGTTGTAATCAAATAAGGCCGCATTCAAGAAACTTCAATTAGATATGTTTAAACATGTATATTATTTTTTTAAAAAATCTAACTACTAAGTACTTAATAATTTCAAAAAAGTAAAACTATTTGTTAATTTTAAAGTTAACTAACCTTTTAATGACTTTGTTGTGTCTGCTTTTTGTTGGAAAGCATTCAAATAGTTGTTTGTAGCATGGAAGGCCACAGGTTTACAATTAAAACTGTGGGTTATGTTCATTTGTAACAATGAAAATACATCCTCCATATCAGATAGATTCATAAAAGTAGCAAAATCATAGTTATGAAGTAGCAACGAAAATAATTTTATGGTTGGGGGGTCACCACAACATAAGGAACTATATTAAAGGGTTGTGGCATTTGGAAGGTTGAGAACCATTGCTCTAGATGGATATCAGTCATTTGTGATCTTATGGGCATCTTGATTTGGGTTAGGTAGAAGAATGTAGATTTGTAGCAATAAGTGGCTGAAAAACAAGAAAGCATTTTTTGGGCATGTTCCCAAAGGTGTAGATATTCTACTGCATTTTTCTATATTTTAATTGGATTTTTCTTAGCATCAAACAATGCCTTTAAAATGTCATCTACTGAGAGCTCAATCAATTCTATCTGTAGTTCTTTAGATGCTTTGGTAATTTCAACTAGGTGACATTGAAATGCTAATTTGGGTGTGATATTATGATTCATCTTGAAAGTTGCTGAAGATATCTATTCCCCATGTTTTGTTTATAAGAGTACCCAAAGTGAGTGACTTCATCGCAAAGAAAATCTTTTGTTATGACCCAAATGAAGTATAAAACCTGTGGAGTCAGTATCAGTTAATTCATCCAAAGCAATAGAATGATGTATATTTTCCTTTTGAAGCATTGCATGAACTTGTTCTGTTAAGTTGAAGGCTAATTCATGCTGCTGATCAGCTATGGTTCTCCTTGAAAGAAACAATTGTTTGTACTTTGAAATGTTATTGGGGTCTAAGTGTCCTACAACTTTGACAATGCATTCTTTTACAGTTTCTAAATCACTGAATGATTTCTCATTTTTTTTTCAAGTAAGCCAGTTGTTTATTCTCATTGTTAATGTTTTACTTAGAATGTTCCAGTAAATATGCTCAGGGTTGCACATACATGAAGGAACAAGGAAGAGGTTCAAATAAACAGGAAGCATGATCCCCAATTTCTTCTATTTCTTCCACTCTTTCTTGTCATAATCCCATTTGGCAGAGAACCCCTGGATGGGACTAACCTTCATATCCAGCATTCTCTGGGTCTGCATGGCCACCCAGTCTTCA
>CM053601.1:104388635-104426077 GCA_028646575.1 Pseudocheirus occidentalis | reverse complement strand
AGCGCAGCTCCAACAACAGTCTTCCATTCATTTGAGGATTGGTTCATTTTAGCAAAGGTCTCATTGAATTTGATATGATACAATTGGACTTTTTCTTCAGAAGACAATTTACTCCATGGTTGCTTTTCCTTCTCTTTTAAGGCCTTTTGGCTGGAAGAAAGGTTCTTGACATGGGCCACATCCGGCAGGGGATAATCACGATGATCAACATAACTCGGAAGACTATAATCTTCAGTCTTCACGACACCTGCATGTGCCCGAACACAGGCAGAGGTGGAAATAGCCCTTCTTCCAACGAGGCCAAACACCCTGGTAGCCAACATTCTGCCTCCACCGCCTCTCACCACTGCCCTCCACACTGCAGCAGCCCGAGACCGGAAGAGGGAGGCTATGCGCATGATTTCTCATTTTTTTCTTTTTTTTTTTAAATTTTTTTTTTGTTGCTTTTTGGAGGGCAGTTGGGGTTAAGTGACTTGCCCAAGGTCACATGGCTAGTTTTTGTGTTAAGTGTCTGAGGCCAGATTTGAACTCAGGTCCTCCTGACTCCAGGGCCAGTGCTCTACTCACTGCACCACCTAGCCACCCCGATTTCTCATTTTTTCCTGAGTATATAAGCTACTTTATAAGTTGCTTCAGTGGCATTGTTCTCAGATTTTATTGCTGCTTGAAAGAATTATCTTTGCTTTTGCTTTTCATCTTTTAATTTCTGTAATACAACCTTTCACACATCTCTAATTAAAAATATTTGTGGTCCTTATGAGTGTTATAATGCCTATGAGCATTTAATGTTGATATTATAGTATCACAAAGCAAGCAAGTTATCTTATCTTTAGCAGAAACAAGATAGTATTACAATTCCCAATCCTCATTAAAAAAATCTGTTTTCTTTAGCATTTTCTTGGTCTTCTTTGACATAACGAGCTGTTAAACAGACAAAATTTAAAAATACTATCGAGCTCTGTAACTATTCATAAATTCCATTTCAAACAGAAACAAAGGCACTGTGGTCAAAAGATGATAACAGATTGGCGTACTCAACCCTCATAAGCTCATGCCAGCCAGCCTCGTGTGGCAGCGGTGCCCGTGGGGGGGGGGCAGTTAGAACTAAATAATGAGCGTTGCAGCCATCAATTTAGTCCTTATAGCTTACTAATTTTCTAATTTTGTTAGTCAATCTGTGAGGATTATTTCATTGAAACTTATTCTTTGGTATTTTAAATGCATTCATTAAAAATAAAATAAAAATATAAAAGAACAAAAATGTATTAATAAAAATAAGAGGATTTGTTCTATGAAATGGATTCAGTTAAAAGACTGAGTTTAAGAACTTAGAAGGTCACATGCAGCCTTAAGGCTGCAGGTTCTGTACCCCTGCCTTGGATCGTTGTATCAGTGTCAGCTATTCTTCTTCTCATTATTATCAGGAGCTAGGAGAGAAGTAATATGTATGTATGTGTGCTAGGGGCCACTTAGAAGCAACGTGAGCATTTTTGCATTTTTTTGGTTTCTTGATGATATATGCTCTTTTAAACCTTCCTTAGTTTGATAGGCGGTCCAGGGGACAATAATAACTAATGTTTCTATAGTGCCTATCAGGGGCCAGGCAAATATCACCTCATTTGATACTCGCAACAACTCTGGGAGGTAGGTACTATTGTTATTCCCATTTACAGGTGAGGAAACTGAGGCAAAGAGAGGTTATGAGATTTGTCCAGATTCACACACAACTAGGAAGTGCCTGAGGCTGGATTTGAACTCAGGTCTTCCTGACTAGCCGGGTGCTCTATCTACTCTACCACCCCCTACACTGAGCTCAGGACCAGGAAGTTCAAATGTGAACCCGGGCACTTTAGCCTCCTCCTCTTCCTCTTAATACCCAGCACTTAAGTGTTTTAAGGTTTTAAAAAGTGCTTTACAAATGTTAAATCATTTAATCCATGTGAGGTAGGTCTCTTTTTATCCCCGTTTTACAGACGAGGAAACTGAGGTACAGGTATTTAGGTGAGTAGCCCAGGGTCCCAGTTGTATGTTGTATCCAGCGTCCTACCTCGGCTTAACAGCTGTATGAGCCTGGGCAAGTCACTTACCTGCTATCTGATTTAGTTTCCTTATCTAAAAAATGGGAATAACAGTAATGCCTGTTTCCTAGGGTTTTAGGGTCCCGTTGTGAGGCTCAAATAAGATAATTATCTGCGAAGCATCATGAGCTATTATTACCATTGTTGTTGTGGTTGCTATTATTATTAGGTCAGATTCTGTACATACTAATGAAGAGGAGCCCAAAGAGGGTTAGGGCTGCCTGAGACCCCAAAATACCAACATGCCGGGTCCTGCCAAAAGAGTTCAACTCAAGTCTTCTCAGCCAAAGAAAAGTTAAATTCATTGAAAGTTCAAGTTCACCATATGGAGTAGACTCTTAAGAAGCCAGTCTGTGCCAGGGCATTCTACGGTGCTCTCACACAGAGCAAGTCAGAGCTAAGCTATTCTATGGTGCTCTCACCGAGCAAGTCTGTGCTAGGGCATTCTGTGGTGCTCTCACAGCACATGGAGGGAAGATGGGGTCTTATATACAGAGGAATCTAGGGGTGGTCCAGAGGAGGAGCCTGGGGAGGGTCTTCAGGAGGAGTCATTGATGTCAGACTCCAGTAATCAGTTTGGGGAGGGTCTTTAGGAGGAGTTAATGAGGTCAATGCAAGAGTGGATTGATACTTTGATAGGCTCAAGGGGGAGGGGGGTAAAAGCAGATGGACAATGGAGGGCCAGGCTAGTAACAGAGGTTTGGGTCCAGCCACAATGAAATACTTATGGCCTCTGCTAATGCCTCATTAAGTGGGAAGACTCAATCAGACTTCAAGGGGTTTCCCAGGGCATGTACCTCAAAGATTCAAGGGGAGCTCAAGGGGGTGGGGGTCCCACAGCCTACACCTCATCACTAATACAGGTTAAGGCATTTAGAAAGCCGGCTGGCTCTCTGTCTGATGCTGACACGGCTTCCCTGCCTATCTGTAGTCAGACGATGTGTCAGGTGGACATCTATGACGTGTGCTGAGGGGACCACTTAAAAGAACAAGGCTCGGGTCCGGATGCCTGGAGCACCTGCTCCATTTGGGGAGACAAGGTGTATGTGCACACAAATGAAGTGCTGAGTAAGAATATGGCTGTATTCTAGACTCTACCACCCTCCATCCCAACACTGACCAATCCCATTTTTTATCCAAAGGAAAGAATTCCTGCTTATAACTCAGATTGCATCATGCGAGGTTTAAATGAAGTCGTGTTTGTAAATCACTTTGTAGTCCACTACACACTTGAAAAGCTTTAGACTGTTAACTATTATTATTAGAAGCTCCTCCCTGTCTCGAGTCAAAACAGTTGAAAAGAACAAGATCTCCATTTCTCTTTGCATAGTGAATGGATAATTTGCTTCAGACTTACCTTCTCCTTACCTAATCTGTTGGGTTTTTGTTGTTGTTGTTGCTGTTGCTTTAAATGTGTGTTTGAAAGCAGGAATTTTATCCCATAGCACAATACTGAAGACTTGGTCTGCTTGGGCCAGCCTGGTCTTTAAGGGAGCTGGCCAAAAGATGTTTTTTATTTTTCTTGGCCTGGTAGGCAGAAAAAAAGAGAGACCAAAGATCAATGACCAATTAGTGTCCAGCTGCTAAAAAGCTACACTGCTCTGACCTCAACAGGATGTCTTACAAACAATCCCCAAACCAGACTTTTAAGGAAGTATTAGAGGGAAAGAGAAGCAAGATGACCTGTAATAGAAATAGAAGATCCTGAGGGTTGGAGAGATGGAACTGGGCTGGGTGGAATGAAGGAGGCTAGGGAACATGCATGCATACATGTACGTGTATATGTGTGTGTGTGTGTGTGTGTGTGTTGTAGGATGCTCTAAAATCAGAATGCATCATGGCAGCCAGTGAGATAAAATGGAAAGAGTATCAGAGGAAGAGACATAGCTGGAATCCCAACTCTGTTGTTTTGTAGCTGTGTGACTGTGGGCAAGTCACTGATCCTCTCTTAAACTTGGTTTTGTCATCTTATGAGATGAGAATATCATCTATTGTGTCCAGAAGAAAGTTGAAGCCTGCTTATACTGGCTCAAGAAAGCTGATTGTAAAATTTTTGGTGTGAATATTTATGCCTCGAAAATTGGCTAGTGCTACAAATTAGGGCTTGATTTATTATGTTGTTGCTTGTCCAGACTTAAGAAAGTGATGAAGATAATGTTATTTTAATGTTAACTAAACTTAAAAGAGTGTCCTACGGTTTTCCCCCCCAGAGAGCTGGTTGTTAAACATTTACTAGCATACCACTGGTTATACCTACCTTAGCTGCTGTGAGGATCAGAGGAGATGAAGTATGTGAACTGCTTTGCAAACTTTAAAGTAGTATATAAACTTCAGCTATTATAATTAGAGTAAGTATTCTGTGTATGTTTCTAAGATAAAGACTTAGAAGACAAATTAGCCAAGTCTTGAGTTATGTTTTTGTTAAGTGTATCCTGGAGCTCAAGTTATTTGCATAAGACTCTCCTTACTGGTGGAGAATGATTATTTGATCCTCTGAGCCTGTATAAGGGGATGAGTTGGGGAGACCACAGGACAGAAGAGATCTTAATTCTTCTGGCTTCTGGAGTGAAGAAAGGACACCCATGCTTCCAGGCTCTCTTCAGAGAGAGGTTTTTGGAGGGAGAGACTCTGGGAAGAAGCTGACTTGTAGAGGAGCCAGTGCCTTAGAGCTCTGCCCTGTTTCTAGTTTATTATAATAGAAACTTTGGGGAATTTGCCATTGGGTGAGATCAAAGACTATTTCTTTTATGTTGGAGCTAAGATATTTTAGTCCCAGGGGGAGAGCTCATTTACTCTGTATATTATCTGGTATATTTTAACCTGTGCAACTTTTATGATTTCTATTGGCTTGGATAAATGGATTTCTTTGCTACTCACCGTATGTAATTGTCTTCCTGTAACTGCCATTTGGTGGGAAGACAATCAAACCTTTGGATATGTAATTTGGGGCAATGCTTCCTTGTTAAAAGGATAGTGACAAGGGGCACAGTTTAAACCTAAAAATTATTGCTCCTACGTCAGCAATATTTAGATCAGTGGGGTGGAGGAAGGTAGAGTAACTAGCTTTGTGGCCCCAATTTCCTACTCTCTTTCTGGAAGGAATCAGTGTCCCTTGGAAAAAAGTGGGGAGAATAGATTCAGAACTCTAATCATGTTTTTCTGTGAGCCACATTTGACAAACCCCTTTGGAAACACAAACTACATAGGCAGCAAACACGCACACACCTTACATAAGTTTTCTAAACCTAAGGTCGATTAAGCAAAAGTTCTTGCTCCAGTTAAGGCTCTTAGAGGGATACCACACTCAGCATCTCATATTGTATAGTAGTGGAAGTAGACCAGAATTGAAAGTCTTGGATCATAGTTCCCAATTTGCCAGTAACTAATCTCTTTTACCTTGGGCAAATCACTGAAAGGACTTATTTTCCTCATCAATAAAATGAATAGCTGAATTAAATGATCTTTAAGACACTTTTTAGCTCTAAAATGCTCCGATACTATGACATTCAAATCCACAGTTACTAAAGGTTATAATCAAAGCAAAAACTTTTATTTAATTAAAGCATCCATTGGCTTTGGGAATAGCAATCTAAATGGAGATGCAACTAATGAATTTGTTAATTGTTCTTCCCTGATTATGACCACAACTGTCATTTGGCTATTATCAATTACATATACATTTAAGGATTTTCATATTAGAATTTCTCATGGTTTATTGCATAACAAGAATTGAAGCAAGTCATTCTTTGAAGTTTAGGAGACCCTCATTGGTTTGGCAGAACACAAGGTGAATCAGCCCATTTTCCCAGTCCCTGTCCATTAGGACTCTACAATCTCAGTCATTCTGGAATGTGAGCAGCATGGTACCCCAACAAGGGACTGGAAACTAAATTATGTGCTTCATACATGTAACACATATGAAAAGGTATGTACTGGACAAAAAGTGAAAGGATATATGCAACTTTGGTGGAAAATGAGTTAGGCAACAATCCTTTCTAGTTTCATGAGGCAACTCATCAAGATCACAATTTCTGTTTTAGCTTGTCCTCCTTAATTTAAAAAAAAATGCTTGGTAAATATATTTTTTTTTTGGCTGAATTTGGAAGGCTGTATCAGTTCAATTGTTTTTCAGATGGAGCTTTGCTGTGGCACACTGCCCAAAGCAAGAAGCTAAAAGAACTGTCAATTCAAATTTTCAAAAACTTTTTAAAAATAGACAACTGAGACTAATTTTAAGCAAAGAAAAAAAATCACCTCAAATATCAGAAGTAAATGTTCTTGTCCTATTTTTTAAACTTTTTAAAAGCTGGAACCTAGATTATTTCATTTGACCCTCACAACAATCCTCTGACACAGGTGCTATTATTTCTACTTTATGAATGAGGAAACTGAGGCAGAGAAGTGAAATGTTTTGTTCAGAGTCACCCAATCATTAAGTGTCTGAGGCTAGATTCTAATTCAGGTCTTCCCGACTCCAAGTCAGGCACTGTAATCCCTCTACCTCCTAGGAATTACTTCTTAGAAAAAAAGAAAACATCATTACATGAATTATTTGAAAAAAATATTTGGTATGCAAATAAAATTATATGTAAATGGATGGAAAGTCCAATAAGTCTTTCTTCTCTTTAATGTCCATATGTATCTTTTACAAACATAAGGATTTTGCAAAGTATGTTTTTGCTCCTATGTATCTTAAATTGAAATTACATGTTAATGTCCATTACAGGTTAAAGAGGCATAGTGTCAAGGAAGCAAAATTAGAAAATGGTTGAATTAGGGCCTGTTTACATCTCTGTTATCAAGCATAATTATTTATTTTGTGGAATATTTCCTGCCTTAAGAACATTACTGGCTGTGAATAAATTTGAAAAGTATTTGAATTCCACAATTATATTTGAATTTTACTTGTATTTTATAGCTGAGACCCAGACTCAGATAATGTTTTTTTGTTGATACCTGTAATTGGAGTATAGAGTCTTAAATTGACCAGGGATCATCTTTTGCAATCCACAAATGGTTTCACTGATTTGGGAATTGTCTTTGATGATGCAGATTGAAACCCATTTGGTCTATGCTGTCCCAAAAGTTCATAACAGGAATGTCCGCCCACTGTGCTGGTGATCCTCTTTTCCTTTTCCTGACCTTGCAAGGGTACTTATCTTTGGTTCCCCTCCCCCTTCTCCCTCATCTCTTATTCTTCCTGTGTGACCAACCTATCACACAAGTCTTACTCCTGTTCTCCCTCCAAGTTCTTCATTGGTTATACACGTTACAACCTGCTCATACCCACCATGAACCTCTCCATTGCTCCTTGAATGATACTCATTTCACATTTTTCAGAGGCAGACATTTCCCAAGTCTCCCTGTCATATTAAAAACCACTGGTAGAATGTTGGTATTACAAAGACGGACCTTTGCTTTCATGAGAAGCTTGGGTCATTCGAGGTGCTCTGTAATTTCCCAATAGCAATCCAGCCTACTCTGTTTCTTGTGTTGAATCTGTGCCCACCTCATTCTCCCTCTCTATTGTCCATCTCAGATATACACAATAGGCAAGTTCTGTGGGGTGTCCATCCTTCCAAATGCATGTTGAGATCTGAGCACAAGCTATTTTTTGCTCTGCTTTATCTTTCCTGAGCAGGTGGATGGGACAAACTCTTTTCAGTGATTACAGATCTCTTCCAGAAGGCTTTGCAAGGTTCTGGGGGCATGATGTAATCAGTGCAATTTCACTGGCAAACAGGAACACCTAGAGGACCTTACTATACACAAGGAATCCTTTTGACCTGAATTTTGCTCTGGATGAACTCCACCACAGTGGTGAACAACTTTGGGGTAAAAGAGCCTGTGGTTTTGTTCTAGTACTGGCATTTATAGAGTACTTTTTAGGTTTGTAAAGTGCTTTACAAATATTTTCTCATTTGGTCTCCTCAAAAAACCCTGGGAGATAGGTACTAATATTAATCTCAACTTTATAGACAAGGAAGCTGAGGCAAACAGTCAAAAAATGACTTTGCCCAAGGTCATACAGCTCATAAACAACTGAGGCTGGACTTGAACTCAGGTCGTCCTGACTTCAGGTCTAACAGTCTATCCACTATGTCACCAAGGGACTACAACTAACCAAATGCTTTTTCATAATCAACAAGTAATGAGCATGATAGAATCTGACATTCTCTACATTTTTCAACTAGTTGTGAAATAGTGAAGATGAAGTCCATTGTTGAATACTGTTTATGAAAGCCTCCTTGTTCCCTTCTAATACATTCATTGATGATGTACTCAATTCCCATAAAAACAAATGGCAAGCATAAAGATTTTGTATCTCTAGGAGAGGAGGTAAATGGGTCAGTCGTTATTGATGTTCTCTTGGTCACTTTTCTAGGGGTGGGGTGGGGTGCGTAATAGAGTCCAAGATTTTTTCTGCACCTTTAATAAGTCCCTCCCTATCAGAAGCCTTGTATATTAAACCCTCAATCCCCTTAGAGTTGTTGTCCCTGGCACAGTTCTCCTTTGCATACACTTATCCTAATCTGACTGCTTTTCCTGTCTTTGCTTCCGTTTTCGCTTTTACTCTAAGTGACGTCAGGGACGATGATGTTGATGTTGAAATGGTTCCACTATCCATTTTCATCCTCGAATGACCTTGGGATCACAGGATCACACTGGAAGGGACCTTGGCAGCCATGCCACCTTGGAGGGCTCTCCACCTTGAGGCTCTCCTCTTCTGACTGGTGACCTACTTCTCCAGGACCATGATTTTAGGTTGGACCTTCAACTTTAAGATCCGTCTTTACATTTTTAGTCCTATCACAGGGCTTTGAGGGTTGTTTTTTCTCGTTGCTGTTCGGTTAAGTCATATCTGACTCTTTGTGACTTTATTTGGGGTTTTCTTAGTAAAGATACAATAGTGGTTTGCCATTTTTTTCTCTAGCTCATTTTATAAATGAGGAACCGAGGCAAACAAGGTTAAGTGACTTGCCCAGGGTCACACAGCAAGTATCTGAGGCCAGATTTGGACTCAGGAAGACAAGCCTTCCTGACTTGAGGCCTGGCACTGTATCCACTGCGCCACCCAGCTGTTCTGTTCCTTCTTAGGATAACACATATTAAGGGAAGAAAATGTGGCTGATGATGCCTGGTATTTCCATCATGTTTTAAGGCTTTCAAAACTTTGATGACAAAAACCTGTTTACATGGGTGAGGATCATTTCCATTATGTACCATCTCCTTTTTCTCATTCTTCCTTTTCTTGTGTTTTACTCATTCTAATATTTGCTCTGACAAGTCAATGGTCTGACTATACACAGACAGCTGACTCAGAGATAACTCCCACACCAGTAACAAGTCTTTTCCTGTCTGTTAAACTCTAATGGAGTTCATTTTTGTATGTAGTTATTTTGGTGCTCGCCATGTTCTGTACATGACATTAGAAGCAGGAGACATCTGTGAAATCTCTATGTCTTTAGACTCTCTCATTCCTTTTTTTTTTTTGCCAGGAACAAAATTTGTTAATTTTTAGAAATTAATTAATTAATTAATTTACTTTTAGTTTACAACATTCAGTTCCTCAATCCCTTGAGTGTTTAATTTTCTCCCCCTGCCCCCCACAGGGCGGCCTGCAATCAAATATAGGATCTACAAATACCTTCACATTGAACATTAGTCAAGCTGTAAAGAGGGATTATAACCAATGGAGTAAACAATGAGAAAGAAAAAATAAAACAAAACAAAAAAAGAGAGGCAAGTAGTTTGCTTCAGTCTGCATTCAGACTCTGCAGTTCTTTCTCTGGATGTGGACATTTCTTTCCATCACGAGTCTTCTGGAGTTGTCTTATAACCTCACATTGCTGAGAGGAGCCCAGGCTATCAAAGTTAGTCATCACACATATGATGTGTCTGTAATTGTATACAGTTCTGGTTCTGCTCCTTTCACTCAGCATCAGTTTATATAAGTCTCTTCAGGTTACCATGAAGTCCGTTTGCTCCTTTCTTATAGCACAATAGTATTCTATTACATTCATATACCACAACTTGTTTAGCCATTCCTCCATTGATGGGCATTCCCTTGATTTCCAGTTTTTTGCCATCACAGAAAGCACTGTTATAAATATTTTTGGACATATGGGTCTTTTCCCCACTTCTACAATCTCTGGGATACAGCCCTGGAAGTGGTATTGCTGGGTCAAAGGGAATGTACTTACTTATAGCCCTTTGGACATAGTTCCAGCTTGTTCTCCAGAATGGTTGAATCAGTTCACAATCCCACCAACAATGCATTAGAGTTCCAATTTTTACACATCCTCTCCAGCACTTGTCATTTTCCTGTTTTGTCATCTTAGCCAATCTGACTGGTGAGATGTGGTACCTCAGAGTTGTTTTGATTTGCATTTCTCTAATCCAGTGGTTCTCAACCTGTGGATTATGTTCAATTTGTAACAATGAAAATACATTTTGCATATCAGATGGATTCATAACAGCAGCAAAATTACAGTTATGAAGTAGCAATGAAAATAATTTTATGGTTGGGGGTCACCACAACATGAGGAACTGTATTAAAGTGTTGTGGCATTAGGAAGGTTGAGAACCACTGCTTTAATCAATAGTGATTTAGAGCATTTTATCAAATGCTTATTGATATCTTTAATTTCTCATTCCTCTTTCTTTGACCATACTTTACCATATGTTCCCCCTCCACCCCCTTCACCTTTTCCTATCTTTGCCTTGAAGTCACCAAATATCAGAGCATATGTTGATTTAATTTGTTGAGTTCAGTTTTGACATAGATCATCTTTTACAATAGTATAAATAGACCTCATAACCTTAATTTATAAATTTGCAAATTATTCTTCTTTCTATACTCTTGGTACTTGGCCACTAATGAGCTTCATGTTGACCAACTATTAGATATTCCTTTCTAAAAATAACCTAACATGGGTAAAGACCCTTTAGATATTTTAAGTTTGAAATAAGAGATGGTTAGGAAATGTGTGTGTGTGTGTGTGTGTGTTAGGAGTAGCATAAGACAGAATTGAACAATGGGGAGAAAGACTGCAAGCAGAGCCTATCATATATTTGAACAGGGTGAATAGTCTTATTATAGTAGGAATTCTTAACCAGGGCTCCCAGAGTTTGAATACCTCCGGTGTGAGAATTGGATGAAAGGTGGACACCAAAGGTGGATAAGTAGCCCTGAAAAGGGCTGGGCAAACCATCACACCAGAGGTGCTAGTCTTCCCTGAACACTGGTGAATTAGGGGGATGACAACCCCAAATATGTGAAGACTTCAGAACAGGCAGATGAGAACAATTTGTTCCAAAGATCATGAAGGCAGCTGAAGCAGGTGCTGTGGAGCTCTTAGAACTTGGTCAGTGAGTGAGGTTGATGACTTTGCACAGCTCTGCCTCACTTAAATCTAACTCATGTACAAGTCAAAATATCACTCTATGATGTCATTGGTCCTCTTCCAAGGGAAGGATGAATAACGACATTTTACTTTAGGCATTTAAAAACATTACTCTGAGGAAGGGTTGGTAGGCTTTACCAGTCAGCCAAAGGGGGTACCATGACACACAAAATGGTTTAAAGCCCCTGCTCTATGTTCTGGTCCAAAAAAACCAAATGACAACCATTCTGAAGCTGCTGCCAAGATACAATATAGGGCCAGGCCTCTCAAGGGCAATGTGGAGACAATCCTGGATTTAGACAGAAGGTGATGGCTCACATCCCAGCTCTGTAACTTATTATATCCAAGGTTGTGAAGAGGGTACCCACAAAGAGGGTTAGGGTTGCCTGAGACCCCAAAATACCAACATGCCAGGTCCTGTCAAAAGAATTCAACTCAAGTCTTCTCAGCCAAAGAAAAACAAAGTTTATTAATAGTTCATTAAAAATTTGCCATATGGGGTAGACTCTTAGGGAGCCTAGGTATCTGTGATGCTTGCATTGGGCAAGTGAGTGAGAGCAAATCTGACAGAATAATTCTGTGCTAAATCATTCACACTGAGAGAAGATGGATCTTATACACAGAAAGATTGTGGGAGGAATTTAGGGGTGGTCTAGAGGAGGAGTTTGGGGAGGGGCGTCAGAAGTCAAGAGGAGGTCAGACTCCAGTAATAAGTGATTAAGGGTGGGAAGTTGCTGGAGGCTACCTAGAGACCACAGACAATGTTGGGCCTGGCCAGTTCAAGGGTGGGAAACTGTTGGAACAAAGGAGGGCTGAAGACTTTGGGCAGAGCCTCAACTTAAGCCCATGACCTCAGGCAAATACCTTCATTGGGAAGATTCAAGGAGAGCTCAAGGGGCTCCCAGAGCTGTATCAATCAGTTGGATTGGTCATTCATTGCCTCTGGGCCTCAGTTTCCTCATCTGTAAAATGAAGAGGTTGGACTAAATAACCTCTTAAGGAATTTTCTGGCCCTAAAACCTATGATCCTGTGTACTAAGACCAGAAGAGGGCTATAAGAAAAGGCTCAGTGAGTATGGAAATTTAAGTTGACTGCCAATTACCAGGTCTGTTAAAGTAAGAATGACAAGATCTCATAAAGATTTTCCTTCAAGGGAATCCCAAGGGAATGGGTGTTTACATAATGTTCTCTTCTTAGGAGAGACCCTTCCTCTCTGTCAATAAATTGTTTTGCAGAGATGTAACAATTTTTTTATTTGTTTTTTTGTTTTTGTTTTTAATCAGTCTTTCCTTGGAAAATACAAGTGGAACTCTGTGTTCTGTTTCTGTTTTCTAGTTTTGGGTGTGAGTGAGTTTTGTAAATCCATTGTTTTGTAAATCATTACCTAGGTTTTGACTCAAGCATTTTTATAGCCTTTTCTGGTATGTACTTAATGCTAAGGGCAGAATGGAATGACTTTCCAGGCACTTTGACCCAGCCGAGGTCTCCCAGTAAGTTTCATTCTTGTCATCAGAAGCAGCCTTGCTTTGTGGATACAATGCACCACCAGGAACCAAAAATCAGTGACTGGTGCTTTCTGTGGGCCAGGACTTGCTCAATTTTCATCCTTGAAAAAGTGGAATAAAAATATCTACCCCATGTCATTCTTGTGAAGCTAAAATAAGATAGTGAATGAATAATAAAGCATTTATAAACACTGTGCCAGGCAGCTTGGTGGTGGGGCCTGCAGTCAGGAAGCCTCATCTTCCTTCAGACTCTTACTAGCCATGGTGATGAGGTGTATAGGCTCTGGGACCCTACCTGGAGCTCTCCTTGAATCTTCCCAAGGGAAGACATTTGCCTAAGGTTATGGGCCTTAAGTTGTGTCTCTGCCCAAGTCTTCAGCCCTCCTTTGTTCCAATTAAGGGTGGCTTCCCACCCTTAATGCTCCTGTTACCATCCTTGAACTGGCCTGGACCACCATTATCTATGGTCTCCAGGTAGCCTCCAGCAACTTCCCACCCTTAATCACTCATTACCAGAGTCTGACCTCATCTTGACTCCTGAAGACCCTCTCTAAACTTATTACTGGAATCTGACCTCATTGACTCCTCCTGAAGACCCTCCCCAAACTCCTCCTCTAGACCACCCCTAGATTCCTCCGTACATAAGACCCCATCTCCCCTCCATGTGGTGTGAGAGCACCACAGAATGCCCTAGCACACACTTGCTCTGTGAGAGCGCCATAGAATGCTCTCGCGTAGACTGGCTCCTTAAGAGTCTACCCCATGTGGTGAACTTTTAATGAACTTTCAATAAACTTTACTTTTTTTTGGCTGAGAAGACTTGAGTTGAATTCTTTTGGCAGGACCCAGAATGCTGGTATTTTGGGGTCTCAGGCAACCCTAACCGTCTTTGTGGGTGACCTCTTCAATGGGACCCTGGGCAAGTCACTTAACCCTGTTTGTCTCAGTTTCCACATTTGTGAAATGAACTGGAGAAAGAAATGGCAAACCACTCCAGGATTTTGCCAAGAAAACTCCAAATGGGGTCATAAAAAAACGGAAAAAACCAAGACCTCGACCACATGAGTCAAGCACTGGGGATACAAGTAAATACAAGCAACCAAATTAGGCCCCTTAAAAAAGCTTACCTTGAGGGTATGGGGGGGTCAGCTCATAATGTTGTGCTGAAAGAAGCGAGTGAGACCCCAAGTGCATATTTTGGAAGTGGATTTTATTTAGCAAGTGCTGTTCGGGTCTACATCTTACCTTGCCCAAATCAAACAGGCCTGACCAAGGGGAGATCACTGATATATATATATATATATATATATAGGGTCTCCCCAACTCTCAATGGTCAGGAATTGTGTAATAAGAGGTTTACAGCAGGGATTGGCTAGTACATATTTGTAAGTCTCCCCACAGGGAAACCTTGGGGGGCCGTGTAGCCAACTTCCATGAGGAAACAGGAAGAAGATGGCTGGCTAGGGCAGAATGGGGGGACGGGAAAGGATCGAGGGAGCCAGGTGAGGCCAAGTACAACAATAATGGGGAACCGAAGAGTGGTGATGGGGGAAAACCTTACAACCCATGTAATCAGTCGTGATTTCTGTGATGTTCATCCTACCAAAATGCCACTCAGCAGCTTGTCTTATGAAATGAAAACCATAGATAAACAAATCTGGCAGGATTGATGGAGAGAACAGGAGGTATCCTTTATGGGGCCTCTGAGTGGAAACCCATCAAGCCCATTGTCTATTATTGTTTCCAAGCTCACATGAATGTGTGTGGAACGGTGAAAACTTCTCAGTCTGGAATGTACCCCTCCCCTGACTCCTGTCATTTACTTTTACCTTCCTTTGTCTGTTTTCCCACCTTGGTGACACCCGTCCCATCTCCCTCCCTTTGCAGTCTCAGTAGGGAAGAGATTGGTGGGGTGGGCTTCTCCACCAATGAGAGGAAACAGCTGGGCCGAGAAAGAGGACGGACTAATTAGATCTTTAAAATTCCTAGTTCTGATCTTTGAAACTCTCTCTCTCAGCAGTCTGCCTCATGGGTCAACATCGGTAAGAAATCCCTCATGGAGCAGATAGCTCCCTTCTCCCGGGGGAAGGGAATAAAACCCTTTTCTTATCTAAGGCATCTCTGTGTTTACTTTTCTAATTAAATTAAGGATAATGGGTATTTTTCAACCCAAACAAATGTAAGCTTGTTGAGGGCAGGTACTGTTTGGCTTGTGTTTCCTTTGGGCCTAACACAATGCCTGGTTCCCAAGTAGCTGCTTAATGAATTTGTATAGATTGATAGTGAAATATTCTAGGAACTGAGTCTTCCTTTCGTGCATGATATTTAGCTAAGGAAAATGAGACCTGGTCAGTCACATAAGGCATACCAAAACTTTGTCATTTAAGAAAAGGCTGAGGAGGCGATGGCAGCTGCACTCAGTGGAAGAAACAAGGTTGCTGCCAGCTGGGTCAAATCTGTTTTTCAGTGGGAAAGATTTCAGTATAGACCCATTTAGGCTGCTGGAATTTTTTTTAAAAAGGCTCCTAAGGAGAATTTGGTTGGATGATGGTGTTATTTCTCCCTGGGGAGAATAGAAGTTGCCAGCAGTAGTGGCCGAGCCTGTGCCAAGCAGAAGAGAGAGAACAAGAGGAAATCTGTTAAATACCCTGTTGGAAGGACAGTGTGGGATAAATGATAATCCTCTCTCAAATCCCTGGAAGATTGAGAGGGTGAATATAGAAGCCAGTCTACCTTCCTCCAAGGCTGACTGATCAAAGCACAGTGCAAATCACCTGAGTCTAGAAGTCTGAGCCTGAACCACTGAAATCTTGGTTGGGCTAAACTGAATGGCAAATAGCTGCCACCACCACCATAGCACATGGCATAAGACCTGGAAAATTGGCCATTGTATTTGTTAGACTAGTCTTCTGTCACATTGTGAGCACTGCCTGGAATGCCTTAGAGTATAATTCCCCTAAAATAATAAACTTGTACAATCACAAGTACTGCAGAGAAAAAACTACTGGAGGGATCTCGGGAGAGGGGAACAAAAGAGTGTCATCCTTTGAAATCTTAAAACAATTGCAAACTATTAATAAGCATATGAAATAACGCTCCAAATCACTAATAGCAAGAGAAATACAAATCAAAATAACTCTGTGGCTTCAACAAATTGGCAAAGA
The DNA here is from genome assembly GCA_028646575.1 of Pseudocheirus occidentalis. Classification (NCBI taxonomy): domain Eukaryota; kingdom Metazoa; phylum Chordata; class Mammalia; order Diprotodontia; family Pseudocheiridae; genus Pseudocheirus; species Pseudocheirus occidentalis. The sequence goes on along the minus strand of CM053601.1, from coordinate 104,409,922 downwards.
TGACAAAGATAGGGAAAATTAATATTGCGGGAAGGGCACAGCAGTGGATTATTTATGGAACTGTGAGTTCATACAAATACTTTGGGAAACAATTTAAAATCATGCTGATAAAATGACTAAAATGTCCATATCCTTTGACTCAGACATTCTGCTATTAGGCATATACCCCAAGAAGGTAATTGATAAGAAGAAAGCGCCTATATACACCAAAATATTTACAGCAGCACTTTTTGTGGTAGTAAAGAACAAGAAACTAGGTATGGAAAGAACAACCACCAAAAAAAAAAAAATCAAAAGTGCATTTTGCCAAATTCCAAAAAAAACTATGGCACTGAAGAAGAGATATCAGAAGACATCCTACCTCACTCCTTTACAGAGGTGGGAGATCTATGGATATGGAAAACAGCATATATTTTCAGATTTTAAAAATGTATTAATTGACTATTGATTTTTCTCTTCCTATTTTTCTTTTTCTTTTCTTTTTTTTTTTTGGAGGGGGAGGGCATGGCAATTGGGGTTAAGAGACTTGCCCAAGGTCACATGACTAGTAAGTGTTAAGTGTCTGAGGTCATATTTGAACTCTGGTCCTCCTGATTCCAGGCTCTATTTGCTGCACCACCTAGCCACCCCTTTCTATTTTTCTTTTCTTTAAAAATATTTGTTAAATGAGATGGCTCCCTGGGATGGTAGGAGGAGGACAGAATCTAGAGAAAACTTTAGCAATATAAAAGTAAAAGATAGCAATAAAAATCAAGATTACCTGCTGCCTCTAGTTTCCCAGGAAGGAGTGTGACTACTATGCTTCCCTCAGTCCCTTTTCTATTTCTATGTCCTGCGTTTGTGTTTTCTGGGCCTGCACAGCTGAAAAGCAGCTTAATCTAATGATCTCCAAACCTTTTTGATCAGTTGGCCACCAGTAAGATTTTTGAGCACACTTTCCCAATCCATCTATGTTTCTGCCTCTCTCCATCTCTCTCTCTCTCTCCGTCTCTCTCTCTCTCCGTCTCTCTTCATCTCTCTCTCTGTCTCCCTCTCTCTCTCCATCTCTCTCTCTCTCTCTATCTCTCTCTCTCTCCATCTCTCTCTCTCTCTCTGTCTCTCTTCATCTCTCTCTCTGTCTCCCTCTCTCTCTCCGTCTCTCTCTCTCCATCTCTCTCTCTGTCTCTCTCCGTCTCTCTCTTTCCATCTCTCTCTCTCCGTCTCTCTCTCTCTCTCTCTGTGTCTCTCTTCATCTCTCTCTCTGTCTCCCTCTCTCACTCTCTCTCTCTGTCTCTCTCTATATACATATATACACACATACATATATGTGTGTATAATACAGTGCTAATATAGTATATACATCACAAAACATAAAAGCTTTAAGAAATGAGATAAAGACGAAATAAATATTTTAAAATAATGTCACTTTAAAAAAATGTATTATATTTACTTTCAATTAGTTGGTCCTACACTCTTGGTCTTTTGCATCCCCTGGTGTGCATATACCCACTTTCAAAATCACCAGCTTAGTCTTATAAACTGATCCATGGGAATGCCTTACTGAAAAAATGTCTGACTCCTCCTCTGCTTATGTCTTTTAACAGTAATCTACCTGTATTTGTTGCCTCACCCAAAGGAATGACTGTAAGGGTAAGCACTTTGCTAGATAGAGCCAAGATTAGCACCATAATATGCTGGTAGAGGAGACATGTGCAGGCAAGTGTGACCTTGTTGCTTTTTATGAGTAGGCACCTACTCTGTCTATGTGGAGCACTGGCCTGAGTGAAAGTCAGACAGATGACCAGCCAGAAACTACCAACCCTCCCATAATTTGCATTTTCTCCCACTTTCTCCTTTTTGGATTTAGTGACTAACTTGGCAGAGGAAGGATATACTGTCTTTTCTATCAGGTTTGGCCAAGGTTGGCCCTTATTCCTAAAGTCACTGCTCCCAAGTATTTTTCCCTTGAAGTCTCAAAAGTAGTTTGAGGACAGGCCGCTGTGAGGCCAGACTTAAATGTGGCCGTGGTGGCTATGGGAAAAGGTGGCGTGAGAAGGAGATGGAAATAATCATGTGGTTTTTTCTCAAGTCAGGAAGGTTGATGTTATACCTTTCTTCCCCACAAAGGCACAAATATTGGGAAATGACAAATTATAAATATGGGGTTTCATAATACTTGTGAAATGTGAACCAAGGATTGAATTTGCCCTGATATATCTGCATGAACAAAGATGTATTAAATATTATGTGCAATTATTTTACATTTTTAGTTAGTGATTTTTTTTAAAAGTAACAAAAATATTCCATGGTATTAGCTAGTAAATATAGTTGTTACCTAGGAGTTGAATAATCTAACATCGGCTATTCAAGATTTTAGACCTGGGGAATCATCTTACGTGACAGAACCATTTAACAATCTGGGACGGACTTTTGAGAAGGACATCTAGTGACAATCACTTCATTTTACAAATGGGGAAACCAAGGCTCAGGGAGGTTAAATAACTTGTCCGAGGTTAAATAGGCAGTAAGCATTAAGAGGCAAGATAAGGACTTTAGTCCCTGACTCCAGAGCCTCAGTGTTTTTTCTACTGCATTCTCTGAATCACACTATGTATTTCTGACATTATATGCCTGTTCTTCTTGACACTATTAGAGTAAGTAGCATTTTTCCTTCATAAAACAATCTTTCCTTTTAATTGCTCGAATATGTATAGTTTGTCTTACTAAACAGTCCTCTTGAAGCAATATAAATCACTTATATATGGAATTCTTTACATTCTCATTCTCCACAGAAAGCTTCATGGTCCACTTTCTTGAGATTGTGTTAATCGCTGGTACATGGCAAATTCTCTGAAACCGTTTGAGTCTTTTCACTTAAATATTCCACAATATACTTTTAAGAATGTTAATTTCTTTCTTCTCTTTTATTATCAATTTGTGGGTCGCTGTTTCCATCACTGTAGAGTTGATCTTCATAGGAATAAGTGCTACCAACTGAATCATCTATGAGATTCTGGAGCTGTGGTTCATCTGTATACAAGTTAAGATAGTTTTTATCTAATTCCACCATATCATCTTCTGAATATTGACCCCAGCGATTATCACTAAAGTCCTTTTGTATGCTTAGTAAACTGGTCTTATCTTTATTAGTAAGCTTTTTTGGCAGTATTGGTGCTTGTTTCTTGGTATAGGTTTCAAAATGTTCCTCATCTCTTTCTGACTGAAAAGAATATTCATCACTGGGGACATTAGATTGTGGGGATTGTGCTGGGTTTGTAATCCATTTGGAACTAGAGTCTAGTGAGGGAAATAGAAGATCTTTTTTCAGGTCAGTAGAGTCAATTACATTTAATTCTGTGTCATTAACTTTAAAACTCTGTTGTGAACTTTTCATTTTTTCTTCTCGATTGATCTCAGGAAGCATTTTCTTTTTAACACTGTCTGATATCTGCGTGTAGGTATCATATTTATGAATCTGTGTATCCATTTCTTTGAAATCACTGTTCTCAACATCTGATGAGACTTCAGGATACATGAAGCGGGTTTGTTGGGGTGAAGAATTCACAATGGGGACCTGTTCTTTTTCCCATGAATGATGCAATTTCGATGGCTCAGAACTAAGAGTCAAAACATGATCATATATAAACGTGCCAGGAATTTCGACACTTACAGGACTGCTGGCCAGTGAGTTGGGTGGGGATTCTTGTGTTCTAGTTTTACTACTACTACTAATCCAATCAGTTAGTAAATCTGTCTCAGACAAATTAATATTTGGTCTGGAAATAATGTTTTCAAAATGTTCTTTTTTTTCATCCTCACATTTCTCAAAAGTCTTCTGAAAGCTAGCCTTGTCCTCAGGACTTTCTGATTGGATATAGTCCATTCTATCAGATGAACCCTTCATTATGTAGTTCTCCTCCACTAATTGCCCTGTGGCTCCATGATCTCTTTCACTATGTGGCTGGTCTTGAATATTGTTCCAATCATTCTCTGAATCAGAGGAGCTTAAAGTAAACAGTGACCCTTCATCTGAGTCATAGCTGTTATCTGTGAGTATGTCTTCATTGTGGACATTTTTTGTGTTCTGATGATCAGAAAAGGAACTTGGTGTTGGGTTGTGGTCAGGATGATAAAATTCTATATCATTTTCCCAACTGGGAAGAAAGTTGGAGTGATTAAGATCTCTTTGGTCATCACTGAGTACAGTTCTATTCTCATTCACCCCATACCTTGGTCCAGAATTGCTCCTACTGAGCATTTGTTGTCGAGTGGTTGGTAGATGCAAGTGAGAACTCAGTGGCATTTCCTTAAGAAACTCCTGAGCTCCTCTGTCTTCTGACGGTAAGTGTGCAGCCTCATCTACTTCTCCAGTCTCTCCAAAGCTCAGGGTTCTGGGGCACATTGACATTTCAGGAAGAGGAAACATCTTTTCCTTTGAGTCTGTCAGGTCTAACTCTGGAGAATGGCTTTGGAATGAGCTGTCTAAACTTTTGTCTGCAGAAGAAGTTTTCCTTGAATCCTCATTGAAAGAATTGTCCTCTAATTCTCTGAGAATGTCTTTCCCATAGACATGCTTCCTCTTTACTGAAATTGCATCATCGTAGACCACATTCACATCTTCTGAGCTAATTGAACAGGCATCATGGTTTTTTGGAAGCATGTTTTCATTTCTCTTCATATCTGCTGGAATAGCTCTGCTTGTTCTCTGCTCCTGGTCTTTCCATACTCTGTTTGTTCTGGGTGTTCCATCATCAATGATAGAGTATAGGTCTAGAGATTCCGTAGTTTCATAAATACTTCTACTATGTGAATCTTGATGCTGTCTCTCAGATATGGGTCTTGGGTTTCCTGTAATCCCTGCATCATCATAGAACCCTTCATTAGAATATGCATTTTTTGAACCGGAACTTTTGGTCTGGCACCTTTGTTGCCATAGATGATCCATGTAAGGTCTCGCAAAAGCACCAAGGCAAAAAGCACACAGGAAAGTAATGATCACAGACAGGCAGACTGCCAGAGTGAGGTCCTGTGATGTTGTCTCTTCTTTGGTAGGACCAGGAATCTCCCTGGCCTTTCTCACCCACCTTGGGGAATGTTCCTGCTTCACAGAAATCTCATAAATGATGTGTTTCTTCTTTCCAGAAGTAGAAAAGCAAGCATAGAATCCTTCCAAGGGTCTCTCTGCCTTGTTTATCATTAACTTTTTCATTTGATTTAGACTAATATGAGGAATATGGGTATTCTCAGAAATTCTGTTGTAGGGGGTCCACCAGTATGTTTCATTTTCCCCTAAAACTGGAAAGAAAAAAAGACTAGGATGAAACAGACACTGAAATAGGACTTTATTCAAAATAACCTTTCAAAATAATCTACCAACGCTTATCTTGCAATTTTAGTTCCAGGCTCTGGTCTGTAGGTGTATGTTGCATTATGGGTTGTATGTGTTGGGGGGAAGGTAATGCTGGCACCCTTTGCAGTGAGGAGCATTATGGTAATGCTTGTCTCAGGGTATGCAAATGTGTCTGGCCCAGGTTCTGGGCAGAGTTAGGCTAAAGTTCTGGGGTTTGGGGACCACTAGAAGTGAGAAAAGTGGAATCTGAAGTTCTGGTTCTGGGAGGGTCTGCCTCAGCAATCTTGGGATTGTTACAGTGAGCTGGGGCAGGGTATCACTAGACTGCAGGGCAGTGGGAGTGGAGAAAAGAAAACCTTCAAAACCAGTCCCCAAGCCAGGCTGGGGCTAAGGCATCCATTCACCTTTGTCAGTCAAAGAAGTTGGCATAGAGATTGTTCTCTTGTACTTTCTGCCTCAAAGTGATGGTGTTAACTCTAAGAGAGTCTGCAGCTGTGCCCTTGTGCCCTAACCAGAGTCTCAGAAGCTGGCCCTCTTATATGAGTCATATCTTCATATAAGAAGAGGCAGCTCTGATACACTGCCCCAGAGACTGGCAACACCAGGCTAATGATTCTACATCCTTGTTCCCTCACTGCTCCTGCTTCCTTCCCAAATACTTTTTTTCTTTTTCTTTTTTGGAGGGGGGAAGGCAGGGCAACTGGGGTTAAGTGACTTGTCCAAGGTCACACAGCTAGTTTTGTGTTAAGTGTCTGAGGCTGGATTTGAACTCAGGGCCGGTGCTCTATTCACTATGTCACCTAGCTGCCCACTTCCCAAATACTTTTTAACTCCTTAGTGTGTGTCAGTTTATTAACTTTATACTTATGCTGCATATATTTTCATATGTACTTGTTTTTTCCACTTGAATGCAAACTCATTATAAGAAAGGGATTGTTTCATTCTTTGCACTTCTATCCCCTGCACCAAGCAGAGTGCCTGGCACCTAGGTGTTTAATAAAAACTTGTTGACCAATTGATCCTGGTCTCAGTGGTGAGCAAACTTCCACCACTTTCTTCCCTAAAGTCACTGGAAGTTATAACACATCTAGATGGTACAAAAGGAAGTCCTTAGAGTACAATCTGGCTTCTTACTTTGTTTTTCATCCAGATGTTTTTAATTTAATGATGAACAGTGAACAGGCCATCAGTTACCTGTACTCATTTGCAAAAAAAAAAGTAACAAATACATGAAAAGAAGAATCCACTTTCTTCATCAAAATATGTGCTTTTCTTTTTATGCCTTTTTTTGGGGGAGGGCAATTGGAGTTAAGTGACTTGCCCAAGGTCATGGGGCTAGTAAGTGTGTCAAGTGTCTGAGGCTGGATTTGAACTCAGGTCCTTCTGACTCCAGGGCCAGTGCTCTATTCACTGCTCCACCTAGCCACCTAGCCACCTCAAATATGTGCTTTTCAAATTTTCCTTTACTCTATGACTTGGCTCAGGTGCTGCCTTCTCCATGAAACCTTCCCTCATTCCTTCAAGTGAGAGCTTTCTCCTTTTTCCCAATTTCCCCAGGGCCCTTTTTCTGTATCTCTCCTTTGACACATCACATTCTACCTTGCATTCTACTTCTATCCACCTCCCTTACTTATATATACTCATACACACCTCCCTATTGTCCCATCCTCCCAGGAAAACATAAACTCTTCGAAGGCAAGGATTAAATCCTTTTTCATCTTTATAACAAGTCCTAGTGCTTGCCAAGTTTTTTGACTTGAGTCAAATAAAACAGCATAGTAAACGTTTAAAAATAACGGACTCTCTTCAGTTAATGATACTAAAAAGTGAGATGAACCTGTGTTGTTTTTGTCTTCCTGCAAAGAAGTTTTTCCGTCGTCTGATTTCTTAGCAGAGTATGCTCCAGTCCTATATGCTTATAGTATTCTAATTCATACAATATTAATCTGGGGCCTCCTATATTCCCTCTTACTGACTGGTATTCTTTGAGGTCTTGAGCTGTATTGTTTATCTTTGCATCTTCTTCAGCGCCTAGCAAAGAGCATCATGAACCAAGAAATGGACTGGACCTGTCATTTCAATCATTGTGGGGGGTCCCTTGGCATGGAAACTTGCTTTGCCCTAGTAGCTCCTCAATTGCAATACCATCTTAGAGGGCTGCCCCAGCGGCTGTGAAGGTAAGTGACTCGGCCACAATCATGCATGACAGGTACACCCTGAGTTCAGTTTTTTCTGACTCCAAAGTCAGCCCCCTCTTCACTATGGTGTGATGCTTCTCAAGCATAACCCAGAAGCCTTTCAAGCACAACTCATTATAGGTCCTTATGAAACAATTGCTGAATGAATGTCAAATGACCTTTGAAATTCTCTTTTTCTGGTTTCTCCATGTAAAAAGACTCTTTATTTGACTGCCTGAACAAAGTGTTTTTGCTCACCCTGTAGCCAACCCCATATGAATTGGAAGAAACAGACAGACATCCACGATTATTCTGGGACCTACCCCAAGGCTGATGAGAGTCACACTCAAGGAGCATTGTTGCTCCGTGGGAAACTGCAACTTTTTTAAAAGAGATCAAATCTTCCATATGCATTTTACAGTTCAAATGGAACCATTCCAGAGAGAAAAAGGATATTCCAGGTGCACTGATGGACTTGCTGCAAATGCTATTCCACTTTTTCCTCCAGGATTCAGAAATGAAATTTTGAAAGACAGATATGTTACAGTCACATTGCCATTGGTTGTTTGATAGGTCAGCGTCCAGATGTGGCAGAGTTAAGGCAATGAACATCATTGGTAAGATGGTGGTCATAGTATTATTGCTAAGATTCACAATCTATTTGAAAACGGAGAAAAGGAAGGAATCATTGGTGAATGACATTTATTTAAAAAAAAATAAAGAAAACAATGAAAACTGTCCTTTTATGTACCTCTATGTGTTATAAGTCATACTAGTAGATAAAAGGTGCATTTTTGTTCCTTGGAAATGTTTTTCCAATAAAAACTTTGTTAATAATTTTGAAGTGATTTGGCCATTTAATAAGAGGTACTATAAAAGACTACTGAGTCAGTCAGTCAACGAATAAGCACTTATTAACCACCCACTGTATGCCAGGTACTGTGCCAAGCTCTAAGAATACAAAGAAAGGCAAAAGATGGCCCCTGCCCTCAGGGGGCTTCCAGTCTAACGGGGGAGAGAACATGCAAATACCTATGAACAAACAAGAGACATACCAGATAAATTGAACATAATCAACAAAGGAAAGGCACTAAGATTGTGGGGATTTTAGAAGTAGAAGATGAGAATTTAGCTGGCACTTAAAGAGAGTGAGGGAAGCCAGGAGGGAGAAGGTTATAGAAATGGAAGGTCCAGTGGAAGGAAAGCAAGGAGTCCAACATCACTGCCTCCCAGAGCATGTGGCACGTGGGGAGAACAGACTGGAAAGGAAAGAGAAGACCAGGTTGGACAGAGGAACTTAGCCTGGAAATGCCATGGGGGGATTGATAGGACTTCTAATATCTCTTCCTGCTCTGAGATTCTGTTATCCTACGATCTACTTTTAAAAATACATTTTTTTCCCATCGTGATCATTTTATCCCTCTCCCCATATCTAATCTTCCCTTCTGAAGAAGAAGAACGAGTAAGCAAAGATATCAGACCCAGTGACCCCGTGGGACAGTATCCTGTCCTCCTAGTTTTTGTCTCCCCGTCTAATACATATTTCTGCCTCAAGTCTTCCCCTACTTCTAAGCATTCTCTACACAGTTGACAAAGTAATTGATAAAGTAAGGGTATTTTCCCACATTCAACAAACTCCATTGGCTTCTTATTACCCCTAGAACTCCATATCTACTCCTTTGATTGAAATTCAAAGATGGCCCCACCTGCCCCTTTCCACCTACATGTTACTCTACGTACACATGACTTTCCTTCCTATACCCAACAATACTGGCTTCCTTCTGGTCACTACTTGCGACCCTCTATCTCCTGTGTGAAACTTTGCACGGAAGGTCCCTGTGCCAGGAGGCCTCTTCCTCCTTGCCTCCACCTCTTAAAATGCCCTAGATGACTTTAAGACCTAGCTCAAAGACAATCTTCATAAGAGGCTGTTCCTTGTTCTTCCTGATGCTAGTGTCTTCTTCCCTAAGGTGTCTTACCATCCACATCTTGTGTCTACCTACTTACAGCCATATTACCTCTCCCACTAAAGGGAGAGGCAATATATATTTTTACTTTTTTTTTGCTTGTTTTTTTTCTTTTGCTGTTTTTGCTTTTCTTTGTACCCCCTTATGCCAGGGAGCATATCTTTTCCATCTTTTTATCCTCTCCTTTATACTTTGCACATAGTAGGTACTCATTAAATTTTTTAAAAAGTGAATAGTTAAATTACAATAGCTCATGTTTTTATAACACCATTTACAAAGTGCTTTCTACCAGTTTACAAGATATAACCACTTAGTTAGGACAGGTAAGCCTAATGATTCCCATTTTACAAATAAAGAAAGGTTCAAGAAGATTAAATGAATCAGTCAAAGAGGTTAAATGTTTTCCCAAGTCATACCACTGAGGTAGGACAGCCATGCATGCAACCCAAGTCTTTTAATGCCAAATTTGACCATACCGTGCATCTTCTATGGATGTATAGTAGCATAGCACTCAGATGAGTTCCTTGAAGGCAGACATGCTGTATTTCTGTCATTGTACCCCAGAACCTCCTAGCTCATGGCTGGGACATAAGAGGACCTTAATAGATGTTGGTTCAATTAAATCATAGAGTTAAAAAGCTTTTTAGAGGTCAGCTAGTTCCACTCTACCTGAGGGTTCCTAGAGGCCTGAAAAGCACGTTGCGGATACATTGATTCATTCGGTTATAACTTAGTTATCTACAGGTTATAGTCACTATCTCTACAATCTTGAGTCATCATATCCTAGATAGGGGCCTTCTGTACGGTGATTTGAGATGAACATTTAGGGAGTATTTCACAGCCTACTCTAATTTGAAACTTTAGAGACTGGGGTGTATATAGCTCTTCAGTGGTTCTCAACCTTCCTAATGCTGTGACTCTTTAATACGGTTCCTCATGTTGTGGGGACCCCAACCATAAAATTGTTTTCGTTGCTACTTCATAACTGTCATGTTGCTACTGTTATGAATCGTAATGTAAATATCTGAGATGCAGAATGTATTTTCATTGTCACAAATTGAACATAATCCACAGGTTGAGAACTGCTGCAATCTAACCTGAAGGCATTTGGGTTCTTAGTGGGAGTAGAACTAAGAAAGTCATTACTGAGTTACTAGAGTGAGAACAGAGGAGAGTGGGTTAGGGTTTGGATTAGGAAACACCAAAGACAAACTTTGCTTAATTCTGCAATTTTACTTGGGGCCTGGTACAGTCTAGCCTTGCAACATGCTGCAAAACTTTTTAATGGGACAGCTGAGGACAAAACTGATAAGGTGAAGGAAAAGAACAAGGTTGTTAAAAGCCTTGGGAGGAATAACTTCTGAGAAAAAGATTATGAAAGAAAATACTAATGGAGTTAAGCAGAAAATGTGTTAGCAAAGGGCTTATGCTACAGGGGAAGATGAAGAGGGGCGTGATATACTGCAGTACTACATCTACAAGGAACGAGATGAGACTAAGAAAAGGGACATTTTTTGGAAATATCAATGAAACATATTTCATTCTGTCTCCATAAGGTGATTAATTTATGTACTTGAAAAATCAACCTGGTTTGTAGAGGGGAAGAATTCCCAAGTGGGAAGATACATGGATCAGTGTACATTTAAACTAATTGAAGAATAAATAAATAGAACAGCCCTTTTAATATCATATTCTCCTATTTTAGCTATGTAGATCACATTTTTGGTTTGTTCCCAAATAATACATTTATTACATAGAAAAATTGAAAAGGAAAACATGAATTACTTACTAGAGTATTCCAGACTAAGAGTTAAACACAGTTAAAACACCCTTGAGGGGTGTGTGTGTGTGTGTGTGTGTGTGTGTGTGTGTGTGTGTGTGTGTGTAGCTCTGGATTTTTGCTATAACATGACTTTTCCTTTTGTGATTTCTTTCAGGAGGTTATTGGTAGAGTCTTTCACTTTCTCCTCTGTTTCTCCTACACTGGGTAGTTTTTATTTATGATTTCTTGAAATATAGTTCTAGGGCTTTTTTTGTCTTTATCTTTAGTTTTCAACTTTCATTTCCACAATTTTGAGTTCCAAGTTTTCTCCCCATCTCTCACCTCCCCCAAGATGACAAGTATACTGATTACTCCTTCCTCTGGTCTGCTCTCTTCTATGCTCCTCTATCCACCTGCTCCCCTTCCCACCTTCCCCCTTACTTTCTTGTAGGGCCAAATGGATTTTTTTTTTTCAGATGGATTTCTATACCCCTTTGCCTGTATATCTTATTTCCTGGTTGCATGTAAAAGCAATTTTTTTTTAGCATTTGTTTTTAAAACTTTGAGTTCAAGATTCTCTCCCTTCTTCTCTCCTCACCCATCCCTACTGAAAAGACAAGCAATTCAATATAGGTTATACATGTGTAGTTATAGGGCTTTTAAAGAATTATAGCTTTCATGGAGTCCATAGGTTTTTAAATGATCTCTCTTTTGCTTCCTTCTCCCCTCTGCCCCTGTCATTTGTTTTTGATAGCAAATAACTTATGTTTTCTTCCATTTTTCAATCTTTTGATTTTGTTCAATATTTCTTATGGTTTTATGGAGTTATTCATTTCTGCTGATATTATGCTAGTTTTCAAGGAGACTATTACCTAGAAAAGATTTACTATTTTCTGTTCTAAGCCATTTATACTCCTTCCAATTATTTCCTGAAAGGATTTTATTTCGCTTTTTATCTTTTGTTAATTCCTTTGAGATATTCATGTGGTCTTTGTGAAATACTCATTTTCTCCTTTGAGTCTATGCTTCTGGTTGTTACAAAATCATTCTCTTCCTTTGTGGAGATCTTTAGGGATTTCATAATTTTAAAATACTTGGAGGTGCATTCTTTCATTTTCATTTACTTGTCTCTCCAACTTTAGTTCCTGATTTTTTTTTCCAAGTCTAGGTTCTAGTTAGCCCTGTGTGGTCTTGAGCAGAGTCACTTGGGTTTCTTTGCTAACTCCTATGTGCTGGGTTTAAGTCCCCCCTAATCTTTGAAGTTCAGAGTACTGGCTCTTCAGCACTTTCTTTTTTTTTTTTTGCCTTTTTTTTGGAGAGCAGTTGGGGTTAAGTGACTTGCCCAAGGTCACACGGCCAGTTTTTGTGTTAAGTGTCTGAGGCTGGATTTGAACTCAGGTCCTCCTGACTCCAGGGCTGGTGCTCTATTCACTGCTCCACCTAGCCGTCCCTTCAGCACTTTCTTTGACATCCCAAGACAGAGTTTTAGAGACCTCAGAGTCCGCAGGTCTAGGGTGTCCCAATCTGAGAACTGCAGCACTCCCTGGAGCTTTCTGACCACCCTGGGGCTTTCTTAGCTGAATTCTCCTTTCTTGATGCCTCTGATCACAGTGCTTTGCAAACTACACATGTTCTTGGTCCGTCTCTGGTCACTGTACTGGTGTTAACTTTGTTGGCAGTCCTTTTTCCTACCAATGTTTTATGTAGTTCTGGAGTGGAAGCAATAACCAGCTATCATTAGTATTAATTATTATTAGTATGATAACTAGTATTAATTCATTAATATCATTAATGAAATTATTGATCATTACTCAATCTAGTAGAAACTTTAAGGTTCTGCTTGAGTAGGCTTGTAGGAGATGGGTGGCACACCTCCCATTTAGGCAGCCATCTTGTCCAGAAATCCAACGGCCAACATTTCTATAGCACGTACCTGAAGTTTACAACTTCCATAAAATCCTACTGTGATGCTTCATTCTAGCATGAAGGTGACTCTAGGTTTTCAAGGGCTATGACAATGGAGCACAGGCCCTGGTACATTCTACCATGCTGGAAGGCCTTCAACTATCGTCTCTTCAGTAGACTGGTTTTGCTTTCTGAAGACTAGACTAGTTAATCATCACCACTAGACGATGAATTCTTTGGTCATGACAACTTGTGAAAAAATAAAAATAAAAAATGATACTCAATCTTGTGTGGCACCTTCCCTTCTCCTTCTATAGTGAAGGAGACAGAGTGATGGGGAATGGGCCAGAGTGGGCTAGGAATGACAGTTTTTAGACTGTCTATAAACATTAATATAGCTGTTGGTACTTTAAATGTGAAACCCTTGCCCAGTGATCAATAAGTTGACATTCAGAAGAACTGAATAGGATCAATCTTGATGTTCTTGCTATAAATAAAGCCAGAAGCAAAAACTAAACTGCAGCTAAATGGAAGGATGATTGACAGGTACTTTTTGGAGAGAAAAATAAAAGAATTTGCAGAGTTGATATTACTTTGCATCCTAAAGCAGCAAGCAATCTCATGCAATACTTAATCATTGTACTGTAGCACTTATGATAAACATTTATATAAAGGCTGCCATGAAGATAATGATAATTTCTTGTCAATATGAGTTAAGAAGGATGATTAGGCAGAGAAATTTAGTGAAGAAATGGGAATTGGTAAAAGTATAGACTACTACAATTTCCTAAGCAGGTTTACCCCCATAAAACAATTGCCATTACAAGGGCACCAACAGAGACTAGAAACTAACTCCACCAGTAACTGATCTCTTTGCTAAGAGGAAAAACATAGCCAAGGTAACACTGACTTAGACTGTACATTTATTCGTATTATCTGATGATGGAAAATAGTGGAATATTTTAGATAATATCACTGCTAAAATAGTAAGAATCAGTAGAAGGAAAACAAGTTTACAAAATTCTTGGTAAGAGACCCAACTAAACAGCTTCAACCTGAAGGTATTTAAGAATGAAACTGAAAGAAAGACAATAAAAGACCCAAAACAGAGATCTGTAAAGATGCACATAGCCAACTCTTCTATGAAGGACATTGGTTTCATCACATTTGAACTCTAACATCACAGCCCCCTATTGCTTTAAGGAGAAAGAAATAGTTTTAAAGAAAATAAGGATGCGAAGGGATAGCTGGACTTCATGAAGTATATATACCTGACTTGATTGTGGTGGAATACTACTTGCTATAAGAAATGATGAGTTCAATGATTTTTCGAAAAACATGGAAAGACTTACATGAAATGTAAGTGAAATGAGGAGTGAAATGAGAAGAACCAAGAGAACACTGTATATAATAACAGCAATGTTATTTTGAGGATGACTTTGAGTTAATAAGTTATTTTGTCTATTATAAATATATATACATATATGTATATACACACACATACACACATATATATTTATTTGAGTCTAATGGGTGGGGGGAAAAGAGAAGAAAAAAGGAAAAAAATTTACATGACAATTTTGTTGTATATTTGAAAGGAATAGCAAGTTGTATATAGTAGATTTGCATTTCCATGTGCAGTCATCTTTTTAATTGTACTATGTCATGGAAATACTTGTTTTATCCCACAAATTAAAAATAAAATAAGTTTTTAAGAAAAAACGTATATATACCTGAGGTATGTTACCCTCAACACCATTTTGAGGGTGCTGAGAAATTCATTCTCAAGATATATGAAAGAAGTGAGGATAATAATGCTTGGGAAAAAACGAACCTCATCATTACAAAAAAGATGAATAAGAACATATTAATAACTATAGATAGTTATGCCTACTTTTCTATTGCTCCATATGAGACTGTATACCCATCAAGGATATCTTTGAAGAAAGTGTTGGATGGCAACAAGCAAGCTTTTGCAAATTATAGTCTACAGCCGACTACATTTTTACAGTCACACTACTGTCCAGAAGACAAGATCTTACTGTGTTTATTATTTATTGACTATAGAAAAAATTTGATTTCACAGAATAAAATGCTGCCTTAATGACTCTTTCCTTGGATAGGGAGGAAGGATGAATGAAGAAGGTATTTTGTCTGGACCTGTGATTCCATTGCTGTGAGGAACTCCCAGTGTAGAAACTTCATCTACTAATTCATATTGGCAACTTATCTACTCTTATAGGCTTAGGGACTTGCCCATAATCAGACAATCAGTGTATGTCTAGGGTAGGACTTGAATCTATCTTTTACACTCTAAGGCAGGCCCACTATCCACTTCACCAAATTAATTGTCTATGGCACCAAATATGCTGCCTTAAAAGGTAAAATTAGAGACAAATGAAGAGGAATATGACTAGAAGCACTTAAAAAAAAAGGCTAGTGGAAGTTAGTTGAAGCAAAAAAAAAAAAATGAAGCTAGAAATCCATTGTGGACGCTAGGCAGAAACTGCTTGGGGAGTGAGGCTGGCTGATGAGATTCTGGTGCTGGAATCTCCGGAAGCAGACAGTGAAGTAGTTAGGATTCAGGGACCAGAGAAGGGGAGTGCTGATAGAAGACAGGGCAGATTGGGGGAGGTGGTGGTCAGAAGTAAAAAAGTTTTGAGGCCAGAGAGGGTGAAAGGAGACACAGAGAGAAAAGGAAACAAGAGGGTGTATGTTCAGTTTGGAATTGGAGTTTGTGTTTGGAGGCTGGCCAGGTAGGACCTGGTTTTATCAGGTCTAGTACTAGGAAGTAGCTGCTTGGCCTGAGGGTGAAATAGTTTGAAACTGAAAAAAAAAAATAAGAAACCCAAAAAGCAAAACAACTAACGTAAACATCCGCATTTGGCTTTCTTGACAGACGATTAGTTTATCCCTCAAAATATTTCATACTGTAGAAAATTTGTATCTGAACAAGTTATTGACTAGACTGATATGCTGACAAACCACTTCGGGGATCCAGGTGTGATGTGGGAGTGCTGAAATGGGCTAGGGGCTCATGGTGCAAAGTGGCGGAAAACCCTCCAATTCCTTGGGTGGAAGTGGTGGGAAGGACAGTGGCACATGGCATAGTGGAAAGAATGATAGATTTGGAGTCCAAGGACCTGAGAGAATTACAACCCAGCTCTGCTACTACCTATAAGACCTTGGGTAAATCCCTGACCCTCTGTGAGCCTCAGTTTCCTACTCTGAAAAATGAGGGTGTGAGACCAGAGGACCTCTACAGTTCTGGGAACTTCCAACCTTAAATATAGGGTTCCTTTCCTTGAGTGTGCCTTGGAAAAGTTTGTCACAGTATCCTCAAGTACTGGCTCGTCTTAGTACAGGCAGAAGGAAGAGATAATGCATTTTTATTTACTTAAATCCTTCTTTCTCCAAAGCTGAACTCAGATACCAATTCTTCCATTTTCCTTACTGCTTTCTTGTCAAATCTCTTAGGCCACTCTGTTCAACTTCTCTTTTTTTGGAGGGCAATTGGGGTTAAATGACTTGCCCAAAGTCACACGGCTAATTTTTGTGTTAAGTGTCTGAGACAGGATTTGAACTAAGGTCCACCTGACTCCAGGGCTCTATTCATTGTGCCACCTACCTGACCCTGTTCAGCTTCTAATAATTTCCTATCCTACAATTATATGCTGTAGTTGAGTTGTTTTGGTTATAACTGATTCTTTGTGATTCCATTTGGGGTTTTCTTGGCAAAGATACTGGAGTGGTTTGCCATTTCCTTCTCTGGCTCATTATACAGATGAGGAAACTGAGGCAAACAGAGTTTTGTGTCTTGTCCAGGGTCACACAGCTAGGAGATCAGTCTTCCTGACGCCAAGCCCAGCACTATCCACTGTGCCACCCAGCCGCATGCATTTTCCTCTCCTTTGTCCCCATTAGATCTGGGCAAAGGTCATCTCATTTTTCATCTTTTTATTACCAGTGACCAGCACTGTGTGGAAACATTTTAATATTTATTGATAGCTTGATAAATATTTGTTACTGAACCATGAGTTGTGTGGCCCTTAAGCCTCAGTCCAGAAGCTTTCTGTTACTGCTTCTGGGACTGTGAAAGCCCAGTTGCCACAGGCCTGAGATCTGACATTTCCTCAGGGCAGTCTCTTTCATGGAATAACTTTTTGTTTTCTGATTCACACTGAATATAGAAGTGAAACTCTACTATGACAAATGATACAGTGGAAAGGAAATTGGTTCTGGGATAAGAGAATCTGGGTTTGAATCTTCTCTTGTTGTCATCTGTGTGACCTTGGACAATTCACATACATAGCCTCCTGGGGCCTCAGGCCTGTGGCAGGAAGAGGCTGGGAAGGGAGGGCAGCCTCTGATGTCCCTTCCAGCTCTGGGTTTTTGATTCTCTGACATCTTATGAAATCCCACTTAACCAAAAATATTTCTAAGCCACGGCTGATGGTTCTCTTGTTTTGAATAACAGAAGAATTTAAATTCATTAGGGCTAAAAAGGACTTTAGCATTTACCTGATGTAACCCCTTAATTTTACGATGAGGAAACTGGTATCCCCACTAGTTAAGGACCTTGCCCCCAAATCCTCTAACTACTTAATGGCAGAACCAGGACTAAAACCCAAGTTTCTAGAATCTGAATGGAGCTCTTGTTTTCTTCTCAGTATGATATTGCCTATCCTACCACATTCTGTTTTAAAAATTCTGGGGGAGTGGCACAGTGAATAGAGCACTGGCCCTAGGGTTAGGACGACCTGAGTTCAAATCCGACCTGAGACACTTACTAGCTGTGTCACCTTGGGCAAGTCACTTAACCCCAATTGCTCTGCCTTCTTTCCTCCAAAAAGCAAAAAAAAAAAAAAAAAAAAGAATTCTGGAGACTTCTTTGGAGGTGGTTGCAATGGGATTTTTTTGTAGCAGGGAGAAAGCCTCATGATTTAAAAAAATGTTTAACTTACTTCTACATGCTAAGATCATGTGTCTTTTTTAAAAAAAATTGCACATTTATCAAGATATTCAGCTTAATGGTCCAGTATGATGCCCTGTTTTCCTCTTCCACATTTCCCCAGACTAGTTCTTTATCTTAGATTTATGGGATTTGCTTTTCTGGCCATAATTATCCATTTACTCCATGACATCAGTTCCAATACCAGTATCTACCACCACCTTATATATGTATAAAGGACTCTAGATTCATTGTATTGTTTCATCAAGCACCCAATAAGCACCTAGCAAACACCTTGCCAGGAATTGTGGTGGCTGCAAAAGATATGGATACAAAGTGAATCAATATCTACTCTCAAGGAGTTTTTGGTCTGATTTAACTTTAAAAAAAAATTTCTTTTTGGAGGGAGGAAGGCAGGGCAATTGGGGTTAAGTGACTTGCCCAAGGTCACACTGCTAGTAAGTGTTAAGCGTCTGAGGTCGAACACAGGTGCTCCTGACTCCAGGGCTGGAGCTCTATTCACTGCGCCACCTAGCTGCCCCTCTGATTTAACTTTTACACCCACTTAGTGAAGTTGGTAGTGTGCAGGATACTGAGTCCCAGAGAAGTTAAGAGACCGGCATGCCCAAGGCCACATTGCTAGCTCTTAATTCCCAGTCTGCTGAATTCCAGGTTCTTTTAGTCCTAGGTGCTTTCACGCTTGTATTTTCCAGAGTCATTGTAGCTTTAGGTAAATGGTTTTTTGTTTTTGTTTGGGTTGTTTTTAGTTGACTTCTGCCTTATTGCAAGCATCTCTTCCCTCTCTCTAACCATCCCCTTCATCCTAGCCATCTCCACCACCAGAGGGTGGCAGGGAAGCTCTGTCTTTTTGCCACCTTTTCCTAGCCCCAAGAAAGGTGGGCTACAAGATTGGCAGGGTTGAAACTAATGGTTAAACTGAAGTTTAGGGATTAGTCATAGCTTTCAGACATTTGTGGTGGCATTTCTGTCCTCCATGACCTTGGGTAATCACGCCCAACGCTAATGGAAGCTTGTTAGACAGGTCTGCATATGTTGTGCTGTTACCCCAGCAACAGAAACTGAAGGAATCGCAAAGATATCTTCCTTCTGAATATTTATTATGCACTGAATATTGTTGGGTTTCTGCTTTCTTAAATTTGGAGATTTTTTGAGGTTATTACACTTTGTCTGAAACTGGCCTATGTTTTTAGGGTAAGAAAGATTACATCAACTTCTCCATGGCAGCTTTCAGACCCCTGCTCTATGGGATCAAACAATGCATTCAATTTTCTAGATGATTAATTAGTATCATGTGACAGTGAGAACATTGAAATGGAGGACTGTTTGAAAAACTGACCACCTAATAAACATATAGACATATATAGAAAGTACAGTGAAAGCTGATTTTTTAGAACCTGAAGGTTGTTGAGATCCTTGAAGGCATCTGGGTGAATCTTGGATATCTTGTTGTTTTGTAAATAAAGCTTCTTCAGCTGTAGACAGTTTTGAAAATCAGTCAGGTCAATCTGTGATATGGCATTGGATGACAGATCCAGATTCTGTAAAGACTTCAGTTTCCATAGCCCTGAGTTTCAAAGAAGAAGAAAAAAAAGTGATTTAAGATCTAACAGACAACGTAATTTGGTGCCTTGCACAAGGTACATACTGAACATCTTTGTTTATCTGATTTTATTTAAATGTATAAAGAGGAGAGGGAAGGAAGACCAGTGGATAGGGTCCTTAGAGCAGGCCTGCTGTCAACCCACTTTGGTAGTTTGGGAAAGGAGGACCACCTGCTTCTGGAATGACCTTGGCCCCATTTTGGAACATATACTCCTGTCCTCCTGCTGTGTGGTGAAGAAAAGCTTTTAAATTGACAGTTGAGCTAGACCTGACAGTGCATGAAAAAGTCTCCAACAGAGAAACTCCGGCTCCCTTTCCAGAAGCAATAAGCTTGGTGATGGAAACTGTAGCTCCCTCTGCCACATGCTCCAATGCCACGGGGCCTGTGAACACATGGAATCTCTTTGCCTTTGTTCTTTCTTGCATTTAGGTGAATGAGTATTGAGACAGAGTAGATTAGACTGTGACCTTGTGAGGTCAGAGGAACCACTTCCATTCCTGGAGAGAATGGGCTCAAACTCTAAAAAATTGGCTGCAACTAAATGTTCACCCCACCAAATGCCTTTCTGGCTGTGGTCCAGCTCCCGGAGGAGTAGTTGACTTGTCTGCAGGACACAGTATCTCAGTTACTAGGTAGATTTCCTGGAGGCCTGGGTCATTCAGTGGATTCTTGGGGTGCTCTGATTGCTGACTTCTCCTTTGTTCAGCTGCTGCAGACACTGATGGATGCTGCCCTGTACTCCCAACACGGTACCTTCAGTAGCTCCTCCAGCTTTCTGAAGTTAACAAGGTTGTAACCTGGTTCTCTCTATTTCAATACTCATTTACCTGAGAGCAAGAAAGAACCAGTGCAAAGAGGCAACCAAATAGATGTTTCACGTGTTCATGGTGGTGTATCGGGAGAAGATGACGGCAGAAGTGCTTCTTTCACCTCCTCACCAGAAGTTCATGGCGATTCTTCTTCCTTATTTGCCATCAGGAAAGAAGGACCAGATTTCTCTATTGGCCCCTTTGGCACCCATCGTCAGGGCTGGCTCTTCTTTAGATAGGAAACAGACAGGAAACAATCACAGAACTCCTGCTTTTCTTCTGAACTGAGGCCAAGACCCTCTCCATTATGGGCTCACCAAACTCATGTGAGGGTTGGCCTATGCACGTGCTTTTGGACTGGAGTCCCATTGGCAGAGACCCCCCATTGCAGATGTTCTAGAAAAAAGAACTTTTTATCATTGCTAACTCTCATTGCTACATTCTTCAGTTGAGAAGACTTCTAGAGCTTTCTCCATCTCTGAAATTGTCCATGTCTGCTATGTGTTTATGTCCTTTCTTATAATTACTTATTATGACTGAGAAATCATATTTATCTTACTCCATTTTCCATATATAGGCATAACATATATATATCTATATATATTTGAGATATGTTTATGTATGTGTAAAGCCAATCAGCAGTAGATTCCTGAGAGAATGCTACTGTGAACAGCTTTTAAGATTCAGATTACACAGTATTAGTGAACACTCTGTTTATTCCATTACAAATCTTTATTCAGTACAATGTTCACAGTTTCAACAG
>CM053601.1:104370025-104388135 GCA_028646575.1 Pseudocheirus occidentalis | reverse complement strand
ATTCTGAAGGAATTATTCTCTTCAGAAAGCTTTTGAGATTCTTTTTCAATCTGGCAAATTTGACTTTTTAAGGCATTCTTTCCCTCATTGGCTTTTTGGGCCTCTTTTGCCATTTGAGTTAGTCTATTTTTTAAGGTGTTATTTTCTTCAATCAGGTTGTTGACTCTCTTTTCATGATTTTCTTGCATCGTTCTCATTTCTCTTCCCAATTTTTTCCTCCACTTCTTTTATTTATTTTTTGCTTTTTTGGAGGGCAGTTGGGGTTTAGTGACTTGCCCAAGGTCACACGGCTAGTTTTTGTGTTAAGTGTCTGGGGCCGGATTTGAACTCAGGTCCTCCTGACTCCAGGGCCGGTGCTCTATTCACTGCGTCACCTAGCCGCCCCACCTCCACCTGTTTTCAAAATCCTTTTTAAGCTCCTCTATGGCCTGTAACAAGTTCATATTTTTCTTGGAAGCTTTAGGTGCAGGAGTTATGACTGTATTGTCTTCCTCCTGTTCCATGCTTTGATCCTTTTTGTCCTCAAAAAAGGAATCTAGGGTTTCATTGCTGTGCTTGCTTTGCTTCCTTTATTTGCTCATGTTGCCACTCAATTACTTGACTTCTGAGCACCTTGCCACAGTAGATCTCTGCATCCAGAGAGGAGAGCTTTGTCCCAAATTGCCAGGGTTTTCACAGCTGCTGAAGTTATTAGTTGGGTGCCTTCTCTACAGCCCCCACACTGGTGGGTCATTGGTCACACACCTTAGGACCTCCACCCAAGACAGCAATTCAGATCCATGCAGGTTAAGGTAAAGCAAGAGCAATTACCCTCTGATCGGATGGTTGCTTGGTCCCCCTACAATCTGAAGGCTAGGAGCTCTGAAGCAGCCACATGAGGGCAGCTGCATAGCCATAGTGCCTCTGCCATTTCTTACCTTCTCACTCTGCGGACAGTGGCCGGACTGTGTTCCTAGCCTCCCTCAGTTCCAACAGAGTTCCACTGACCTTTTACTTTGTCTTTGGCATTTTTTAATTCTGGAAACCGCCACAGCTGCAGATGATCCACTCTCCCGAAGTCCACTCTAGCAGCTGCTGGTTGTAGCTGCCCTGGGGCTAAAACCACTAGCTTATGTGAGGCTGGGCTCCCAGCACACTGTGATGGACCCTTTCTGTCCCCTTGCTGAGCTGCCTTCAGCAGGAGATTTGTTTCTGTCTGTCACTTTGTGGGTTCTGTAGTGCTAAACTTTGTTTAGAATCATATTTTATAGGTATTTGAAGTGGGTTTGGGGGGAGCTCATGGAGTTTTCCTGCTTCTACCACCACCTCCCTCTTTTTCACAACTCCTTGACTTCACCCACCAATCTCTAAAGAAGAGGTGGCCCTTCTCAATAAGTCTTCTCCAGGAGGCTGCTCCACTATCATCCTTAAGCTCTCCTCACCTAATATTCAATCTCTTGGTGATCCATCTTTTGCTTACAAACACACCTAAATCTCCCCATCCTTCAGGAAACCCTTCATTAGATCCTAGTATCTCCATCAGCTATGATGGTCTTTGGCTCTTTTTCTCAACCAAATTCCTTGGAAAAAATTCATCTACTTTTGTCTCTACTTCCTCTGCTTCTCTTCCAAAACTGCTAAAATTTGGTTTCCATTCCTTACCACTCAAATGAAACTACTTACTCCAAAGTGACCAATGATCTCTTATTCTGTTTACCAAATCTAATCAGTTTTTCTCATTTCTCATCTTTTTTTTCTTTTTGGAGGGGAGATGGCAGGGCAATTGGAGTTAAATGACTTGCCCAAAGTCACATGGCTAGTGTTAAGTGTCTGAGGCAGGATTTGAACTCAGGTCCTCCTGACTCCAGGGCTGGTGCTCTGTTCACTGCGCTACCCAGCCACCCCTTTTCTTAACCTCTCTACTGCATTAGACACAACAAAGAAGATTAGATTTTGAGTTAAATGATCACTAAGGTGGCTTCCAACTTTAAATCTGCGATCCTATGATAGAAAATCCAAGAAATGGCAGGACCACTACATCAAAGAAAATAATCTTCAGAGGAAAAAACATAACACAAAGTTGCAATAGGAAAAGGTGTTGCTCAAAGTTCCCAAAAGAATGAGATTACAGATCCACTTTTAATGGCTCATATTTCCATTTTAAACAAACCCTCAAATGGAAATAAAAAATCAGTTTAAAGGAGAGAATATTTTGGCAAAACTAAAATTTTCACCCACCTAGCAGATTGGGGGAGGGAAGGAAAAGGGAAATAGAATTTATTAAGCACCTATATGTGGCAGGCACTGAGTACTTTAAACATATCACTTCCTTTGATTCTCATAACTTTGGGAGATAAGTGCTATTATCATCTCCATTTTACAGTTGAGGAAACTGAGGCAAGCAGAGGTTAATTGACTGTTGCTAACTAGTAAGTATTTGAGGCCAGATCTGAACTCCAAGCTCCAGCACTATATCCACTGTACAGACTTCAGAATTAGAAGGTACCCGAGAAGTTGTCCGGTGTAACTTTCTTATTTTACAAAAGTTAAATAACTGGTAGCAATTAAGTTACTTGTAATAACTTATAAGTAACTTAAATCCAAGTCTACAGAAACCAAACCCAATATTCTTTCTACTATTACATTGGAGAAAATCTTTGCCAGGATAAATGTACTATCTATTAAACATTTTAAACAAATGTAGTCAAAATCACTTTTAACAGAATATCTTGGATTAATTTTATGGAAAAACCACAGAAAAATGACACAGTTTCTGAAATCAAACACAAATTCTTTTTATTTGTGGGAATACCATTTTACATCAATTCCATTAAAACCTAAAACCAACCTGCTGAAGTCCTGTTCCTGTTAGGTGGCGTGACAGTATTTCAGTTAAGCGGTGAATCACAAGACTTGCACACCTCATGTATGTAATGCAAATATCGAAGACATAAAAGCATTCACAGTTATAGGTTAACTGTTGTCCATGTAACAAGCAGTAACCTCCAATAGAAATTATTTTGTGACAAAAATCAACCCATATTTTGGTCTCATTTACAGAGTACCAACAGTTCTGTTGGTGGATGAATTCTATACATTTATCATACAACATATGAAAGGATAAGGCTTACAGAGGTATTTTAGCAGTTGTAAGAATTAAAATTAGGAGGATAAGCTAATTTTTAAAGCTTTGTGTAGAAACCTCAAAAGTACTCTTAAAATCGGAGCTGAAGTTCAAAAAAATCTGTTAAATTGGACAAAAGTGTAAAGGTTTCTCTACTCAGATTTTCAAAAAAAAAAAAAAGACTAAAACCTGTTTAACTAGTAGCTCATGCTTCAAAAAGATACATAACATTTCAGCAGGTGTTTTTTAAAAGAATCAAATAATGAAACCTCTGACCAACCATTGTGGCAATGTAAATCTAAACTTTACATTCCATTCCACTGTGAGCACTTGTATGGTAGTGTTCAAATATCATGAGGAAGAAAGGTTTGAGGATCTTGTTGGAAATGGAGGAAAAACATACTAATCTTTTGACATAAGCACTATATAACCATCTGATGATATCTATGATGAGTCAATATCAACCTAGTCTAGAGATAAGTAGGTAGAGACTTTAAAAAAAAGTCTAAGCATCCCATTCCTCAATACCTCTCTACTCTGAACTTCATTAAAATATAGGGGAAGAGATAAGGAATCACCACAATCAAATAATCTTAAAGACTTATTTTTAAAAAATGTTTAAAATTTGCAAAATGAAACCCATTCAGGATTTTCTAAGCATGTAGATTTTGGTTGCCCCTTAAGATTCATGTTCTTTAAAATTATACATAATTAATAGCTTTCCCAGGTTCTACCCACCATTGATAAAAAAAACCTAATTATTTACCTAAAACAATTTTCCTTTTGCAACAATTTTTATATTCTGAGAGAATTGTGCCATTTAGTATTTTAAAAAATTTTCCAGATTCTTAATCTGACACTAAAAAACAATAAAATAAATGCATGATTTTTGTGGATGTTGCCATTACTTTTTAAAGAAAAACACACAATCGATCAAATTTATCACATACTGCTTCTAAAACATGGTTTATTTGCAAATAGGATTTAAAAAAATCAAAAGCACACTCTACATCTCCCTATATTTTCCCTCTGGCTATCACTATTGAAATATGTACATTTACACTAAAATCCTTTCAAAATATTGGATGTGATATTGGTTGCTTGCCATAAACATTTTCTAATCCACTCACAGTTATTATCTTGTGCAAACTGATACCAATTCAGAAATGACCAAATGTGAGCATACAAACAAGTAACAATCAGGTATGCTTAAATCATTAGATAGCTTTTAAAACTCCTCTATGTGTTTATTTCACAGCAAACCAAACATTTCTATTTGGTGGGGAAAGGTAGTAGTTGCATTTTAACCATAACATGATTTTGTATATGCAAACACATTGTATATACATATATAATTTGTCTTTGGTGGTTTAATTACAACAGGGAAAAAAAACTAAACAAAATCCAAAACCCTGGACACTGTTAGCAGAGAAACTGTGACACAGTAATGCAGAAGAACATGACTGTGTGCTTCTTCTCATTTCATAGAGGTTGAAAAAATTCACATTTAATCTAAGGGGGACGGGAGTGGGGCTGGAGAAGAGCCACTAGCAGATTTCAACCACGTTCAAACTGCTTCCAATTATTTGCTTGGTCTTGGATTCTGCTCTTACTACATAATAGCTTCATTCATTTCATTTGTTCAAATGTACCAACAGATTTTTACTTGTCAAACAACCACAAAATTTTCTATCTTCCTAGAACTTTAGGGACTGCATTATTTAGCACCAGATATACTGAAGAAATAAGTGTTGGTATTGATAATACATTTCCTAAGAAGGGGTAAGGCAGAGAAAATGAGATATAAAATGAAAATGTAAAGACACCATTTCATTCACTCTAAGTTTTCCTCATTTGGGCAAATAATGGCTAAAACTTTCTTGTACAAATTACTCAGTCATCAAAAAAAAAAAAAGTGGTCCCTACTTAAAAGTTAGTGTGTATTGAACTCAATGCTGGTGGTTTAATATCCATTGCCTGCAATGAACATTTTGCCAGGAAAAACCCAGCAGGAAAGAAAAGGAAAAACAAATCCTCACTATTCAATATAGTTCTTTAATTACATAAGAAACTGAAAATTAGACACTATGAAAGCCTAACTAAAAATTCAAACCATGACCCACAGTTGGCTGGAGTTGATAAATTGTGACTGCCAACAAAACCATTCATTTTGGATGAAAGGAGGACATAAATTTTAGTTTTAGTAGCTTAGGAAACAATAGAAGCCTGAACATTCTTTGTAAGCCAAAGGAAAATAGAGTGTTGAGGAAGAAGGAAGGGAGTATGCCAAAAGCAATTTAAAGGAGCTTACATCCCATTTTTGTAAAGGTATATTTTTAATTTGCTGATTTATATCACTATCCAAAAATACTAGAGGGTTCTTTTAAACATAAAAATGTAAATATGTTTATGTTTTAAAAAACCCCCAATATTCTATGTACCAAGCTGCAGTTATCTGTGACATATTACAACTACGTATCCAAATAATTCCAATTTTAACCACTTTTAAAGGCCGATAGTTTTAACTAAAACTGACATTTGGCATATGCTGCTGAAGGAAGACATGACACTCATTCCCCTGGCAAAAAATTGACCTCTTAAACAGAAATGTTATACTGGCAATGGCTGCTCATGGCAAAAATGTTCAAAGTTTAGATCTTGAGTCTTGTTTTCTGAAATGCTACATTTGAGACCAAATAAAGAAATTAAAGATTCATTTGAAAAAAGTGACGAAAATGTGCCACAAAATTATTTTTACAATACATTTCTGCAGAAATAATCTCTAGGTGAAGCTTTTTTTATACACATATACAAAATTTAAACAGCAATATACACATAATCACAGTGAAGACGTTGGCAAATTCACCAATCTGTAGTGTAAATACAAAAAGCAAAGCAGCCTTCAAAGAGGACAATGCTACACAGCAAGCATCATTGGCTTGTTAAATAGCAAACACCACAACTTCCCTGCAGAAGGGACACTGTGCGAGAAAAGCAGCATGCGCTTTGATACAAACAGCAATTTATGGCTAATGGTTGACAGAACTGTGCTAACAGGGACTCTGAGCTGCTGTGCATAGTTAAATTCCTATGTCATCTGTTTCTCTTTATACCACTCCACAAATTCATCCAACAAAACTGGCCCTGTGAAGAGAGAGAAAGCATGTTTTGCATAAATTCTTTCAAGAGGATGGTAGGGAAAATGTCAATACACCCCAACAGTACTCACATGCTCCATCTTCATCATAGTTGCTAAGGTCAAGATTAATTGTTCGGCTAAACTCTAGCACATTGCACCACTGATCTTTGTTTATAACTTTATATTTTGATTGCTATTAAGAAGAAAAAAAAACAAGTGAAACATGGAAAATCTACCAATACATTACCAAATGTTATAAATACATTAAAAACCAAGGATTCAAATTACGGATATGCTAGTGCCAAGGAAATAGCATTATGTAACAGAACAAGTGTGTTATTTAAGAATCTAATGGAAATTTTCATGAGAAAAACATTATAGAAACTCCAAAGGAAAAAAAAAGTGCAAGATTTTTCTAACAATTATGATATGAGGATCTGAAAAATCCATATTCTTCAGCCTTGAGGTATCAGAGATTCATACAGGAAAGTTTTTACTTCTTAAATTAGTATAGCATGGTCTTTCACCAAGTTTTCTATTTTAAGATGAGTTGAATCAAGTTTACTATAACACAGGCATACTGTATTCTTGTTACCATTAAGTACAACAGGGGATACAAGGTAGGAGATAAAGTCCTTGCCCTTAAAAAAGAAAGTAAAAATAGGTACTCAAGTCAAAATAAAACAGTTAAACATAACCTTGAAGAGCATAATGTACTAGTATACTTTGTGTGTCATCTAAACTATAGGAAAGGCTCATATTCTAGATTTATTTTCCATATAGGATTACAATGCCTAAATATTTTGTTGAAACAAGTCATGAAGCCAATAACTGGTATATATATAATCTAGCCACTATTATCAGTGAGACACATAAGCTACCAAAACATATAAATAATATGCAAAAGGTAGTATATGACCTGATTCATCTTTATGACACACTGAAAAATTCTGCATCTAACAACATAAGGATGATTGTTGCCATTGTGCTATTTTAAGACAAAAACAAAACAATAAAAGCTAATCTGCACTAACTTTCTACCTGTCCACCCTGCCACCAACAACAACATAAATTCAAAGCAAGAAGATGAAACAGCAATGTTCACTTATTCTGTTCAAGGTAACTTCAAAAGGTAAGACCCAATAAATAAAACATTTAGGCATGCTCTTGAACATTACACAGTTTATTTAGCCAAGGCCTTGTTAAAAGCTCCTATGTTTAAAAGCCTCTTCAACATCTAATTCTAACATTTTCCCCACTGGCAACTGATCCAATCATTTTTGTGGTGGCAATAATTTCCTTTACAGGATAATGAATTGTTGGTTAATATTCTTTAGGATGGTCAATTTAGCATAATAAAAGTCCTTTTTTTTTTTTGCCACCATCTAGTATTTTAAAACAAAATGGGAGTCAGAAAGCTTTACCTGGGTCTCAAAGCTAAGAAGAATAAGGTAAATTACATCAATAAAGTTACATGAACAATATACTAAGCTAATGGCTTTTCTAGTGATTGGTTTGGGGGTTAATCTTCCAAGTTCTATAAGCATAATCAGTACTTAAAAGAATCTCTAAATTTGGTGTTACTGGTTTTCTCTCATGGGTAGGAAGTAAAGTACTTCCTACCCATGTCTTCTTATATGATGAGATCCCAGAAATCTTTCACAAGTGGTTTGCCCAGCATGGTAAGGGCCTTCCTCTGGAGCCTGTCTGTTATACCTTGATTTTGCTACATGACCAGGAAATCCATCTCTCTGATGTTATCGTATATGCTACTTGTGGCATTGATCATGTACAGCTTCCACTGGCCTCTGGGGGATCTTCAATTTTGATTCCTGATATTTTGTAATTTGCAGTTAGCTACATACAGCATATCCAGGAAACTATAGGTGTTAAAATGATGAGTTTTTGCTTTCATTTGGAGATACTGAAAATGCAATTCAATAGTTCTCTTCCTCCCACTCACTTCTGGATCTAAACTCAATCTTTATCTTTGATATTTCTCTAAGACACTGTACTGATTAACCAGCTTGATGTATACATACTCACTGCAGACAGTCTGGCAATAAACATTTAAACACCTACTATGTGCCAGGTACTGTGCTCAGTGCCTTGAAAAGAAAGGAGGAAGGGAGAAAAGAAGGAAGAGGGGTGGGGGTGGGAAGACAATTCCTGCCCTGAAGGAGCTTGCAATCCTTGGGGTGGGGGTGGGGGAGATAATGAACAAAAAGGATCTGAAAAAGGAGGGATGAAAGGTAGCCAGGTACAGAGGTATGACAGGGAAGGCTAGAAGAGGACAGTGGGTAGAAAATGAAGAGATGGAAGGTTGGGAAGGTTTGGAGCTTCTGGGGGAAGCTCTCTTACTTCCTCCTTTCCAATCAGAGGGGGCAGGGGGTACTAACTGATAAAGGGATGGGGTCCAGGACTGAAAATCATTTTGCAGGTTTGATGAGGTTCCTGGAACATGATGGCAAGTCCAGAGGAGCTGAGCCAGTAATTTGTTTTTTCTATGTGGGGAGCTAAACTTAAGGATGGAAGACATGGTGTCCAGAGTTGTGATTTTTTTTTCATCCTAAGAAAATTCCAGTTGATAAAATTCTGCCAGTGCAAAGTGACAACCTCTCTGAAATTTATGGTCTGAAGAGTGATGCCTGGGTAAATGAGAAATTAAGTGACATGCCTGAGGTCACAAAGCCATTGCAGGAGCCAGAAGCAGGTCTTGAACTCAGGTCTTTCTGACTCAAAGGCAGTATCCATTACATCACACTATCCCTCTCCTTAATGATCTCATTTAGGAGGTCCTGCAACGTTCCAGGCTTGCAGAAATTAAACTGGCACAATATCATCTCCAAACCACAGGATCTGGACAACTTCATCATCTTGGGAACCCCCTCTAACATTTGGACTCTGAACTGTATACCTTCCCATATGGTAGCAAAACCTCTGGTGAGCATAGGTTACCCTGTTTTATGCCTTCATTAATATTTTTTTGAGGGGGAAGGCAAGGCAATTGGGGTTAAGGGACTTGCCCAAGGTCATACAGCTAGTAAGTGTTTTCACTAATATTAATAACTAGAGAGCCACTAAACAATTATTCTATTGGGTTTATCAAGGAATATTTTACAATCATAACATGAACATAGCAGACAACTTTAAGGCTGCATTTTGCTGTCATTACTTTTCAACAAGAATTAGTACAAATAATTTGTAATAATAGAAATTCATATGTATATAGTGCTTTAAGGTTTACAAAGCATTTTGAATGCTAAAGCATAAGAATTCTTAAAGAACTAAACTTTTCACATTTCTAGAAGAATTCTAGTACCTTTTGTCCAAAAAATAAATTAGTAATAACAATCATTATAAAAGAAATGAACATCAGCAATTTTTCTAGGTCCGTATAAAATAAGTTCTAATATGTTTCAAAAGGTTCATGAAAACAAAATCAGCAAGCAATTAAAAAAACTAGAAATGGCAGCTTATTGTTTAATACGTTATATTTTAATTACTTATCACATATATAAATATTATTGTAAAATTTATTGTTTAAAATATGCAAAAAAGTGGTCTGTGTTTATGGAAAGAAAGTTCTTCCCAAAAAGACTACTCATAAAAATTTTTTTCAAATGAATAAGTGCAAAGGAAATGGAGAAAAGGGAGGAGGGAAAAAGGGAAATGTCATATTTGATACAAAATAAAAACTGATTCCTGGTAAAAAGCTACTGGAATTTCATTTTGCCTATTACTATTACTTTTCAGCTGAAGATACTTCTATAATCAATGGGTCAGAAATTACAATCGAACATATTTTCTTATTAAAGATTTTAAAATGCTAGATGTTTTCAAACTGAAGGAAATGTTTACTTTACTTAACAGCTAAATTGATCAAATCTCACAGGTCTCAATAAAATATATTTAATGATGACAGTAACAGCCTCTTTTTTTGTCTAGAGGTATGATTTCAATGTTGCAGGCAGTGATGTATACTGAATGCATATGATATATACAGTGATATACACAGAAATGTATACTTACTGGCCTGATACTGATTTTGAAAACCACAAATTAACATTATCTATGTTATACTGTATTTTTATTTGTATTCTGGAAGTCCACTTTTGTGGGCAGCAGCCAGTGAGTTTGATACTTCTGCTGCAGGGAACTGCTTGTGAGGAAACCAACTCCAGCAACTGAGATCATCAGCAAGTAGATTGTAACTCAGTCTCAGAGAGTTTCTGGGTACACTAAGGACTTTCCTGAGGGTTACACAGCCAACATATATCAGATGCAAGGCTTGACCCTAGGCTTTCTTGACTCTAAAGTCAGCTCTAGCCACCATTCCAAGCTGCCTCCCTAGTAAACCACAAAATCTTAATGTCTTAAGAATTTTGGCAAGCATGCAGGTTGGTCTAAAACAAACTTACAGTCAATGTTTAGTGAAATAAATATTCAATCAAGACTGTAAAAAGGTAAATGTTGAATTTTTACAGTGCTCAAAACAAAATCTAAATAAAAGCAAATTTGTGAAATGAGAGGAGATAAGCCAGGGAAAATTATTTATATTTAAAATTATTTCAGTGTGTTTATAATGTACTATTGCTGTAAAATTTAAAAAATTTAAAGTATGAATGACATGAGGCCAAAATAATTGATACCAATTATATCATAAACATTAACTTTAAAATAACAATATAACTCTGTAAAATTTAACAAATAAAATACACAAGTGATTTTTTTTAAACAGGCAAATAAACATTTCATTCAATAGCATCACTCTGTACCTCTAGGAATTGGTGGAATACTGGAAAAAGGGGCCAGGTTTTTCCTAACAACAGTCCCAACATGCATTTGGCAGTATTGATGTCTAGGCTTCGCTGGTCCTTTTCCTGTTTAATAGATAAAAATATGAATGAGAGTTGAAGAAATTTTATTTCTGATCACCAATACATCTATTTAATCAAAAAAAAAACAACACCCCCAAACCGAGTACTGTGTACTTATCACAAACATTACAAAAACTGAGAGGAGATAATAAAGGTCAAGAGAGGGAACGGGAGAAAGGAATATGCAAAAGTTGCAATTTCCAAGGGGAAAAAATATATATATACATATATATACACACACACCTATATGTATCTTTTTAATGCTCAAACTAAAAAACCAAATCAATTAAATCCACACCAGTAAACATTACTATTTTATGAAAAGAAATCCAGAATCATCACCAGGTGATTAACTCTGATTTGATACTTTATTTACAAAAATGGAAAACAAAATAAAACTATTTTCATATTTATAAATAGATTTAAGTGCTCCAAAACTAGCAACAGACATCTGTCAGTTTTAGGAATGAGTGTCCATGAAGTCAAAAATCACAACTTTATTAGCTACCTTCCTTCTATACTACACTCTATTATGTTACACATATTGAAATTAAATAGGACCAAACCCACCCTAGCATAATCATTTTATGTCTCTGGAGATTCTCTTCAAACAAGTTAGCCTACAAAGAAGAGAAATTAATATAGCCACTCTTTGGAAAAGTAGAATCTTTATGTATACTTCCTATTCAAAGAAAGGTATTTTTTAGCAATATATATATATGCAGCTATACGCACCTCTGTAAGTGATGACCATGGGAAACAATACTTCCTGTTAGATATGGTGGCTACATTTCATTGAAGATAGAATATAAATTTAGATATAAAAAGACAGACTTGGTCTTCTCCATCATACTTTTGGCAAATGATTATTTTTTTTCTTTCACTGTCCCCCCCTCAAAAGTCACCTTTTTTAAAACCAAAACTAAAGAGTACCTTAGAAAAAGAACTGAAGAATCAAGATTGTTCAAATATTTGGCCAAAGTCAGTATCCACCAAGGAATATTAATCATTATGAAATATTGTTCAGATGGATAGCCAATGTAAGAAAACACTGAGCTCTCTGTATGAACTGGAAATTTGCTGACTTTGGGTCTAGCTAAAAGGGTAGCACTTTCTGGAATATGAAATATAGGATGCTGCATCTGAAACAATTTACAATAAATTTTCTTAAATTTTAATATATTCCATCTATCTTAGCACACTTTGATAAGATAATGTGATGTAATTTTTTACATTACATTTTAGTAATTCAAGTAATAACTCAAGTGTTTTTTCATATGCAAACAAAACAAACCCTAAACATGGTGTTGCATTCTGTAGTAATGAGCCTACAATTCAGAAATACGTGCACCTCACTCAACAATTTCAAATGAAGAAGATGAAGGTACAACAGCTTGCTACTAAGAACCTACAACAGTTTTACTCTTTGGATTATTCACTGTCATTTTTCTCATAGTGAATGGTATTATGTACAAATAGATCAGGCAAGATCTTTATATACACTCCTCTTTAATACTGGAAACTCAACCTAAGTACCATGATAGCAGGGATGACTCAAACCAAGAACTTTTTATGCAAGCAGGTAGCCTGAGATATTAGTCAATGTCTGACTGCCCACTGTATACCTGAGCTATCTTATTACAGCAGAAGGGAGAGTCTAGAATACTGCTCTAATGACTGCCTTATCCTAAGCAAAACTGGTTAATTTGCCAAATAGGGTAGACTTTTAGCTGCCTTGTATTCTCCAGACAAGTAGAATGCTATGTTCTACCCTAAAACAATCACACTGTAGAACACCAGAAACTATGCAACAAGACTGTCAGCTGTCCAGAAAGGACTACACATAAGCCAGAGAAACAGGCAGTCAATACTAAAGCACTGAGCAAAGCACCATTCCCAAAAGAACATTTAATAGAAAATGAGAGATTTGCAATTGTTAACTTATCTCAAACTTTCAACCCTGCCTTTAACACAAAGCTACTATCGCTAAAACAGAGATCTCTTCCATTGTCTTCAGTCTCTATATCCCCACCATGATGGATACAATACTAAGGTGACAAAAGAAAGATTATACAAGGACCTTGACAGACTATTTGCAGCAATACTATCATCTGACAAACTGATGATCATGAGAGATTTCAATGCATGTATTTGGCAGTCGTGCCAAAACATGAAGAAAAGTCATCGGACTCACAGGATTGGAAAGCTGAACAGCAATCACTTACTCCTGCTCTGCAAGCGTGCCAGACATCAGCTCGTAATCACTAACACCATCTTCTGCCTAGCAAACAAGAGAAAGACATTATGGATGCACTCAAGATCTAAACAGTGGCATCTCACTGATTATTATTATCATCATATGTTAGTGGGACCTGGAGGAGATTAAGATTACAAAAGCTAAACATACAATTGATGACCACCTGATACACTAGAGACTGAAAGCAATTTATCCAATAAATCCCAAAGCAGAATCCAAATCATCTAATGAACAGCTGTGACAACATCATAGTAGCATTGTATCAGAGAATGGATTTTCAGTTGCAAGGACTGCTACATACAGCAAATCTCCCCAAGATATCATCAACATGATTAGCCTATGTCAACTGAACTGGTTCAAACAGAACACTCCTGATATTCAGAAATATTACTTGAAGCAAATTAAGTAAGACTGGCAACACTACATAATACTATGTTTATAGTACCTCAAGGCAATAGGAACAAATAAAGTTAAGATACAGGCATAATTAGTGTAAGGAATCTAAGCAGAAGGAATCCAGAGTCATGGAATGATGATCTGGCAACCTAGAAGCCTTTAGAGTTCCCTCAGTGGCTTTTAACTATTAAAGAAGGGAAATAGTATCCATCCCTCAAAAAAAAAGTGCTCATACTTCCATAAACCAAATAAGCCCCCAGTTAAGTCTGGATCTGAGTGACTCTGACTTACTAAAGTAATTTCATTTTTTAAAAATAGTAATAGGACTAAACAGGGCCTACACACCAGAAAGAATAGCTACTAGGGATACTTTGTTGCCTATTTAAAAGATATAAAAATATAAACATTATAAGATGTGACCATGTGTCTTTATAAGAAGTGAAAAACCAAAGGAACTCACTGAATACTCTGAGAAATTATAGATAAAATACTGCACATGCAACAACACATACTTTAAACTAAAAAACAACTGGAACTACTTTTCATCCCTGTTGATGTACATTTATTAGCTGAACTTGTTTGTAGTAGTTCTGT
The DNA here is from genome assembly GCA_028646575.1 of Pseudocheirus occidentalis. Taxonomy (NCBI): domain Eukaryota; kingdom Metazoa; phylum Chordata; class Mammalia; order Diprotodontia; family Pseudocheiridae; genus Pseudocheirus; species Pseudocheirus occidentalis. The sequence goes on along the minus strand of CM053601.1, from coordinate 104,373,766 downwards.
TGAAGAAGCAAAATTATTTCTTACTTAACTAAGACCTTATGAATCTGACTCCTGCTAAAAAGAATTATGACATACAAAATTCACATTTTCTCTTACTGACAGGCACTGAGAATGAATTGAGACTTTTAGTTAAAATAAACAAATAACTACACCTGATGAAGACACCTGACCCTAAATTAATGGGTTTGCTAAAAATCTGTCTTTTTAATAACCAGCTATCCAGACATAAGCTATATATGGCAACTACACTTTTTTTAGAAGAGGCTGCACTTTTCACTTCCCTACAGCCTCTGTGTGTGTATGTATGTATACCGGTACATACATACACACACACACACATATACACAAAATACAATTCATAATACTAGTAAGGAGAAGGAGAAATGAATACTGAAAGGGGAGAGAAGAAGAGGTGTCCATGGAAGAAAAGGTGAGTTGTTAGCCTCAGACTCAGGACATAATAAACTGAATCATGAACCTAAATGAACCTAATATAACCTAAATATAACCAATTTTAACAGAATTATGCAGAGAAAACCTTGTTTAATGCTTGGTAATAGAACAGAAATCAAAATGCCACAAAGAACTAAGAATAGTTAATGTTATTTAAAATAAAGACATACAATAGAAAAGTTACAGAATATAAAGTTCTCCTTAACCTAATTTGTCTAAGAGCTCAACAAATCATCTAACTTACGGATTTGTTTTATACACAATTAAAACTAGTAGCTATCAACAAAATATAACAAATGGACATCTAGAACTTGTTTTTTTAGTGGCAATTATTTTTAAGAGCATACAAAAATTTTTTTAAATATTACTCCATTAGGAAGAATGAGTTTATATCATACTATAATGAAAAGTTAAAGACATCGTAAATAGAATGAAATTCCTGCAAGACAATTAAGATTGTATTCTGGGGGTGGCTAGGTGGCGCAGTGAATAGAGCACTGGCCCTGGAGTCAGGAGTACCTGCTTTCAAATCCGGCCTCAGATATATGTATACATACAAAAAACTAGTTGTGTGACCTTGGGCAAGTCAGTTAGCCCCAACTGCCCTCCAAAAAAAAAAAAAAAGATTGTATTCTGATGTTTCCTTTAGAAAACCTCTGGAAGATTTCTACAAGGCTTCTCTGACTGCACAAAATATGGTTTAAGGATGATCAGTCTGAACTTTTTGTACACTATGAGTTATTTCCTGAAAAAGAGTACTGATGGAAAAATAATTGTAGATTTCTAATCAATTTCAATGATTTAATAACTTGCCCTCAAGGAATAATCTATCAGAGACCATAACAAAAAAGCTGTCCTTTGTTCAATTCCTTCATTTCAGATGGAGCCAAGAGAGATGCTCGTAAATACTAAATGGTCAATCTACCAAAGGTTATGCAGCTGGTTAACTGCAGAGCCAGAACTAGAACCCAGAGCCTATCTCCCAAAGCAGTGCTCATTCCATTTCACTATCTTGGATTACATTGACTCTTGTATTTATTCAGAGCACATTATCCTACCTCATTTGAGAAAGTAATAAAAAAGATTTTCCCTACATAAAATTCCTGAAACCTACCAACAAAAAAACTTCACTAAACCAGAAAACAAAGATTAAATTCAAATCAAAGCAAGCTGTTTAAACTGGGGTGAGAGAATGGGATTTAGTTAACCCTTAACTCCTCACCTTTCTCTCAGCTCTCTAATATCTCTTTTCCCCTACCTCTTCCCCTGGTTAAGTTCTCAAGGTTGCTGGTCTTCCAGAAATCAAATGTTCATTATAATATTCCTTCCATTTACATTAACCTACTTGTCCAACTAAAGAGGAAAAAAGGGGAAAATATTATCCAAATATACCAGTAATTTAAGAAAATAGGCAACCAGCTCTCTTTTTTCAAAACAGAACACAATTTAAGTGGAGCAGTACAGAATATGCAAGATGGTGCTCTACAGCAACTTGTATGAAAGGCAACCTCAGCTTCCTTATCTCTAAAAGAAGACTACAGGACTTTGAGGGCATCTAGGTCCCTTCTGTCTCTAAATCTATGTTCCTTTGAGACTAAATAGTTACCCAGACTTTACTAAATCTGGGAACACAAAGATGTACCAAAAATGTGCCGTCTTTGAAGAGTTCACAAACACTGACAAACAACAATGCAAAGCAAAACGTGTTAAGTTTCTTAAAGCGGTAAAAATCAAGTGCCACAGGTTAGGAAGGAGAAAACTTTGGATACAATGACAAGAGAAAGGCTTTACAGAGAACTAAGCTGGACCCTGAAGGGATAAGCCCATGGCATGATCAAAGGATGGGTAGGGTGGTAGGAAAGGTCAAGACATGTTCAGAGAATGGTAAGAATAGAGTACATACAAAGGAGCAATGGGATTTGAGGCTGGAAGGGCAGACTAAAAGTCAAATTGTGGACCGTTCTGAATACTAGACTAAAGGTTTTGAACTTGACTCTGGAAATAAAGGACTTTGAAGCAATGAAAGATTTTGGAGTGGGAGTGACATGATAAAACAATGCTGTGGAAAGAGAAATATTCAAGTGGGTTAAAAATAGTAATAGGTATAGGTATACCTAATAGGTATAATAGGTATAACAGTAATAGGTAAAATAGTAAAAATAGTAATATGCAATAAGGTATAGAGGAAATATAGACTGGATGCACAAAAAATTATGCAATAGTTGGTAGCCTACTGAAATAGTACAAGAGAAACAAAATCTGGGGCTGAATTATTGTAGTAGCAATGGGACTGGAAACACTGGAAGAACTCACAGTCCATTCTGATAGATTTTAAGCAGGAAAGCAAGAAAAAAAGAGAAAAATGATTCATTTTAATCATAGGTAACTGGTATAGTATTTATACCCTTCACATATACACATTCACACACAAAAAGTAAGAATAAAGACTTAGGCTGTGGATAGAGGAAAAAATAGTGCACCCCCTGACCCTCACCATACCAAAACAAAACACTTCATGCATTTTAAAGAATATTTACCAATAAAAATTATCAGAGAGAATTTGTGAAGGAAATGTTCCATGAGAGAGAATATTGAATTCTACTAAGCTATCTGGCCCCTAATTTCTTTTAACTGATGTGTTTATTTACTTTTAGTTTACAAGATTCAGTTGCACAATCCTTTGAGTTTCAAATTTTCTCCCCTTCCTCTCCACCCTCTCCCTCTCCCATGGCATCATGCAATCAGGTACAGGATCTGCAAATACTTTCACATTAGACATTAGTCTGGTTATAAGGAAGGGTTGTAACCAACGGAGTGAACAATGGGAAAGAGGAAACAAAACCAAACATGGAAAAGAATGAGAGCATATAGTTTGCTTCGGTCTCCATTTAAATAAATTCTGTTCTTTCTAGATCTTTCTCTGAATGTAGGTATCTCCTTCCATCCTGAGACTTAGAGTTGTCTTACAACTATGTGTTGCTAAGAAGAATCCAGTGTATCAAAGTTGGTCGTTACACATACGTTGTGTCTGTCATCCTGTACAAATTTCTCCTGGTTCTGCTCTTCTCACTTAGCATCAGTTCGTATAAGCCTCTCCAGGTAAATATGAAGACCGTCTGCTCCCCATTTCTTATAGCACACTAGTATTCCATTACATTCATATACCACAATTTGTTTAGCCATTCCCCAATTGATGGGAATCCCCTTAATTTCCAGTTTCTTGCCACCACAAAGAGAGCTGCAATAAATATTTTTGTACATATGGGTCTTCCTCCCACTTCTATGATC
>CM053601.1:104321415-104369525 GCA_028646575.1 Pseudocheirus occidentalis | reverse complement strand
AGTTTTTTTGTGTTGTGTCTGAGGCCGGATTTGAACTCAGGTATTCCTGACTCCAGGGCCGGTGCTCTATTCACTGCGCCACCTAGCCGCCCCTAAGTATTATCTTGAATGAAAAAAATGGACATTTGATAAACTCTCAGACTTTCAAGACTTTGTTTTAAAAAATCCTGAACTTAATAGAAGATTTGACATATAAGAATGAATAGAAATATAAGGCCCATAACAAAGACTGATCATAAGGGATCCATAAAGACAGACTATTTTTAATATATGTAAAATGTATGCCTATGATTCTTATAATTGTGTAGCTCTTAAAAAAATTGGGGTAAACCTGAGTATGATATGAATTTTAAAAGTACAACCACTTAGGAACAGCTTAAAAGAATAATTATTTTGTATAAATGAGGTGCAAGAGGAAGAACTGATACATAGGAGTTTGATGGGGGAAGAGGGCTGGTAGTTCTTGTAACCTACTTTCATCAGGAATGGGTTTAAGAGGGAAAAATACACATAGATTTATAAGAGTATAAAAGTCTTCTAAATTCAGAAGAAATAAAACAGCTAAGTCATCGGGAGGGGGAAGAGGAAAAGGGAGGGATCTTTAGAGGGGAATGTGAGGGAATAGGTAAAATAGGGGTATAGAAGGGTGTTTAGATTTATGGAAATGGAAAGAAGGGGATAGGCAAGTCATAGGAGGGCAAGGTAGTGGGTAGAAGTAAAGAAGAGAAGGCAGGAGGGACAGGAAACAAGAGATACACATAAACATAAAAACAAAAATCAGGAGTAAAATATATGTCTATATATGTAAAGTATATGTCTACATATGTATCTATGTATATATACACGTGTATATGTGTGTATAGCTATAGAGAAATATTTCTAAACTTTATTGTGGCCTTCTGGGGGGGGAGAGGATAAAAGAACTAAGTAAAAAAGTGCACAGCAGAGAACAAAAGAAAACTCACAAGGAAGCAAAGAAAAGATGGACAATTCTCAACACAAGAAGTATTATTTATCATATAGACTTTCTTGAAATGAAAATTTATTATTACATATTTTGAAACCTCTCTCATGTTTTGCTATGCACACATGCTCTTCTTTCTTTCTAACTTTGTATTTAAGTTCCAATATTTAAGTTCATGACGTTTTTGTTTCTCTATTCTGTATTTGTGTCCTGGTGTTTTGAGACTAAAATAAAATTTTGGGAAAAAAAAGACTATCTGTAAATTTGTAAAGTAACAGACCAGGGGTGGGGAACCTGTAGCCTCAAGGCCACATGTAATCCTCTAGGTCCTCAAGTGCATCCTTTCACCCACTCCAAACCTCAAATAGGTGGTGAAGTTAGACTGTAAACACTGCTTATGTCACATTTTTGCCTTCTGTGGATGAAACAGTTCTAAGTTCAAAACATACTTAGTATTTTGAAAAATAAAAGATGTTTTTGTTAGAAAAAAGATGGTATGATTTTTATTCAGTATCTTGGCCTGATAGCTTTGGGAAAAAGCAGATCTGTAATAAAACTCTCCCCTACTTTGCTCAAAGAGTAAGTCATAAATCTCAGAGAAGAAAAGGGAGACAAAAATGACAAACACAAATTGGCAACAATATTTTACACAGTTCATAGTTTCTTAACTTTTACGGCACAGTTCCAAATTACTTTCCAGAATGGCTGAATCAATTCACAGATCCACAAACATGCAACAGAATGCCCATTTTTACCTTATTAACCCCTCCAATGTTTTTCATTTTTTCTAATCTGATGTGAGGTAGAATCTTAGAATTGCTTTAAATTTATATTTCTCTCATTTTTAGCAGTTTGGAGGAAATTTTTCATAAATGGTTGGAAGCTTGGATTTCTTTCTTTGAAAAATGCCTGTTCATATTCACCGACATCTACTGGGGAATAGCTCCTTAGACATACATTTCAGTCAGTTCCTTATCAATCTTGGTTATAAGATTTTTTTCCCCCCAGTCTCAATGGTTCCATTCTAATTTTAACTCCATTAGTTTTGTGAAAAATTTATTAACTATATGTAATCAAAACAGCCTTTTCTTTTCTGTGATGCTCCATCATTCATTTAGTCATGAACTCACTTCCCACCCCCTCCATCCTCATCCAGAGATCTGAAAGGTAATCTCTTCCTTTTTCTACTAATTTACTTATGATGTTACCTTTTATGTCTAAGTTACATATCCATTTGAACTTTAACTTGGCATATTAGTATCATGAGATGGTCTACAATTAATATATCTGTGATTGCTTTCTAGTTTTTTCACAAGCTTTTGTCAAATAATGAGTCCTTACACCAATAATAATGCTAGTGTGTTTGTTTCCTTATTTATACTGGGTATTTAAACATCCCACTGACTAACCTTTTTAACCACTCTCAAACCATCCTGATAATTACTGATTTGCAGTATAACTTGAGATTTGATATAGCTAGTCTTACTTTACCCATTTTTAGCCCTGTTATCTCCCCTTTAAGATTTTGATCCTTTGTTCTTCTATATGAATTTCCTTATTCTTTTTTCTAGCTTTACAAAAGGATACTTTGGTAATTCACTAGTATAGAACTACAAGACCAAATTAACTTCAGTGGTTTTGTCATTTTTATTAGACTGACATAGCTCATCCAATTACAAGTATCTTTTTGGTTCAGATTTGATGCTGGGATGATATGAGGAACTCATAAAATACTAAACACTTAATAGTAGTTTACTTTGCTCTAACACAGTAAGAATATACAACAAGGATATAGTGGCACTTACACCCTCCGGACTCAGTCCTTCTTATTTCCATCTGGTCATTGTCATCAGGATAAGGGGATAAGGCAACTCTTTTTTTTTTTTTGGTTATTTTTTAAAAGTTAATTTATTTAATCTTAGTTTTCAAGAATTCACTTCAATAAGCTTTTGAGTTTTAAATTTTCTCTGCCTCCCTTCCCTCCCCAAGACAGTATGCGATCTGATAAAGGCTCTGCATATACATTCTTATTAAACATATTTTCATATTAGTCATGTTGTAAAGAAGAATTAGAATGAATGGGAGAAACCACAAGAAAGAAGAAACAAAAAAAGAGAAAGCAAATAATATGCTTCGATCTGCATTCATACTCCATAGTGCTCTCTCTGGATGTGGATACCATTTTCCATCCTAAGTCTTTTGGAGTTGTCTTTAGATCTTTGCATTGCTAAGAGGAAATAAGTCTATCAAAGTTAGTCATTGCACAATGTGCCTGTTACTGTGTACAGCGTTCTCCTGATTTTGCTCACTTCACTCAGCATCAGTTCATATAAGCCTTTTCAGATTTTTCTCAAGTCTGTTCACCAGGACAATTCTTATAGTCTTAGATACCCACTAAGTCTGAAAGGCCCAGACTGTAGATGAATGGAACTTTGTAATATCCTTTTCACAAGAAAGCTGCATCAGGAAAACTGGAGCAATGAGGCCCCATGAAGGAAGAAGAAATTCGGGCCGAAGGAAGTTGCATCAGTAAACATTGGTTCTATCACATTGCATATGTACGTTGGCAGATATTCTCCCAAATATTTTATACTTTCTGTAGCTATTTTGAATGGAAATTCTCTTTTTAGCCCTTTCTGCTGAATTTTGTGAATAATATATAGAAATGCTGATGGTTTTATATGAATGTATTTTATATCTTATAAGTTTGTTGAATTTATTGTTTAAAATAGAGAGGTTTCGTAACAAAGCATTGTTATCATTTACAAAAAGGCATAATTTTCTTTTTCTCTGCTATAAATATTCCCAGGAATTCTCTTTCTTTCTTATTGCTCTAGAGAGCATTTCTAGAACTATGTTAATACGAGTGGTAATAATAGGCATCCTTGCTTTACCTTTGATTGAATTAGAAACATTTTCAACTTTTCTCCATTACATTTAATACTTACCCTTGAGTTTAGATAGTTATTACTTAGTATATTATCAAGAAAAAGTTTTATTTATTCTTATAGGGTTTTAACTGAAATGGATTTGGGATTTTGTCAAGTCTTTTCAGTATCTACTGATATAATCATGTGGTTTTTATTACATAATTAACATAGTGTTATTATAATTTTCCTTATGCTGAAGCAACCATATGTTTTTGCTATAAACTCAACTTATACATAGTATATATAAAATCTTTCTGAATATGCTGTTGTAGCCTACTTGCTAACATTTTATTTAAAATTCTTGCATAAATTGGGGTACTGGTCTATAGACTTATTTCTCTATTTTGTCTGTCCCTGGTTTAGATATAAGATCATATTTGTATCATAGAAAGAGATTGAAGGATGACTTATTTTCCTATTATTGCAATTAGAATGAAATAGTCTATGAATGTTTTTGACATCTCTAAATGCTTCTAAATCCATCCTGGTCCTGGAGTTTGTTTAGTTTTTTTCCCTCTGGTAGGTCATTTATAGTTTGTTCATTTTCTTTTTCTGATATAGGGTTACTGAAAGTTTTTTTCTTTTGTTAATATTTTTTAATATTAATGTTAATATTAATTAATTGATTAGTTTTCTAATTCTAACTAATTAATTAATGTTAATATTCTGTTTCCTTTAAGTTATAAGTTCTGTGGCCAAAAAAAGATTTCTAATAATTTCTTTTGTTTACTCTTTGTCGTGAATTTTTCTTGAGAGCAGGGGCTGTTTCCTTTTTGCCTATGGTCAATTCCTAGCCCAGTGTCACCTACATAGTATTTTGCTTAATGAATTGAACTACTAACATTTGATGTTAGATGATTAAATTTCAAAATTTTCTAAATATAGTAAAAACCAAACCATTATTAATCTCATTTTAAAAGTAAAAAGAATATATGTACGTATGTATGCATGCATATATGCACACACATATACATATGTGCATATAAAATCCATAATTAAAGTGAAAAAAAAACAGAAATCATTCTAAGTTGTTAGGAATTAAATAATCAGTACACTACTGAATCACCAAGACCTACTACTATTCAAAAGTAAGTTTTAGTGAATTTCAAGTTCAACATGAGTCTAAAGTGTGACAAAGAAGTCAAAAAAGTTAACATAACATGCTCACAGACTGAATGAAAAGAGTCATAGTTTCTAGAATCAGGGAAGGTTAACAGTCACAATCATACCACCTCTGGGACAATCGGGTTTGGCTAAAGGCACCGTATTTTAGGAAGGATATAAACAAACAGGAATATACTCAAGAAGCCAACCAGGCTGGTGAGGGGACTAAAAACTCTTTCAGAAGGATAAACTGAAGCATTGAATGATGTTTTGCCCAGATAAAGGGGAGCAAGGAATGCATAAAAGCCACCTTAAGTCTTTTCATGTCTTCTAGAATGTCATGTAAACAGTTCTGGCTGGTCTCAGTGAGCAAAACTCAGAAAAAGATGCAAAAATTTCAAGGTCAGATTTTGGTTCCATGTAAGGAGAAACTTCCTAATTAGGTGGTTCAAAATTACAATGGGCCGCCTTGAGAGGTAATAGGCTCCCTGCATTACTGTGGGTTTTCAAATGGATACCATACAGTCACTTGTTAAAGAAGGGATTCATATTTAGGCACTAACAATTTGTACTAACAATTTATGAACATTATATGTACAAACCAAAGAGATGCAGACTAATGTAAAAAATTACCATACTTTAAAAGAGTACCCAGAAGAAAGGAAAAGCAACTCTATGATAACTTTCCATCCAAAAGTACAATTGTTTGTACTAAAAATTGTTGTTCTGTGAGAATTCCTAATTGTTCACTGCACCTCTATTATTCAACATTCAGAATGTGAGATGCTAAGGTATATTAGCTGAAATGTAACTTAGTAAACTCCCCAAAGCAGAAACAAAATTTACATACAGAAGGGTATGCATATACACACTAAATTTAGGTAATTGTTTTCCCTAAAATAACAATAAAAATACTTACTGCAGAGATGTCATTCCTTTTAACCATTCCTGTAATGTAAAATAACCCATGTTCTGTGCATCCAATTTCCAAGCTAGAACAAGCATGACCACCTTTTTAAAAAAAGAACAAAAGTTGTAAGGCAATAAATCTTTGGAATTTAGTTTCTAAAGCATATCTTACCAAATCCTTCCTTTTATGGGACCACTGAAAAACAAACAGAACAACTTTTAACAAAAAAGCCTTAGACTTCTAGCTAATATGGCTACCTTAATGGAAGCAGGCTTGCCCAGCTTCTAAACATCAATTCCAACAAAGACCTGAAATTCATGCTAAGCCAAATAATAATCAAGAAATTCAATGAGACACTACATTAACTTTTTCCACCCAGAACTACACAAAAAGTCAGTCTAGAGCCAAAAAGCAGTATGAAAGGAGGCCACCAGGAAAGCTAGGACCTACAAAGAAGTTTGTAACCTCCCAGTACAACAAGTGATGGTCCAGAGACAAATGTAGCCTAAAAAAATTCTCTATACAAAGGCAGCAAGAAGAGAGAACTCCTTAAGAAAGTTAACAGTAATTATAAAAAATCTACCATGGGGACCTTGGAAGTTCCAGTGAATGAAAGTGACCAGTTCCCAGCAGGAATATAGCACGTCTTCAACCATTATACTCTAGGGTTCCAAGGTCTGTAGCATTCTATTGTGGGACTTCAAAAGCGGCCCTGAAGATCCCTAAATCTTACAGATTCAGGACGGCCTAATCCCAGGAGGAAGAAGAAGCTACATTCCATAATTAGGAAGGTTATAGCCCAACTAGTGATGGCCTTGAGTCCTATGAAAATCTGCTGAAAGAACTGAGGATGCTTACTCTAGAGAAAATAAGACTAAAGAGGCAGAGTCAAGATGGTGTAATGGTAATAGAATTTGGAGATGCCCCTGAATGGGCTTGACTTTTGGGTTGAGTGTTAAAACCCAGAGCTTGTGAATCCCATTTGTGGGATGGACTTGTTGACATGAAGAGAGAGGGCTGAACTGGGAGGAGCCGTGAATTGGGAGAATGGCCCAAGCCGAGAGGAGACCAGAAGAAGGACTTTTAGAAGAGTAGAATTCAGTATCGTGGAGCCTGAGCTGCTGAGAGGAAGACTGCTGAGAGTCCATTGGAGCTGCCCAGAACTTTTGAGAACTGCCACCTGGAGCTGATGAGAACTGAAGAGGCATGGCTGTAATGCCAGTATTTTGTCTGTTTTGATGTTGTTTTTCCAGATTCACCAAATGGTGAAGGACAGTGCTGCTGATGTAGAGGTCCTGGAACCTGGCTGTTGGTTCAGAAGCCCTAAAGAAGGATTTTCTTGTTGTATGTTCACAGAAATCCTGGAAGAGGGCCTTCCTGATGTTTTCAGGGGTTCTGGGACTTCTATAGGCAAAGAGTGACTTGATGAGGACATTGGCTATGGCTTTGTTGAGCCCTGTGTCCCCAGGAACTGAGATTGCTGAGGGCCTGCCTTGACTCAAGATGAAAGAAGGGCCTTTCTTTGGGTTTTCAATGCTGAGATGATGTCTTGACCCTGTTATGGCTTAACGGTGGATGGTCTTTTGTGCTCTCCTGCGCCCTTCTGAGAAAGTGCTTAGTGTTAAAGGTATTGTAATTACTTTGTGTCCAGGGGTTGGAAACCTTTGGCCTTTTTGTGCTTTGTGATTGACCAACTGAATGTACTTTGTTTATGATTGGAAACTGATCTCCATTTGAGAAGAGACTGACTGACTAAATGAATGTACTGTCTAGGGGTGGAGTAATACCTGGATTGAATTGAGAATTTACTTGCTAAATGAATGAGCTATACTATATTTTGACTTTCTATATTCTGTGAATGTTTTGCTGAATAAATGGGGTTTGCCATGCTGGTAATTTGAATCTTAGAAGTTACTGCCTTTGCTTGGCATTACAGATGGTAGAGTGAAGGCAAGGACTTGCCAGAGCTCTCCCCCAAACACCTTCAAAAATCTTCCTCCTGGGGTTATAACATCATACAGGACCTTCCAGTCCCTCATATCAATTTACTTACTTATGTTTGAATTTCAAAGTTCATAAAAATGACTCTAAATAAATTCTAGAGCAACAGAACCCACAAAAAGACAGAATGAAACAAATTTCCAGCCCAAGACAACCTGGAAGTTCAACAGGAAAGGTCTAGTGCACTAGTTTGAGAGAGAAGTACAGTCCAATGCCGACGATGCCAGCACAGAACAGGCCCTGGAAAACCCAGAGCAAGGCCTCAGGGAACTGAATCACTGGCAGCGGCAGCAGTTTCCAAACTTCTCAATCCACAAATGTCAAAGACAACTTAGAAGGTCAGTAGGAAAGGTCTGTCAGATCTGGGTGAGAGAGAAGGACAATCCAGACCTGGCCCCAGAAAACCAGGAATAGGCCTTGGGAGTGACTGAATCATCTCTGGAGCTCTCAGCCCACAAATTGGTCAGACAGATTATAGGGATCTCTTTGCTGGTACTGAGGCAGGATTCTGTGGCTTTGCCCATACTCGGATTTGGGCTGCAGTCCTGGGGCAAGAAAGAGCACTGACACAGATAAGAGCTTGTGGTGTGGAGCGGAGAGGAAAATCTCCACACAGTTCCAGGGCAGAAAAGAGTGCTTGTAGTCACTCATAGACCAGAGCACAAGACAGGAGAAGAGTAGTAAACACCTCTCCTTAGATCATACCACCTTGGAAGAAATGAAAACTTATAGGTCCCTGTTAGTATCTCTGAAAACAGCTATATAAAACCCCTGAAATTTGGGATAGTACACCCCCCCCCCCACACTGGAAGCAGAGCCCAACCTTCACAAAGAATTAAAAAGTCAAATAACAGGCTGGGGAAATGACAAACAATGGGAAAAAAACCTCAGACTATAGCAACTTACTTTGGCGACAAGGAAGATCAAAACATACACTCAGGAGACAGTAAAATCAAAGTTCCTACATCCAAAGCCTCCAAGAAAAAGATGAATTGGTCTCAGGCCATGGAAGACCTCAAAAAGGATTTTGAAAATCAAGTTAAGAGAAGTAGAGGAAAAATTGGAAGATAAATGAGAATGATGCAAGAAAATCAACATCTTGCTAAAGGAGACCCAAAAAATTGCTGAAGGAAATAACATCTTTAAAAAAAGACTAGATCAAATTGCAAAAGAAGTAAAAAAAAAAATGAGAAGAATGCCTTAAAAAGCAGAACTGGCCAAATGGCAAAGGAGGCCCAAAAGCTCACTGAAGAAAATAATTCCTTAAAAATTAAAACAAATGGAAGCTAAGGCCTTTATGAGAAATCAAGAAATTATAAAACAAAACCAAAAGAAAGAAAAATAGAAGGCAATGTGAAATATATCACTGGAAAAAATAACTTACCTGGAAAACAGAGCCATGAGATAACATTTAAAAGTTATTGGACTACCTGAAAGCCACGATGAAAAAAGAGCCTAGACATCATCTTTTAAGAAATTATCAAGGAAAACTCCCCTGATATTCTAGAATCAGAGAGGAAAATAGAAATGGAAAAAAAAATCCACTGATCACCTCCTGAAAGACGGCCCAAAAAGAAAACTCCTAGGAGTATTATATCCACATTCCAGAGTTCCCAGGTCAGGAGAAAATATTGCAAGCAGCCAAAAAGAAACAACTGAAGTATCATGGAAATGCAATCAGGATAACAAAAGATTCAGCAACTTTTACCTTAAGAGATCACAGAGCTTGGAATATGATATTCCAGAGGTTTAGAGAACTAGGATCAAAACCAAGAAACATCCACCCAGCAAAACTGAGTGCAATCAATGAGGGGGAAAATCGACATTCAATGATGCAGAGGAATTTAATGCGCTCCTGAGAACTTACCAGAGCTAAATAGAAAATTTGACTTTTAAATACAAGGCTCAAAAGAGGCATGAAAAAGTAAACAGGAAAGCATAAGGGCCTTATTAAAGTTAAACTGTTTATATTCCTACATGGGAAGATGAATCTGTATAACTCATGAGACGTTTCTCATTATTAGGGTGGTTGGAGGGAATATATATAGACAGAGGGCACAGAGTTGAACATGAATCTAAAAAATAAAATTAAGAGGTGAAAGAGGAATGTCCTGGAGAAGGAGAAAGGGAGAGGTAGAATGGAGTAAATTATCTCACATAAAAGAGGCAAGAAAATGCTTTTACAATAGAGGAGAAAAGAGGAGGTGAAATGGGATGAATGAATCCTTACTCTCATCAGAACTGGCTCAAGGAGAGAAAAACACTACACACTCATTTGGGTATGGCGACCTATCATACCCTACAGAGTGTAGGGGAGAAAGGGATAAAGGGAGGGGGTAATCAGCAACAAGCACTTTTGAGGAGGGACAGAGTGAAAGGAAAGAGTAGAATAAGAGGGGGCAGCACGCAGGACAGGATGGAGGAAAATAGTCTTTCAACAACATGACTATTACGCAGGTGTTTTTCATGACTACACATGTGTAACTTACATGGAACTGCTTGCCTTCTCAATGAGGGTGGGCGGGAAGGAGGGTGAGAATTTAGAACTCAAAGTTTTAAAAAAACAAATGTTAAAAATTGTTTTTACATGTAACAAGGAAATAAGATACATAAGCAATGGCGTAAGAAATCTAGCTTACCCCACAGGAAAATAGAAGGGGAAGAAAATAATAGAAGCAGGGGGGTGATAGAAAGGAGGACAGACTGGGGGAAGGGGTAATCAGAAGCAAAACACTTTGAGGAGGGACAGGATGAAAGGAAAAAGACAACAGACAGAACACACAGGGGTAAGAGGAATAGGATGGAGAGAAATATAGTTAGTATTTAGTATATATTTAGTAAAAAAAATTAGAGAAAGTTTCTCTAACATATATAGAGAACTGTGTCGTTTACAAAAATAAGAGGTATTACCCAACTGATAAATGATCAAAAAATATAATTAGTTTTCAGATGAAATAATTAAAACTATCTATAGTCATATGAAAAAATATTCTAACTTACTATTTTTTTCTTTTTTTTAATTTTAATTTATTTTCTTGGTTACATTATTCATTTCTACAAGGTTTTGAGTTACAAATTTTCTCCCCTTTTTGCCCCTACCCCCCAGCCCAGAACTAACTTACTATTAATAGGAGTAGGAGAAATACAAGTTTAAAAAATTCTGAGGCACTACCTCATATCCATTAGATTAGATAATAGGACAGAAAAGGTAAATGTCTAATCTTGGAGGGGATGTGTGAAAAATGAGACATTAATGTACTGTTGTCAGAGTTGTGAACTGATTAAATCATTCTATCAATCAATCTGGAACTATGCCCAAAGGGCTATAAAACTATACATAACCTTTGACAGAGCAATACCCCTATTAGGTCTATATCCCAAAAGAGATAAAAAAAAAACAAAAAGGAAAAAGACCTATATGTACAAAAATATTTATAGCAGCTCTTTTCTGGGGGCAAAGACTTAGAAATTAAGGGGATACACATCAATTGTGGAATGGCTGAATAAGTTGTGGTATGTAATTGTGATGAAATACTATTGTACTAGAAATTATGAGCAGGATGCTCTAAGAAAAACCTAGAAAGACTTACATGGATTAATGTGAAATGAAATAACAGCAATACTGAAGGATGATCAGTTATGAATGATTTAGCAGTTTTCTGCAATACAATGATCCACAACAACTCTGAAGGAATTATGATGAAAAATGCTATCCACCCCCACAGGAAAAACTGATGATGTCTGAATATAGATTGAAGCAGCTTTGGAGTTTTTTTTTCCACTTTATTTTTTATTGAGGTTTTTTTTGTCTTATGTTTTCTTTCACAACATGACTACACACATATATATATATATAACCCATATGGAATTGCTTACCTTCACAATGGGGGTGAGGGGAGCTAGAAAGGGAGGAAGGGAAATAATTTGGAATTCAAAGTTTTAAAAACAAATTTTTAAAATTGTCTTCACATGTAACTGTGGAAAAATTAAATACTAAATAAATGCAAAAAAAAAAGGAAATAAGACTCAAAGAGAACATAATAAATGAATGTCAAGTATTTAAAGAACTGTCGGATCCCCTATGGAAGCTGGGAAAGACGGGAGGCCATGGAGGCTGGCAAGATGGCGCTGATGGCTGCTAACAGGGGTAGTGGGAACAGCTGGATGGAGGTGGATGCCACAGTGCTCCCTAGCGTGATGGCCTCTGGCATGACCGGCAGTGTGTTCGTGGCCCTGCATCCTCTCATCATCCTCAACATCTCTGACCACTGGATCCACATGTGTTCAAAGGAAAGCCAGCAAGTGCAGGTGATTGACGCATTAAATGGGAAACAGGAGGGATGAAATATTGAAGTGATGAATTCATCTGAGCTGCTATCTCACACAGTGGAGGAGATCATCATTGACAAAGAATATTACTACTCCAAAGAGGAGCAGTTCAAGCAGGTGTTCAAGGAATTGGAGTTTCTAGTTTGGTATATCACAGGGGGTCCACCGGATCCCTCTGACATCCATGTCCACAAGCAGGTGTGTGAGATCATCAAGAGACCTGCCAGTCAGTGTTTTTGAATCTGTCATTGACATCATCAATGGAGAAGCAACAATGCTATTTGCTGAACTGACCTACACACTAGCCACAGAGGAAGCTGAGCAAATTGGTGTGGATCAAATGTTAAAAAACAAAACAAAACAAATATATAATGTGTGTGTGTGTATGTGTGTATAATTATTATTAACTGCATGCAACTTGGAATTAATATACAGGGACTGGGGGTAGGGAGACCCTCCCTGCCCTACCAGAAAGTCAGAGTGGCATTGGAGGAGGGCATAAAAAGAGCAGACTGGGGGAGAGGCTTTACAGTGGGATCGCTGTTTTTGGGTTAGGGGTAGGGGAAAGACGGAGAGAAAATTTGCAACTCAAAATCTTGTGGAAAGGAATGATGTAAACAAACAAACAAAAAAAGGACCTGAAACCAAGAACTGAGAAGAAGCTAAGAGGATAGGAAACTGAAAAGTGGGCTGGCATTTCCAACCCAAAAAATATTAAAGAGATACAAATTAAAAAGACAAAACACACTCCCCCTGCCCTCTCTCTCTCTCTCTCTCTCTCTCTCTCTCTCTCTCTCTCTCTCTCTCTCTCTCTCTCTCTCTGTGGTTTTTTTTTTCTCCCATGGAGAGATGGAAAAAAATATTCAGACAGAATGTACTTGGGATAATTTAATCCACTCCTCTTGATTTACAGATGAGAAAATGAAGTAACATAAAAGAGAAGTATTCTAGGTGTTCATAGAAGCAACATGATACAAAGGACGGAGAAACATATTTGCTATCTTAAGTCCTGCCTTCAAATCCTAGCCCTCTGAAGTGCACCGTCTTGAATACAGGTGACTGATAAATAGTTGATCTTGGGGGCAGGGAGGGGATGGATGGGGTTTGGTTCTGTTGGGTTTTTTTTTTGCGTTGTTTAATAGTACTTTCATTTGAACATAAGGTAAAATATTTAGATCAAGAAAAAATGTTCCAACCTCTCCAAAAGTTGCTGTTGAAAATAAAATAGCAATGAATATGAAATTATCTCCTACTGAGATGTCTAAATCCTTAAGGTCTTCTGAATTTTACATCAAGGAGAAACAGACTTTTGGATTAAATTTAAATGGACATATGGTGGTGTTCTTGAAACTGTCTTGTTCAAAGTTTTGAATAAGGTTATCAATAGTCCTACGCTAATTTTTATATTGTTGAAAAACCAGTCCTGAAATTAAACAGTAGTGTACAGAGCACAGAAGTCAACTTATTCTTATTATCATTTTTTAAACACCTAATCTAGCTGCCACATCCAGTACCATAAGCTTTTGTAATAATGAAATATTCAATAAGATATTAAATAGCAGTCAGGGAATGATACTTTTAAAATCTGTTTTAACTTGAATATCATACAGACTACAAGACAAGTAGTACTAGATAGAGACCAAGCTAAACTTGAAAAATTTGCTTCATGATAGATTATCTTCAAGAAATTTAACTAATGTTATTAATTTTTGGTCACTGCTAAGTGAGAAAGAGTACAATAGATTTAAAGCACAAGAACCAGAAAAATATAGCAAGGGTAATAACAGAAAGAGCACTGGATATGGAGTAAGAAGACTTGGGTTAAAAAATCTAGTTCTGCTATTGAAGTACTTATGTGATCTACTTCAAATCATCATCTCTTTGGGGCTCAGTTTCTTCATCTATAAAATGAGAAGGTTGTACTAGGTTAATAGTTAATGTCTCATTTTCCGGGTCAAAATGCAAGACAAGCAGGGCATTTTTTTCAAATAATATGGGCAATTCAGAATTCCACTGGCTCACTTAGATTCACTAAGCAAAAAACTAAAAAATTACCAAGCCTTACACCCTATATACCTATATACGTATACTGTGTGTGCCTACCAAAGCACTTCCTATTACGCTAAAACTGAATTAAGACAGAAGAGAGTTTATAAGAGAGAAGTCCTTTTCTGGAATTCAAGGGGGAAAAAGCATAGATTAAGAATACAAAACAATGTGATATGAAAACAAGCAAGGGCACTATAGCTATTTCTATTGGAAAGGCCAATGTCTAAAGTTTCAAGGGATATAAGTTTTAAAATTAATCACAAATAAAAGATTAAGAATCCCTAAAAAAGCATGAACATTTAAAGCATGAATAAAAAACCTTTCCTACTCTATGCCCCTCCAGATTTTCTAGGAGTCTCTGAATTGTAGATTCCAAGAATTCTCATACAAGTTAAATGATAGAAATCAGACTGTTCACTATTAAAGCTTTCATAAATATTTGAAAAAGCCTCTACTTACATTTTCTGGTTCTACTCCAATGTCTTCACAAAATTTCTCCATGCCTTCAGGACCTACAACATCATCAGTCCCTGTAATAAAAAGGAATTTTTACATTAACCTTTAAATTAAATTCAACCATGTATACTTGCTAATTTCTTTAAAGTCTCATATTACAAAGATGCTCACTGTACAAGAAAATTTCACATTCTTAAAATATAAATTGTTTCTATTAGTAGTAATGAATCAATTTTCACAATATGAACAGAGAGAAATATTCTAGAATTTATACTATTCTATCTTCACAGCCCAGGTTTCTTCCTAAATGTTTAAAGACAATTTACCACAACGTTCTTCAAGTATTGAACATAAGGCACACATAAAGCTGAAGCTGCCTAAATTCTATCTATAATTAACAGTACTTAATTTTAAAGCTATTTAAAAACCTAAAGCTCTAAATTTTCTTTCTTCTTGCATTAATTTTATATATAGCAGCATTTTTAAGGATTCCATGGCACAGCCAACAAAGAATATTTTGTTTGGAGAATAATTTTTGGAGAATAAAAAGGCTGGTTTCCAAATGTTCTTTTCTAACCATCAAAAGAATTACATGTCCATGAAGGGTTAAAATGAAAATCTTTTAGTTAAATCCATTACCTTTTATTGATGGGCTTAATAAATGTGACTTTAGTAATCATGAGATTAGTAATATCTAATCATTGATAGAAAGGAGTTTAGCTATTAAAGAATATGTGACTATAAAAACAATTTTTTTCTCACTTCCTACTTACTTTTTTTTTTTTTGCCAGCCAACAGTAATGCACCAAAGAGAGCAGAAGGACATATAATACTGTCAAATGAAACAAGTATTGGCCTAGAAGTTAGGAATCGTGGCACCTAACCCTAGCTCTGCCACCAACTGGCTG
Organism: Pseudocheirus occidentalis; assembly: GCA_028646575.1. Taxonomy (NCBI): domain Eukaryota; kingdom Metazoa; phylum Chordata; class Mammalia; order Diprotodontia; family Pseudocheiridae; genus Pseudocheirus; species Pseudocheirus occidentalis. The sequence continues at coordinate 104,353,874 of CM053601.1, read as the reverse complement.
TGTCCACCTTGGGAAAAACATCTATCTCTTGGAGATCAGTTTTTAAGATCTCTGAGCCATGGTGAGATTAGGTCATTTTAAAATAATCCAACCATAAAGGGCCAAGCAATACTTTAAGACAGCCAAAACAAACATTTACTACAAGCAACCCAATGTAATTCATATAAAATTGTATGGGTCTAGTCACACAAAAACTTGCTCATCTTACTGATTTTGTCTATAAAAAATGTGAAGTATACCACTAAAATTTTATTTAGTGATTTTCTTTAGAATTTTCATTTGCTATCCAAAACTATGATCTGACTATAATTTTTCCTTCAATTGCTGACATCTGTGTGCATTTGTAAAAGTAAATATACGTAAAGTGCTTTGCAAACCATTTTAAAGCAATATAGAAATGCTATTATAGTATTACTAGTTGCCTCCTTTAAACAAAAATGATAAAGTATTGTAAAAAATTTTCAAAATACTAAGAAAACAAAAGTATTCTGCATGCAAATTTCCCTGATAGCTGAAACTTATTTCTTTAGGTCCTAAAGTTTAGGATAACAAAATCACTTAAATTTTTTTTGTGAATGGAACATAATTTTCTTTTTAAATACAACTAGAAAAATTTAACCTTATCTTTTTGATACAGAGGAACAGAAATCACCTCCTCAGATTTTTATAGTACTTTAAGTTTACACTTTTTTCCCACAATAATCATTCAAGGTGTGTGTGTGTGTGTGTGTGTGTGTGTGTGTGTGTGTGTGTGTGTGTGTGTGTGTGTGTGTATATATATAGGTACAAATATCATCTGCATCTTGAAGATAAGAAAACTGAGTCTGAGAGAGATTAAATTACGCAACCAGAGAAGTTTTTAAGTATATGGCTCTTTTCAATATAGCATACTGTCTCAGTAGATAAATTCTGATACTCAACTGCAAAACAACAAAAATACCAAAGTGTCTACTAAATTGGGTAAGGGTATTTGTCCCATCTCAAATGGCTCCTAACAGCTAAGCTTTTTCAGTTATTGTAACTACTTTCTATATTTTTCTATATCAGTTCCCTTACTATTAAGCATTACTTTCCATTCAATGTCAGTGTGACAACTAACAACTCCCCTTCTCTTCTAATGCACTGCTTCAGTATTAGGTCTGGCACAATTACAGCATAACAGCATTTTAGAACTATATCTGAATGACAGCTTAATGTGCTTTCCTATTAATGTTAAGTACGTAAGTTTTAGTGAAATTAATTACATTATGCTCCAAGTCCATGTCAAAATTCTATCTTCCTCCAAGGCCCAAAAGCCATCTCCAATAAGCTCCAACTAGATACTGCCTCTACTTCCACTCAACCCTCATGTTGCTTACTTTCTAATTGTCAACTAATAATACTCAGTTTTTGTATCATAGTTACTTCTATCTATACTTTATTTTCCTATACTAGACTTATATGGTCTTTGATGTCAAGAATTGTCTTATTTATCACCTAGAGCAATGTCTACAATGCACTCAAAACAAGAGGCACTTTAAAATGCTTGTTAATGGAATATCAGAGTCCAATAAGCATTTTCTATTTTAGCTGCTTAAAGGCCATTTTCCATCTAATTTTTGATTCTTAGCCATGTTCTTTTTTGTTTTTGTTTTTTGGCGAGGCAATCAGGGTTAAGTGACTTGCCCAGAGTCAAATATCTGGTGTCAAATGTTGGAGGCCAAATTTGAACTCAGGTTCTCCTGACTCCAGGGATGGTACTCTATCCACTGAACCAGCTACCTGACCCCTTAGGCCATGTTCTGAAGGGGTTGAGTACTCTAAATAAATAAAGGGCCTCTAAATAACAATCACAGGAAAGCTAGAAGCACCTTAGAAATAATCTGTTCCAATTCATTCATTTTATACGTAAAGATATAAAATTAGTTATTCCAATTCTCTAAAACATATTTGTGAATACTTTTGTAAAACAGATCATATAAACATATTAGTTGAATATTTTCTATCCTTTCTTTTAAAGGCATATTCAGCGGGCTAAAAAAAACCACCTGTTCAAAAGCTAGGTGATAACATAAAAATGTAAAGGATGTCTTTCTTGCCTGCTTATAGCAGACATAATAAATATGAAGTTAGTATTATTTTCCTCTTTTACCTGTCCTACTATATTCCTAGCAAAAGTGAAAGAAATATTTAAAAAATAAATTAAAAAGTAAAATAAACATACAATATATACTAATACCCCAAAAGGAAAGAATTATCAAGGAAGGAATTGTCAGGTTAGCAGATTTTATCCTTATACAATCACTGATTAATTCACTTATCTCAAATAGTTAGCTTATAAAAATCTCAAAATTGCACAAGCTACAAAATTATTTCTATCAAAAGTAAACAATTTTAGTAATCAATTCAATTAGATCATTCTAAATTAGGCAGCATCAAGTTATTACTGGCAAAAAAATTAACATCCTTAATGCCAATTTCTTGATTATTTCAGAATGAAAAAACCATAGGCATTGCTAATATACTGTAAAAGATAATGCATTTAGAGTCAGAGGGCTTGTGTTCAAATTTCCGTCTGATCTTGGGTTTAAATTACTTAACTCTAGGTTTCAGTTTCTTCATCTGTAAAATTAAAGGGCTGAACTAGATGACCTCTCCCTTCGCTTCCAACTTTAAATCTATGATTCCAGGATACTATGACCAACGGCAACTGTCATTTATATATGCTCTAAAGCTCACGGAACATTTTACATATCTTATTTGAAGCTTAAAACAATTTCTTAAGAAGTATATTGCAGGTACCAATAATTCCATTTTACAGATGAGGAAAACTTGGTCTCAGAAGCTGAATGACTAACCTATGGTCATATAGCTTATAAGTAGATAATAGCTCATGGGATTTGAACCCAGGTCTTTCTAACTCCCAGTCTAGCATTCTATTCATTATGCAACGAATGCTTCCTCAACAAATAGGAGAATTCATCTTGGAGGAGAAAGCCAAACAACATTTTTAAAATTTACAAACTTTCTCCACTTTTTAACAATAAAAAATTGAAAGTATTTCACTAAGAATTCTTCCCCCAAACCCACAACAAACATCAATTTAAACAAATAGCTCAAAGAGTTGGATAAGAAAGTCAATTTCAAAATAACAACAACAAAAGAGGGTTTAAAGGCTTTAAATTCAGTAAGGTCTTAATAAGAAATATTAGGCAGAATCTGATTACTTAAACCCGCTATAGAAAGCTACAGTTTAGGAGAAGAATCTAAGTTAATTTTTGATTTCTCTGTCTCCCAGACATGACTGCGAAGAACCAATTTCCCAAAAGAAAAAAAGAAAAGAAAGTATATGAGTGAGATTTAAAGTATTAAGTGCTTGCTACATGCTAAGTATTGTGCTCAGCATTAGTGATGCAAAAAGAAAAAGTAAAACAAGCTGTTCTCAGGAAGCTCACCCTCTAATTGGGGAAATATATATATAAGAAGAAAGTTCAGCTACAAGATGGAAAGACATACTCAGAGGCCCTTGGATTATATCAGCAGGTCAGATGGCACTACCAAGAGTAACTTAATATTGTAATTTAATTTTTACTATTAAAACCAACAAGAAGAGAATTAAATTTTACCCAGTTACCTTCATAATTTAACATGAGCTTAATAAGAGAAAATAAAACATTTTTGGCTACTAAAAAATAAAAAGGGGTAAGAATTTGATAAATACTTTGGTTTAGTATAGTATTTCATGCTAAAATTTGGGCAACAGCAACAAACTTTTGTTACAATGTGCAAATATATTGTCTAAAGAGACTTATTTTACTGTTACTTTTCTATAATTATAAAGTTTAAAAATACATATCAAAACAATTTGAAACAAAGAAATTTCTGTCAATGATATTTCAAAATATATAATTTTCTTTTTTATAAAAAAAAATAAAGAGCACCATGGTACTCCTTATGGTTCAAAGCTACAATGTTTAACTTTATATAACTTAAGTCAAATAATCTTTGATATCTGCATTCAAAAGTAGAATTCCTAGTGGCCTAAAGTACTTCTCCCTAATATATTTTAAACTTTCACTTCCTTCCTAATACTTAAATTCTTGTGCTTGGGTGCTGGCTATAAATAGAACATTTACTAATCTGTTAAAATGAGCCTTGAAAATACACAAAAAATTGCAACCACTTATGATGATAAAATTTTTAAGGCACTGAAAGTGACTGGATTTCAATGAGTCAAAAAGGATCACCTACCTGCATATTCATAGAACCACTCTAAGCATCTCTTACTTGAAAACGTTTCTTCTTCAGTCTTTATTCTAGTTGAATCATATTTTCTATACATGCTAGAAATAAAAAAAAACAAATGTTATTGAAACTAAAAAATTGTGCATCCTTGGAGAGGTCATAAAAAAGTGGTAGCTTTATCCAAGCTAACTATTTACTCATAAACTTTTAAAGAGGACTCTGAGATACCTTTACCATTCATACCAACTACTATTAGATAACCATCAAATCTACTAGTCCCAGAACTAAATTATAATACTTTTTGCAGTAAATATCTATTTGTCAGGTTAACAGAGAAATATACTGAGAATGTTGACTCGGGAGATTTTTTCAAATTCTCCATTAACATAATGTGAAGTGTCCATCTTAAAAGTTAAGTTGGATAAAGAATACTGACTAAAATAATAAAAACTAACATTTATATGACACTTTATGGTCTGCAAATCACTTAACATACACAATATTACTTGAGCTTCACAACAACCCAAGTGCAGTAGGTGATATTATTACAATTATTATTATAATTTTACAGATGACAAAACCGAGGCTTGAAGAACTCAGTGACTTGTATAGTGGTACACAGACAGCAAGTGATTTAGATAGGATTTGAACTTAGAAATTCCTGACTACATATCCAGCAAATCTATGCAATGTGCTACCCACCTGTCACGTAAGGAAATGATACCAAACGGTCTTTGACCTTACAAAAAAAGAGACAAGGAAAAAAGTCTTAGAAGAGAGATTAAGGCACTTGCCACACCTGTAGAGACCTTCTAGTAGCTGGTGAATTAGTATTTATGAACCATCTACTGTATTCCAGGCACTGTGCCAAGTACTGGTGCGACAAAGGCAAAAAAAAAAAAAAAAAAAAAAGCCCCTGCTCTATAAGAGCTCACAGTCTACCATGAAAACAACTAAATACAAGCATGATATACAGAGGATAAACTGAGAGCTGTGTCAGAGGAAAGGCACTAGCAGTAAGGCAGATCAGGAAAGGCTTTTTGCAGAAGGTAGGACTTTAGCTAAAACTTGGAGGGAAGCTAGGAGGAAAAGGCCCAGGAATGGGGGACAGCCAATGAAAATGTCCAAAGTCAGTGGATGAAGTATCCAGTGCAAGCAACAGCAAGGAGGTCAATGTCACTGGATCGCAGAGTCTGTGGACGGGAGCAAGGTGTAGGAAGACAAGAAAGGGAAGAAGGGACCAGATTATAGAAGACTTTAAAAGTCAAACAGAAGATTTTGTTTGATCTTGGAGGTAATGAGAAGTCAAATGAAGTTGATTGAACAAGGGGGTGGCATGGTCCAACCTGTGCTTCAGGAAGATCATTTTGACAGCTGAGTGGACGGTGAATTAGAATAGGGAGAGACTTGAGGCAAGCAGGCAACTTCAATAGTCTACATGTGGTGATGAGGACCTGTACCAAGATGACAGTGGTGTCAGAAGAGGGAAGGGGACATATACAAGAGATGTTATGAACATGGAAATGATAGGACTTGTCTACTGACTGGATATAGGGGTGAGAAAATGAGGATTTGAAGATGACACCTAGGTTGTAAGCACAGGTAACTAGGAGGATGGCAGTACTCTCAACAGTAAACAGGAAGTTAGAAAGAAAGATTTGGAAGAAACGATGAGTTCAGGTCAAGATGTCTAAATGTAATCAGAGATGTAAGAATGGAGGTTGGGAGTAAGGCTAGACAAGTAGATCTGACAGGCAATTACATAGAGATGATCATTGTAACCATGGGAGTTGATGTGATCATCAATAGTATAGAGAAAAGAGGGCCCAGGATGAGCCTTGGGGGATCCCTCCTTTTAGTGGATGCAATTTTTTTTAAACTTTATTTTTAGTTTTCAACATTCACTTCCATAAGTTTTAAATTTTCTCCTCTCTCCTCTCCTCCCTCCCCAAGATGGTATGCAATCTGATATAGGCTCAACCTATACATTCCTATTAAACATTTCTACTTTCACACTAGCCATATTGTATAGAAGAGTTATAATGAATGGGAGAAACCACAAGAGAGAAAAACAAAAGAGTCGGCTTCACTCTACATTCCAACTCCATACTTCTTCTCTGGATGTGGATGGCATTTTCCATTATGAGTCCTTTGAAATTGTTTTAGGTGCTTGCACTGCTGAGAAGGAGTAAATCTATCAAAATCAGTCATCACACATTGTGGCTGTTACTGTGTATAGTGTTCTCCTGGTTCTGCTCACTTTACTCAGCATCAGTTCACATACATATTTTTAAATAAATATATTTTATAGTAGTTTTTTAAAATTAAATTATTTATTTTTAGTTTTCAAGACTCACTTCCATAAGTTTTAAATTTTCTCCCTTTCTCTCTTCCCCTCCCCCCTCTCCCCAAGACAGCTTGCAATCTGATATGGGCTCTACACATACATTCCTATCAAATTTTTACATTTTTACATTAGTCATTTTGCACAGAAAAATTTTAATGAATGGGAAAAACCATGAGAAAGAAAAAAAAACAAAATAAATCTCTCTTTGGGATACAGCAGCCCTAGGAGTGGTACTGCTAGGTCAAAGGGCATGCACATTTTTATAACTCTTTGGTCGTAGTTCCAAACTGCTCTCCAGTTGGATCAGCTCACAGCTCTACCAACAATGAATTAGTGTTTAGTGAATGTAATTTGGATAAAGACCCACCAAAGGAGACAGAGAAGGAGTAGTAGGGTCTTTTCTTCAGGAAAGAAAACCATTACTCCCTGTCATTGTTCTAATGTTATGGCAAGTAAACAGTATAATAAAGGAAAAATAGGCCAAAGAAGTCTACATACAGTTGGTCCCACTAACATAGAACTTTGGAAACTCCATCTCATGATTAAAAAAAAAAGGCCATAAGGCTCTTTAAGGAAAAGAGAAAAAAACATGAGAGAAAATTTATACAATAACAACACTGTAAAGATAATCAACTTAGAAAGACTCTGATCATCACAATGACCAACCAAAATTCCAAAGGACTCATAATGAAATATGCTCCCCACCTCCAAATATAGAACTAAAGGACTCAATTTAGGTTGAAGCATGTTTTCTTTTCTTTTGATCTTCTTTTTGACACAGATAATGTGACAATTTGTTTCATATGACTATATATACTTGTAATAGGTTTTGTTTTTCTTGCTTTCTCAATGAATGGAGGAGGGGGAAGAAGAAGGGAAAGACTGGACAATCTGAAGTTAAAAAAAAGATAGGGTTCAAAGAAAAGCAGTTTCTTCAAACATTAGCTAGGTGGTTATACTTTTTTATTTTCTTAAAATATCAAAATTCATGTGGCTAAGCTAGATAACATTAATGAACACAAAATGGTGGGCAAGGAACACAAAATGGTACACTGTAGCATAAGCATAGAACTAAGAGTAATTGAAACCATAAAAATATAACTTTGGTTACCTCAAAAGCTTAAAAAATTTATTCCATACTAAAGTTACTTCTTCTACCACAGCAAGCTCTCTTAAAAATTCTCCATTTTTTTTGCAAAGGCATCTGAAGATCATCAATTTATAGTTTGAACTTAATCATTTTACAGATGACAAAACCAAAGACCCCAGAAGTTAAGTGTCTTGCTAAAGTCACAAAAGTGTGACAAACCATTCAAATATTTTTAAATCCTTTAGTTAATGCTTTAATGCTGTTTTTAACCCCCTCCCCCCTTGGAGTCTATTTTAAATAGGTTTTATTCACCAGGACAAGATTTGCATCTTTGTTTGTTTACAATACTGACAAAGAGCAGTGTTGCTCTCTTTTCTCCCTCTGCACACATTCAAGCATTCAGAAGGCCCAGATTTACATAGTAATTTAAACATTACTTTTAAACTATGATTGCCTTGGCTATACATTTGAATTCTTCAATTTGTGGAAAGATGCATGGAATGCTTTTTTCTAGAAATGTTTAGCTGACCTCTTCAATAGTGGATCCAGAAGGAGCACTTCCGGATGGGGCTGCTCCATCCCCTGGGAATCCATCAGGCATGCCTCCTGGCATGACCTTTGTATTCTGGTATAGTTTGATAATGATGGAGCTGCAGATTTTCTTCAATTCTTTCCACTGATACTCAAATTCTTCCTTGTCAGCAACCAGGTTCTTATTCAGTCAGTTGGTTTTTTCATTACATCTATCAAAAATCTTCTGTTTGCCTTCATCACCAATATTGTCTTGGGAATTTCTTATCCTCTACTGTAGTCTCCGTGTTGAAAACGTAAGACTTTTTTTTTTTTCTTTTTGGAGGGCAACTGGGGTTAAGCGACTTGCTGAAGGTCACACGGCTAGTAAGTGTATCAAGTGTCTGAGGCCGGATTTGAACTCAGGTTCTCCTGACTCCAGGGCAGGTGCTCTATTCACTGTGTCACCACCCCCACCCCACCCCGAAAACGTAAGACTTAAGAGAGTTTGTGAAAGACACTTTGTTTCTCTGCTTCTCATCTCAGCCTTCCAGATCATATGCTCAATATCTTCTTTGCTCAGATAACCTTTGTCATTGGTGATGGTGATCTTATTCTCCTTCCTTTTGCTCTTATCCACAGCAAAAACATTGAGGATGCCATTTGCAATGTCAAAGATTACTTCAATTTGAGAAACACCCTTGGAGGGCAGGGGGAGTTAACTGTGAGCTCAAACTTGCCAAGCAGATGGTTACCTTTGTCATCACTTTCATCTTCATAAACCTAAAAAGCACACCAAGCTGGTTGTCTGAGGGGATAGTAAAGACCTGTGCTAGATGGGGATAGTGGTATGACATCTGATCAGAACTGCATAACTTCACTAGAAGTTTCAATACCAAGGGAAAGAAGAGTGATATCTTACAGCAATAAGTCCTGCACATTCTTAGATTTACTTTCAGACAAGATGGCAGTCTAGTCAGTTGCACCAGAGGCAATAGCCTCATCAGAACTGATGCTCTTACTGAGCTACTTGCACTGAAGAAGCCTGGAAGAAGTTTCTAGATTTGGGGGATCCTTGTAGAACTACACATCAAGAAAGTGTCACAAATCTGTGATTTATTTAGCTTTACATCCCTTTAGGGCAGCCATTCTCAAGCTGTGGGTCATGAACCCTTTGGGGATCAAACAACCCTTTCACAGGGGTCACCTATGACCATATTTCCCATGGTCTTAGGAACCGAGACACCGCTCCCTCTATCTGTCTCCATATGCAGATACACCCATATATGAGTATTAAAGGATCGCAGCATTAGGAAAGTTGAGAACCACTGCTTTAAGGCCTTTAACACATGGTCCAGTGTGCCACAGAAGAGGTCAGCAGCATTCAGATCTTCAAAAGTGGCATGAGTAATACAGGTATAGAGAGAGTTGATCTCAATATTGGCTTGGGCACTGAGAGAATATATACTTTGCATGTTCATAAGCAGTACACAGATGGCAGACAGCCCTCTTGTTTTCACTGGTGTCCTTCTTACCACTTGAACCCAGCAATGAAACAATTAATCATATGGTTGTCAAAGTCCTTCCCATCCAAGTAGACATCTCCAGCTCTAGACTTGACTTCAAAGATGCCATCTTCAGTGGTAAGAATGGAACATCTTAAGCGCCACTTCCAAAGTCAAAGATTAACACATTTCTCTTGCCATCAACTTTTTTGTTCAAGTCATAAGCAACAGCGGCAACAGTTGGGTTATTGATGACTCAGAGCAAATTGAGACCAACAAAGGTTCCAGAATCTTTGGTGGCCTGCTTTTGGGAATCACTGGAGTAAGCTGGTTCTGTGACAACAGTATTTGTGACAGTCTTCCCAAATTTCTTTCATCTTTTTTTTTTTTAAACTTTTACTTTTAGTTTACATCATTCATTTCCATGAGATTTTGATTTATAAATTTTCTCTCTGTCCTTCCCCTACCTACCACCCCAAAACAGTGATCCCACTGTATACCCCCTCCCCCAACCAACTCTCTCCTATATCCTCCCCCATCACCCCTCTGAGGTTCCAGTAGGGCAAGATGGATCTCCCTACGCCAGTACCTGTATATTTCTCTTCTTCCTATTTCATCCCCTATTTGTTCTGTTCTCTACTTTGTCCTTTTCCCTTTACAAAAGTGCATGCTTCTAACAACCCTCCCCCCCCAACCTGCCTTCCCCTCCATCCTCTCCATTCCCCCTACTCTCCTGTATGCCAAGATACCCAATTTAGAGTGTATGTCATTCCTTCCCTAAGCTAACTTCAATGAGAGTAAGGTTGACCCATTCCCTTTCACCTTCCTGTTCTTCCCCTCCTTTGTAACAGTTATTCCTTACCTCTTCTATATGAGATGATTAACCCCATTCTGTCTCTCCCTGTCTCCTCTCATACTATTCCTCTCCCACCTCTCAATTTCACCTTTTAAAATATTATCCCATCCTGTTCAATTGATCCTGCGCTCTCTATGTACACACACACACACACACACACATATATATATACACACACTCACATATGTAATCATATGCATATATATCCTCCTATATAGATATATGTATACATATACACAGACATTTATATTGCCTTCAACTATCCTCATAGTGAGAAAAGTTTCCTAAGTTATAATTATCATCTTTCCATGTTGGCATGTAAATAGTTCAACTTTGATAAGTTCTTTATGATTTCTTTTCCATGTTTACTTTTTCATGCTTCTTGTATTTGAATATCAAATTTTCTATTCAGTTCTGGTTTTTTCATCAAGAATGCTTGGAAGTCCTCCACCTCATTGAATGAGCATATTTTCTGCTGGAATATTACACTCGATTCTGCTGGGTAGGTGATACTTGGTTTTAATCCTAGCTCCCTTGATCTCTGGAATATCATATTCCAGTCCCTTCGATGCCTTAATATAGAAGCTGCTAGATCCTGGGTTATCCTGATTGTGTTTCCACAGTATTCAAATTGTTTCTTCTTGGCAGCTTCAAATTTCTTTCATCTTGATCGCAGGAAATCTTTCTTCTGCACAGAAACTTCTTGGTGTCCTCTTTAGGCTCCACTTGGACCATAGGACTGCATACATAAATCATTACTATGAAAGGTCAATACTTCATGTTTAACTTTACAACTGCATTATCAAATCTGTGACCAATTAGACATTTGGCATCAAAGACTGTTTGGGTGGAGTTCACTGCAACTTTGATCTTTATAGTATCACCAATTAAATGTTCTGTGTTGGTGAAGATGACATAGCATGGGGGTGGTTTTGTTTCTTTGATTATTAGCAAAGATTTCCACTTTCCCATACTGGTTTGACTCCTACACAGGAATAAGTGGTACCAAGAGCAAGGCCACTGGGGTCCCTTTTCACATCATAGCTGACCAATGCAGAGTAAGAAGACATGCTGCTCTGCTGATGTGCCAGTCATTATGCTAAGCCAGCCAGTTAGAAGGAATGAACCCAATTCATCAAACTCATTAAGTGAAAGAGGTGGGATTTGAATTCAGGTCCTCTGACTCTAAATGTAGCACATCCATATCAAACTGAAGACAGAGGAGGTTAGTACCCCAGGAATAGTTAAGTGCCCATATGGATAGACATATATCCTAGGCATAAAGGCAGTTATTTGGAACAAAGTTTATAGAACAGTTATTGCAGGTATAAAAGAAATAAAGTTTATATACTACACTGAAATGTTCCAACCACCCAAAGACTTTATATAAAAAGATGGGAAAGCTGAATGAACCAGGCAAATGTCAATTCAGACAAATAAAGAATTCTAAGCCTGCTTTTATAATTCATTTTGTAAAGTTACTAAAAATTACACGTCAGATGCCTCATCTATAACTTGGCATGATACTAAATTTATTAGACTATTCTATAAAAAGTTAGAAAATACTTAACAAAATTTTGTTATTTAAATGAGTAAACCAGCAAAACCACTACCATCACTGAAACATCAAGAAGTCTGTTTTTCAAAATAGCTGGTTAACTGGTCTAAAAACTACTTTAATTTTCTTTTGGTCTTTCTGGAGGGGGAAGGGCAGGGCAATTGGGGTTCAGTGATCTACCCAAGGTCACACAGCTAGTAAGTGTTAAATGACTGAGGCCATATTTGAACTCAGGTCCTCCTGACTCCAGGGCCAATGCTCTATTCACTGCACCACCCAGCTAGCTAGCCCCTAAAAACGACTTTATTGGGGATTAAATCCTACATTTTTGTATATGTATATATTTTAACATTCCTCACTTATTAGAGATAATCTTGATTTAAAAAATGAGTTTCTCATCTCCAAAATGTCTTTTTGCTGACACAGCGGCTTATAGATAGGGGAAATTAGACAAGTCTGAACAGGTATGTTCAATGGCTAAAAAGAAAACAGGAGCCAAAAAACTAGATTTTAACATATTTAGAGTTACTACATTTAACAATGCAGATATCAATTTCAAACAAATGATTTAAACAGGCTTTACTTTTCATATTACTAACCCATATATAGAACAAATTTCAATATCACCAGTATTCTTATACAGTCATTCATCATTTCAGTTTAAAAATTTCTTTTCAAGAACATGGTCAATGTAATTTTGTGAAAAACAATAACTGAATTATATTCAATTTCATACTATTAGTGAAGACCACTTTTAAAAAGATGCACCAGTTCCTATACTTTAGTAATACACAAACCAAAGAGTTTTAAAAATAGAGAAATAGATTTTTAAGTCTACCTTTCTGGTAAATCAAAGACTCAAAATAAAAACATTGTTTAAAGGCTCAAAACTACCACATTTATTTTTATGTATTAACTTGATAAACAAAAATAAGAACTACTGACTTCAGTGTGTAATGTGATTGAACAATAGCATTGTTTAAGTTACCCATATACCACAATTTAAATTGCCAACATTTAAGATACATTTGACAAGTTGCTAGCCCATAACTTTAAATGACCACTTCATTTATCTTAAATTTATCTTGGTAACATACCTATCATGCCTACTTTTCTTCGCAGATAAATCATCTCCAGCAGCAGGTCTTCTCTTTTTCCTTGGTGGCATCACTTTATTAACGCAGTCTGATGAACTGCAAGATCGAAGACTTCCTGAAAAAGGAATTAGGAACATAGACAAAAAGTATAAAACAGATGTAGCTGCATAAAACAGCAAGCTCATTTGGCTTCTTAGGCAGCAGGCATTTACTAAGCCCATACCATGTGCCAGGCACTGTGCTAAGCACTGGGCTGATAATGGTAAAAAAACAGAGTCCTTGCTCTATAAGAGCTCGCAGTCTAACAACATGAAAACATGTTATGGGCTAAACACTGGCTAATAAAAGCAAACATGATGTACAGAGGATAAAGTGGAAGTCATGTAAGAAGGAAGGCATTAGCAGTAAGGCAGATCAGGAAAGGCTTTTTGCAGAAGGTGGGACTTAAGCTGAAACTTGGAGGGAAGCTGGGAGAAAGGCAGAAATGAGGAGGGAGAGGCCCAGGAATGGGGAACAGCCAATGAAAATGCCCAAAGTCAGTAGATGAAGTGTCCAGTGCAAGCAACAGCAAGGAGGTCAGTGTCACTGGACTGCAGAGTCTGTGGAGGGGAGCAAGGTGTAGGAAGACAAGAAAGGGAGGAAGAGACCAGGTTATGGAAGACTTTAAAAGTCAAACATAAGATTTTTATACTTGATCCTGGAGGTAATCAGAAGCCAAATGGAGTTGACTGAATAAGGAGGTATCTTGGTCCAACCTGTGCTTCAGGAAGATCAATCTGACAGCTGAGTAGAAGGTGAATTAGAATAGGGAGAGACTTGAGGTATGTGTGCAACTTCAATAGTCTAGTTATGTGGTGATGAGGACCTATACCAAGATGTGGCAGTATCAGAGGAGAGAAGGGGATGTATACAAGAGATGCTATAAAGAAATGACAAGAGTTTGCAAGTGATAAGGAAGTCAAAACAATCTGTATAAAATCATGGTGATGTGGCTGAAATGTCAATTTTCAAGACTAGTCAGTAGGTCAGTAGAAAATAAAGAGTATGTGAAAGGAAATAACACCAAATAAATCATGAAAGTTATGCTGTGCCCAAATTATGGAGGTCTTAAAATATAAAGTCCTCACATTGTCATTTAATGATAGGTGAAATAAGCTTTTAAAAATCAATTTTATTCCACAAATATATTAAATGTCTACTACATACAAAGCACTGGGTTAGACCCTAGGTCTCACCAGTGTGTAGGGAACTCTCAAGGAGAAAATTCCCTTCACTGATGAAGATCAGAAAACTATTAGAACTTATAGTCTTACAGAGTATAACTTAGAGCATTAAAAGGTTGTGACTTTACTGAGTCCTAGAGGCAGATCTTGAACTAGATCCTCTTGACTCCAAGGCCAGTTTTCCTTCACTTCCATTATGCTTTTATAGCATGGGGAACATAAAACCAAAATTGGAAATGTAGTTACCATGCTCCAGATCTCCCAGTTCAAAGATCAACTATGTCAAGTGTCCAAGAAGAATATCTCAAAACAAGAAACTCCAGTCAAATTCATCTAGGACAATTTAATATCAACCACAAATGAAAAAAAAATGTTCCATTATGATATGACAAGGAATAAAGGAAAACAGTTTGAAGTATAAATTAATTTATCTTACAAACTGAGCATAATTCTATAGGAACTCAGAAATTTAAAGCTGGGCTTTGAGGGGCAGGGAAACTGAGGAGACTGGTACTTAGCTATTCCAAGCAATACAAACTACAGGTACCTAGCAGATTTATTCTATTTTGAAAAGGAAAAAAAAATAAAATGTGGTCTATAATCAGTATAGCATTGAAAATAATGTCTCAGACAAAACCCAGTGTTCAAGTCACCTCTGAGACATACTGGCCACACAACTGTGGGCAAGTCACTTACCCTTTCAGTGTTCCGGGTAGCTCTCTGTGACAAAGAGACACAATAAAAAAGTCAACCTGAATGGGGGGGCCCTCACTACACGTTCCCTATGCCAATGAAGTCACCAATACAGGCTCTATCTCCTCTATCTCTATCTCCTATCCCTTAAACACTGAAAATTTGCCAGGAGGAAAATTTAAATTCTAATCATGGAAGTGAAAAATTCTACCATAAAAGAGAAAAAGGTATCAGAAACAACTAGATAACAAAATTCAATAATTTATTATATAAAACAAACATTCCTTTTAAAACAAAGATGCATACAGAGTTAAAATGGGAAGTTGTGTTGGAATTTATTCTGCTTCAGGTGAAATCTAAAACAAAGCATCAAGAAAAAGATATGGTTGAAAGAGATAAGCAGAAAACAAGCATTATATTTAAAAGCCACCATAAATGAAATAATATTAAGTATATGTGTACCAATGACTGTCCCAAATAACAGGTGATATATAGTATACCCCTCTAGATCTAGAAATAATTCAAATGTGGAATGTTGCACATCTCTCAGCTTTGTTGGTCAGTTTTGCTTAACTGCTTTTCTTTATTATAGAAGGCTCAAAAGGGCGATACATATCAGGAAATAATCTAAGTATTAAAAAAGAAAAGGCATCAATAAGACTAAAAGTAAGTAATTACACACACACACATATATGCATACCAAATGACAGTATCTAAGTACTTACAGGAAAAAAACTAGGATATTATAAGATTTAAACAGTAAGACAGATTAAGGAGACTTCAACATATCTCTTTCAGACCTACACAAATCAAGAAGAAAGACAAATAAGAAAAACAGTTGGCTAATCTTAAGGAATATGGCTATTCTCTTGTGTAAGCTAGCACCTTTAAAATGTTAATTGTGTACTAGGGAACAAAAAGCAAATGTAGAAAGAAATACTAAACACAACCTTTAAAAACTACAATGCCATAAAGCAATGTAATAAAGGAAATCTGAAAACACTGACTTAAGAGACTAAAAAGTCCTCCTGAATGAGTCAAGTAAAAAAAACAGAAACAATAAAGAAAATATTGAGACACCAAATCAAAACATAGGATGCAACTAAAACAATTACTAGAAGAGACTTTATATCATAGAACACATTAAGAAAAAAGATTCAAGGATCACAGTGATGAAAGAATTGAACACATACATTTTTTAAAATGCACATTTAGAAAATACACCAGGCTTTTAAAAGTAACATATATGGCGTTAATTAAAAAAATTTAAAAAATTGTATGAGATGGAGACTCACTGTTGTATATACAGTCCTTTCTGTAATGTTAAATAGATTAAAAAGCTTTTTCTGGGCGGGGGGTGAAATTCAGGGAGGGAAATGCAGTAATGTTTTAGGACACTGTGGAAGAATGGAATGTATACTGGTTCAGATGACCCAAGTTCCAATAACCTAAGAATTATTTTTACTCTTCTGAGCCTCAATCTTCTCATCTGCAAAATGAAGGGGAAGTGGACTATAAGACCTCTAAGATTCCTTCCTGTGATGGTATAACAGATAAGCCTACTTGTTCTATTGGCATCTGTACAAAGTCAAGGCCCTAGAGGAAGACACCAAGCAATGGTGTGGGAAAAGCCCCTCTGAAAGATTTGCTGAAAAATGTTAACAAGAAGTGCATGGAAAGTATGAAGAGGTGACATTCTGTACCCTTCAGAGGTTTTTTTCCCCCCAACTGATAGATAGTCTAGACAAAAGGCATTCCTTATTAACTTGCTATTCCTATGTAAAAAATTTTTATTTCCCCTGCCCAAAATAGCACAGGGTCTGGTAGATGATAGGTGTGCTTGGTGATTCATCGACTGGTTGCCCTTTGTAGGGAATACCTACAATGAGATGAGAATCCATCTAAGTATGTCTTTCTGATAAAAGAAATTACTGGGTTTGATACAGAGGTCAAGTGCAATGCCATTGTTAATAAATTAACAATTAATGAATAGTTAATAAATGTCTTCAACTCAGAATCTACATTCATATTTATCTTTGCTTCTTGACATAAAGAATCCATGAAATCTATTTATCTTGGTAGTAAATCTTAACCAGAAATAGATGAAATCAACTTAAAAATAAAATGCCATAATGATCAAAATTAGAACATTTTATCCTATGAAATAGTAAAAATAAAGGTAAATTGAATATGCTGAAAATTTCAGAAGCACTCCTTAATTCTTAGTTATTTGCATTTACATGTAGAAAATTTTATTTTCTTCTTCCATATAAAAAATACATATTTTAAAAAAACCTCACACCTTACCTACTAAGCAAAGGAACTCCCCCATCTCCAAGTCTCTACAGATATTATTTTCATTTTCAGCACAATAACAGTAAAAGGCGCTGTTATAAGAGACTTATTGAGGGGGGTGAACAGCTAAAGGGGAGCAAAGAAAGGGATCTATTGGAAAATAAATATAATGTAAAAAACAAAAGGGTAAATTTTAAAATACTTTAAATAAAAAGTCAAAAGAAGACAATTTCATGGGGATAAAAAACTGGTCATTTGAAAACCATTTTGGGGGTGGTTAGGTGGAGCAGTGAATAGAGCACATGCCCTAGACTCATGAGGACCTGAGTTCAAATCCAGAGTTAGACACAACACAATAGCTGTGTGACCGTAGGCAAGTCACTTAACCCCAATTGCCCTGCCTTTCCCCCTCAAAAAAAAAAAAGCAAAAAAAAACCCCTTTCTTTAATTAACAGAGGCCATCTTCAATGCTATGATGTTTATGTAACCTTCAGTAAAGTGACAAAAACTCCTTTACCTCTACTGTGAAAAGCAATTATTAGTTCAAGGTCCTTTTCTTTTAAAAGTGATCACAGAGCAAATGAACTCCAGGTTGTACTGATTGATCCACATATCAAAAGGATAAAATACTATAAATATAAACCAACTTCTTTCCAACCTTTTAATCAATTGGAAATTCTGATATTTTTCAACAGATCTTATAACACACACTCTAGAAACTCAAGAAGCAATTCATGCACCCTGGCAAAAGGCCTGCAGATATCCATCCAGTTTTTAATCTTTATTCCACATTCAATTGGAAAAGAGGATTCAAAAACTTTGTCTAAGTATGTTTTTTAAGTTATATATTTTTTTCAATCAGCAAAAATCTGCCTTCTCACCCCAGCTCCACCCCACCCAGAACAAAAAAAACAAAATCCCTCTTACAAGCATGCAGAGTCTAGCAACAAATTTCATTGTGAGTTTCCAAAAAAATCTTTTTTTTTCCTTCCCTAAGCCTTTTACACCCTCTATCAGGAAGTGGGTAGGATGTTTCAGCATTAGTCCTCCAGAATCATAGTTATTCAGTGTTGACAGAGTCCTTATTCTTTTCAGTTTTGAGGGGTCTTTTTGCCTTTATAATCTTGTCATTGTAAAATTATTCTCTGGTCACTTCATTCAGCCTCAGTTCATACAAATCTTCCCAGATTTCTCTGAAACTATCCCCTTTCATAATTTCTTACAGCACAATATTATTCCATATATGAATACTAACTTGTTCAGCCACTCCCCAAATGATGGGCACCCCCACAGGTTCCCATTCTTTGCTACTTCAAAAAAAGAGCTTCTATTTTTTCACATCCTTAGTGAAGAGCTTGTTTTGCAGGACTTAATCCCTTGGTCAATCTGTCCTTTTTTCTAACTCTCTTTTCTCTGCTATTTTCCTGTTGAGTTAAATGTATTTCTGTGCCCAATTGTATATTTCCCCTCCTCTGGACAGTTCAGATGAGGTTCATGTCAGTCGTTCTCCCCCTCCTCATTGGTATAGCTGTCTACCTGTACATCGTAACTATGATATAGCTTTCCCTAATCTCCCTTTCCCTTCTCCCCTATTTTATTCCAATTCTCATCTTTCCAGTCTTCTCTTAAGATCTTCAAGACATAACAAAACCACTTCCTGGTCTTACATAATTGGACTCCTTCTATGATCCCTGATGATAAGGGTTAGAGAGGAAATGTATTATCTCCCCATAGTTTAATGTAGGCCATTTATCCTTCCTCAAGTCCCTTTTCATTGTTTATTCACATTTATCTTTTTATGATTCTATTAAGTCCTATGTTTGAACTTCAAAGTTTCCAGACAACTCTGGTCTTTTATTAATCAGGAATGCTTCAGTAGTTCTCTCATTAAAGTTCATCTATTTCTTTCCCCTGTACATTATACTCAGTTTTGGTGGCTGTCAGTCAATTAAAATTTATTAAGAACATATAACCCTGTACCAAGCACTGGGGATACAAAGAAAATTAAGAGACAATCCCTGCTCTCAAGGAGCTTACATTCTCATGGGAGAGACAACACATAAATAACTATGAAGGATCAGAACAATTCAGTTTATTAATAAGAATGGAACCCTTTGGCAAATAATTTTTGACACTGATTCTTGAGATGGGATGAAACATCATGAGGTTATCTCAAAGCATATATCCTTCCAAAAGTACATACCCCAAACCATCCATACCTTCTCATATGATACGTCAGTATCATATATAAATGTCAGTGTCTATCATCCCTCATGACAGCAGCAAATACTTTGGCAAGCATGTTCTTCCTGTTTTGTGGACTGCGAGGCTTTTTAAAAATGAATTTTCTTCTTTTATCACCTTAACATCCACAAACATGAACATTTCAATATACAAAGAAAAAAAGAAGACTACGAAACTATGAACTTTTATTTAGTGTTTTAAGTATGTTTAATTTAATATGACAGTAAGAAAACTACACTATTTTTGTGTACCCTTCTGAACATCTTTCTGTTGGTTCTACGCATTTTAAAAAATATTTCACTGACACTTTTTGTTCTTTCCTTTTTCTGGCCTATCAGTACTTGCCAATTTCACCCCCCAATTCACACTCACCTCCAAACAAGATCTTGTGAAAAATAAACATAGGCAATCAAACAAATTCACACACTAGTTGAGTCTGAAAAAAAAAAAATATATATATATATATATATATATATATATACATATCATTCTGCAATTCCAGTCTACCACTTATCAGCCAAGGCATAGTTCATCATTCTTCTGAAGTTATGATTGATCATCGTAGTATTCACAGCTCCAAAGTCTTCCAAAGTTGTTTTCCTTTATATCATTGTATTTGTTGTATAAATTGGACCCCTGGTCATGCTCATGTCACTCTGCATCTGGTCATAAAAGTTTCCCAGCTTTCCATAAGTCCATCCCTTTTATCATTCTTTGCGGCACAGTAATATTCCATTTACCAAAATTTGTTTAACCATTCCCAATGGGCATCCAATTTGTTTTAAATTCTTTGTTACCACAAAAAGCATTTTCATAAATATTTTTGTACCTATAAGACCCTCTCCTCTGTGTCTGAGCTCTTTTAGGACATACAACTAGAATTAGTATTGCAGGGTCAAAGGATGCACACAGTTTAGTGACTTTAAACATGGTACCGAACTGTTTTACAGAATTGTGGATAAACCATGCATTAATGTTATGCCTGTCTGTCCTCCGATAAGCCCTCCAACAATTCCCATTTTCCTTTACTCTCACCTTTGCCGATCTGAAGGGTGTGAGGTAGAATCTCAGATGCTGTAAATTGGCATTTCTATTATTAGGGATTTGAGTTCAATATAGTTGTTGCGACAGGACCGCTATTTATGAAGATACCCTCCCCTCTGCCATGTGAGTTAGGCTAATTTTTCCCAGGAAGGTCAACCTGACTGACCCCCTGTGACAAATGCTCCATCAACCCAGTTTCCTCTGGCCATAATGATGTGGCTTCCTGGCACCTTAGGTGTAAGGGCATAAAAAGGCCCACCTGAGTGGAAGTGGGGCCCTTCAGATTTAGTAGATATCATATCACCACATAATCAGATACATTTCCATGTGGAGGTAAAAGAGGGCAAGCCTAACCAATCTTAAGTGCTGTAGTAGCCTTGAACCTCCTTTTGTAAACCACCAAATGACCCATAAGTGTCTCATTTTATTCCAACATCAAATCTAAACTAAGGAAGTCTTGAAGTCAGGTCTACCTACCACAGTTATTGATAGCTCACAATTCTTCTGAAAATTGCTTACTTGTATCTTTTAACCACTTATTTAGTGAAAGGTAGTTCTTATTCTTACATTTTTTATCAATTCCCCACAAATCATGAATGTCAGAGATCTTTATTCAACACCAACCTAAACCCTATCCATTACTGTTGTTGATAGCTTGAATTTCTTATTTTGAAAACTGACCATATGTACCTTTTGATCATTTACTGAGGGGGAAAAAGTGCTTATTATAATACACTTGTACCAATCCTTTAATATCTTAGCTATGCGACCTTTATTTGAGAAAAATACTGTAATGATTTTTCCAGTTAATCGTTTTCTTTCTTATTCTAACTGAACTCATTTTATCCATCAATAAAAACAATTAGTGTAAAACCTTTTCAATTTAATGCAACTGAAATTGTCCCTTTTGCCCTTTAAGATTATCTCTATTGTTTATTTGAGCAAGAATTGTTACACATCCACAGCTATAAAAGATATTTTCTCCCCTTCTCTCCTAACTTGTTTATGATATGACCTTTTACATTCAGGTCAAACATGCACTTGGAACTTACGTGCTGTAAGAAGTTGATTCTAAATTTAATTTCTACTAGACTGCTTTCCAGTTTTACAAAAACAGAAGTTTTTGTAGAAAAGGAAATCCTTACCCTATTAGTTGAGTCCTTATAATGATATAACAGTATGCTACTATTCTCTGCTTCTTCTGTGGATTATTTACCTAAACTGTTCGAGTGATCTACTTCTCTATTTTTCAAACCAATTTCAAATAGCTTTTATGATTACTTCTTTGTAATGTTTGAGATCTAGAACTACCAAGCCCCATACCACATTTTAAATTATTTCCCCAGAGATTCTTAAATTTTTATTCCTTCAAATGAACTATTATTATTTAGCCTTATTCTATATTTTGACTAATACCACACTAAGTATGTAAATTAATTTGTATAGTAATATTGCTGTTTTGATTATAACAGCCCGACCATGACCAATTTATCTTTCTAATTATTTGAAATAGAATAAGCATTAAGGACTCACTATATATACCAAGCACTATGCTAAACTAATAATTGCAAACATTATCTCATTTTATTTAAATCTTCCTTTATTTCTGCAAAGACTATTCCGTACTTTTTTTTAAAAATAAATTACCCAAATGTGTCTTGGTAAATAGAATCTTGAATATTTTACATATTCTGTAGTTATCTTCAACAGAATTTCTTTTTCCATTTCCAAGTTTCTTCGTGAATATATAAAAATGCTGATGATTTTTGTGGGTATATTTCCATATCCTACTAGAAAAAGTAATAATTTTGTTTCTCTTTTGCCTGCACTTATTCCCTTAATTCTTTTATCTCTTATTATTACAGTAGCTGGTATTTCAAGAACTATATAAAAATAGTGAGATAACATATATGTATAAACACACACACACACACACACACACACACATTTTAACCATTATCTTACTAGAAAAGCCTCTAGCAATTGATCACAAATTAATTCTGGCCCATGGTTTGTATACTCTTGTTCTGAAGCATCACAATTATGAAAAACATTAAGTGCCCTCCTCCTTATTTCTCATTTCTTTCTAGCTATGGCCTTCCTTCCCTTCCCTTTCCTTGCCCCTAAAACCAACAAGACAGAAGAAAACTACTTGTAGGCCCTATATTTGTCTTTCTTTACTCTTTCTGTGCAGTTTGGAGACAGTGAGATTCTTGACCGCTCGTTTCCTTTCTCCTGTTATTGGAATGTAAGTATTTAATCATCATTTAGGTCCTTTCAATTGTGCCAATGTATTTACCTTTCAAGATTTCTCCTTTCCTAGGTCTGCATTTCAAAGATTTATCAAGCTACAGAAGGAAGGATTGTAAACAAGACAAATTCTAAGGGGTCCCAGAAATTAATGGAACAGCAACAAGAAATTCTGGAAGGTTTCAGGAGAAAAATGAAGGGAAAAATAAAGATAAATGACAAAAATTGGGGCTAAAATTAAGGCAAGTGAGTTCTCAAAGAAAAATTAATAAAAACCAACAAGAGCACAGTCAACTTGGAACACATGGCAAAGTAATTGAAAAATAATGGCTGATATAGTAGAAGAAAATTTAGCAAAGCAGAATAAAAAAACAATATTGGAAGAGTTCTTTACAAGTCAAAGCAATTGCCACAGAAATAATTTAAGGCTAACTGGTCTCCTAGGAATAGAAGATTAAAAGCCTGAATATAGCAAAAGGTTGGGGAAAAGCTCCTATTATCTCGAAGACAAATTTACATAAGGAAATAAAAGAAAACTGCCTAGATGTACAGAACGCAAAGGGTAAAATGCTGATAAAGTCCATAGGTTGTTATCACAAAGAAATCCTAAGTTTCAGTTAAATTTCATCATTTCAATGTCAAACAAATGTTACAATCAAGTGAAGAACTTTGGAAGATCAAAAATCAAAGATAATCAAAGTGAATAGCCCAGGACTATTATTCTTCTACAAAGAATCAAAGAAGTTGGAATATAACATTCTAAAAAGCAAAAGAAATTGGGATGCAGTCAAGAACAGCATTATCTAACAAAGCTGATCAAAATCATCAAAGCAAAAATATAGATTTTTAATAAAAGTACATGAGTCAGTACTGTTATGAAAACACTTCAAATAACCTTAATATTAAAGATCGTATCATTAAAAAATTTAGAAAAAGATCATATTTGTTCCATAGTTATGTGTAGGTTGTTGTTCATTCATTCAGTCTTGTCTGATTCCTCATGACCCCATGGATGGGTGGGAGATGTATTCTTAACCAAACAAGGAATACAAGCAATTATAAAAGATAAAATAGACAACTTTGATGATATGAAACTGAAAAGCTACAGAACAAAATTAACACCTAGTACAGGAAGAGAAATTTCTCTGGTAAGGAGTTGGTATCCAAAATATATAAACAATTTACAGATATGTGTAACAAAAATATTATTCCTCAATAGAGTCGAAGAATATGAACAAAGTATTAACAACAGAATGCTCCAAATCAAGAATAATAAGAGAAATGCATGTTAAAACAATCCTGAGATGTTACTTCACATTGAAAAAAGTCAACGATGACAAAAGACAAGAATAGTCAATGTTGGAGAGGTTCTGGGAAGATAGGTACACTAGTGAATTGTTGGTGTTGTATAATAAATATTATCATTATGATCAGTATAGCCATTTTGTAAAGCAATTTGAAATTATGCAAGTGACTAAAATGTCAATACCTTTTAACCTGAGATTCTACTATCATACTTATATCCTAAAGAGGATACTGCTAAGAAGAAAGTCCTCATACATATCAAAATATTTACATTACTTTTGTGATAGCAAAGAATTGGAAACAAAGTAGATGCCCATAAACCAAGTAATAGCTAAACAAAATTATGGTACATGAATGAAACAGAATATTACTGTACCATAAGAAATGATGAATATGAAGAATACAGAGAAGCAAAGAAAGATCATGATGCAGCATGAAGTTAGGTCAAGAAAACAACACACTCGACTATAATAACTGTAAACAGAAAAGAAACATAAAAAGAATCAAAGTGAAAGTTATAAAACTACAAAGAACAAGCATGGTTCCAAAGAAGAGACTGAGAAGCCATCAACACCACACCCATTTGCAAAGATGAAAAGCATATTATACAGATTTTCAAACTTCTGTAATGTACTGATCAGTTTTGCTGATTATTTTTCCTTTTTTCTTTAAAGAATATTATTTCTTATATGGAATGCCTATCTGGGAGGAGAAATGTTTTAGGGGGAGTTTTGGAGACTTAAAAAAAGACATTAATAAAAATGCACTTAAAACCAAAAAAGAAAAAGAAAATACTTCAAGGAGAGAAAAACAGAAAAATTAATAAGTAGCACTAACAAGAAAAGACTAAGGTAGGATCAATTCCCTTATGTTTTAGAGCATGATAAGCCTGTTATTTAAAAACAGATCTGATAACATTTAAGACTCAAAGAGTACAAAGAAGTTATTTACATCTTCAGCATAGCATCTGACACATAGTAAGTGAAAGTTGCTCTCAGGTTGCAAAAGAAGAAAGCAGGGGGTGGAATATTTGAAGCACTCTTGCCTATCTCTGATTCAAAAGGAGAACAGAACCATCTTAACTTGCCAGAAACATTATGGGAGTAAAAGCCAAGAGCAGTAGCGGTCAGAAAAGGATGTGACAAGAATCTCTTCTAGGAAAAAGAATGCATAAAGGATGCCAAGGAGTATAATAAAGGAGGGAACCTCAGTGGATTTCTCCTCAGCAGACAACCTTCTCCAAATGTCTCTAAGCATCCCACGCTACCATTAATGAGTGTATGGGCACCCAAAGTTGTCTAGTATCCAGGATGGACTGGGAACACAGACCAAAAGGTAAAATAACCCTCAGGAAAGGCAATTAGAAATAGACAGTCATGAGGTAAAACTGAGTCCCACGACACAGAAAACAGTAGCATCTACCATACCAGATTGCCTCCTCCATGAATTACTATTTCTGGGAGAGAGGTTCAAAAACAACAACAAAATTTAATGACCCCCTCCACCCCCCCACAAAAAAAAGTTGAGGAGGGGAGTAAAGGGTGAGATAAGCAATCTCATTAATAAATGAAGGAGAACAAGAAAGCAAGCTCTAACAGATCCCCACCAATCATGGATCATCTCTGGGGGTCACAGAAGTCAGATAATTCAATGATGCAGCTACACTACCAAGATAGGCCAGAATACACTAGTGCTGGCAAAGGCAGTAGCAGAAAAGACAGGAAATACATCCAGAGTCTAATTAAGTAGTCACATTCCTAACAGTTGTGCAAGAAAAGAGAAAGAATCTACATGATACTTAGATCCAAAACTCCAGGGAGCCATTTAAAAACTAAATACAGCTAACAAACAAATACTTGTTTTCTCTGAAGCCTGAATGTTCTGCTTACTTTACTTCTTATTTGAATTCTCATTGTTTTCCCAGATGGCAAGGGTCAATTAGATTATCTTCCTAATCCATAGGTCTGTCTCTTTTTCAACCAAATGGTTCCCTTAGTACTACTGCCACTGGTAACACCATCAAAATCCAATCCAGTATCATCCTGGCTCCTCCACCCTCTCCCCAAACCTACCCTTTTGAAGCAACAGATTTCTGTCCCACTGTCACATATGGCTTCTTTGATCTCAGAGATAAGGAACAAGTGACCAATAGTGATGCTTTTCAGATGATCTTAAAATGAACACCCATTTGATGCCTTCATCTCTTTGTTCCCAAATGGGGTCAACCTAAAATCAAGCGCTCTATGTATACCAATGACTTCTGACCTGAACCTTTGTCACACAGCTCACAGAAGAAAAACACTGTAATCATAAATCACCATAAATGTGCACTATTATTACTGTCATCTGGAAGAGAAAAAGGAAGCATCAGAATGTTGCTTTCAGGAAACTGCCACCCTTCAATTAGAATATTCACCCAAAAGGTGGTATTGATACTCTAAATATAAAACTGGCATCTAAATATAGAAGGATTAGTTAATGTCCTCCTGCCAGGTAAAATGGAAGAAAAGAACCAAGCTAAATACATCTGGTCAATAATTGTCAAGGAACAACTGGAATATGCCTAGAATCTCTGTATATGTTTCTCTTGATTGAAAAGTTTTGACTGATTTACTTTCACCACATAACTGACATAGCAGTTGTTAGCCTTGTTAAAAATCCTAACCATAATATTTAGCAACAACCTTGGTGCAGTAGTCTTTGTACTATGTCTAAACTTCATTTTTCTTTTTAATATTTTTTTTCTTTTTGGAGGGATTTCTTTTTCTTTTTTTTTCTTTTCTTTTAATATTTTTTTTCTCTTTTTCTTTGATGGCAATTGGGGTTAAATGACTTGCCCAAGGTCACACGGCTAGTAAGTGTTAAGTGTCTGAGGCCGGATTTGAACTCAGGTCCTCCTGACTCCAGGGCTGGTGCTGTATTTACTGCGCCACCTAGCTGCCCCTCTTTTCAATATTTTACTTGATATTTCAGAGTTAATACACTGAAAAAGAGATTCTCTAGTTAAAACTTTCTATAGCTAAAAAGTTCCAAAAAGGCAGATCACCTCTACCTACAGACTTTTTTTTTAATGATTTACTGGTGAAACCTCAATGGTACTACAATCTTAACCAAAAAACAATACCAAACTCAGCATAATTTTAAAATATTTTGAAGAAGAATGCAGGACTAAAATGAAAATGTCTAACTTTTTATGGCTAATCACTTGCCTTGTAGAACATCCTAGTAAAGAGCCATAAAACTATGGGTCTTAGTTACTAAATACACTCTTCCCACAATAGCTGCTACTGCCTCTAGTTCCCCCATTCTCTTTTTTGCATTCCTTTCCATCTTTACTACTACCAAATTCAGAGAAAATTATTTTTATTCTACTATTTCAGGAACAAATTCATAGTTGAAAAGTGATCAGTAAATTCCAAACATGGTACAGAATTATTCACTGAAAATCTTCAGTGAAAACTGGCATTTGAGGAACATTATGATCAGTTTTACTTTTTTAATGGAGGATTCTACACATTTTGAAATTAATATTATGCATACAGAATCAAGAATCCTTTATCTGGCCTATTCCAACTCATAGCAAAATGGAGGCATTTAAATACGTGGAAAATGATCACTTCGATCATTGCAACTATTTAAATTCAATCTTCAAAGTATAAACTTATTACTTTAAAATTAGTTTTATGTAAACGTAATACTCACAAAATATTTTAATAAAGGAAATTTACCTTTAAACCACCATAAAAACACTCAGTCCTACCTAATATGTTAATACTGCTGAGTAGCACTTCCTTAGTCATGAACTAGGGCAACAGAATGGATCTCCTGTTGGGAAGCAACTGTGACACACTAAAAATTCTCTTCAGTTCCTGAGACATGAAAATATTAATAGACTGAAAACAGTGGTTACCACTACACATAATATAAAACATACATGCTTTTTCTCACACCTTTATTATAATTTTCCAGAAGGAAGCTTAAATATTAAAAAGTATGATTATACACAGCATGGTGTAGTGGGTAAGTGAATAAAGAAGCCAGTCTCAAAGTCAGGAAGACCTGGGTTCAAGTCCTTCCTCTGATACGTCCAGGCCATCTGACCTTGGGCAATCATGGAACTTCTTGGGGGGCCCCCAGACAATTCTCAGAGTATTATCTGCAGAAGGTGTTGATCTGCATTGGCAGAGAAAGTTCCTCTCCCGGAGCTCCCTACACCAATGAAATCACAAGTCTTGACCCCAAAATTTAGTTTTTATATATACCTGTCTGATGATCGTCTTGCCCAACGTCTTCTGTTAAATTCTGCAAGAAACAGTTTTGCTGTTATCAATAAGTCACACATAAAAGTTCTGTAATTCAACATTTTCATGAACATCTAAATATATACTGACTTTCATAATCCCACCCAAAAGCTCTTGTATAAATATGATTTTTCTTTTTATTATATTTACTTACCAGTTTATTAAGGGTGTGATAAATCTTGTGAATATTTGCCAGTGTTGAGAGATGAGAATTCAACTGAAAGTCTTTAAAAGAAACAAAAATCAGTTTCATTTATTTCCCATGCCCCAAAATAAGGCTGTGTAACTTCAGATGTCAAGCTAAATAAAAATTCTGATACTAGCTAAATACTAAATTATAAAATTCAATATATAGCCATCCTACTTTCTAGAAATCAAATTCTCAACTTAATGTTAATACCTAAATTCTAAGACCTTATATTAAAGCCAATGTAGTTTCTATATGAATCCTATTAAATTTAAAATAAAAATATATTTGAATGGCAAAATCATGCCAGTCATGAAACTAAAAAGAAAGAAAAGTACCATTAAGCTAAGGTAAAACAAGCCCCATAAATTCAAAATATAGGTCCTGGACAGTAAAGCACACACTTTCCTTTTTCCCTCCCCAACAACCATTAGCATATTAGCACTCACCAAAAAGGAAGAAAGTTGAAAATGTAATAATTATGGTTTTCTTTACTTAATATGGTTTATCAGAAATGAAAGGGACAGCTAAAATTTTAACATTCGTAAAGAACTATGCTAGATCTGGAATTTAAATTCTGGACGTGCAATTTACTGCCTATGTAACCTCAGACAAGTGACTTGATTTCTGTAGGACTCAGTCCCCTCACCTATAAAAATTAGAGAAGGTAAATAATCTCTAAAGCCCCTTCCTAGAATATTTTGAGCCTATGTATAAATATATTGACTACACAAATCCTCCTCAATAATAAAACCTATGTCCTTCTCTCCAAGAAAAGTCCTTGAAAACGCATACCCTAATTGCAATACTCTAAATCAAATTTTTTTTATGTGTCACGGAGCCTTTTGGCAGACTAGTAACGGCTACAGACCCCTGCTCAGAATAATGTTTACATGTACGTAAACTATACAAGACTACAAAAGAAGCCAATTATATATCGAAATAATTTTCCAGATGTATTTTTTAAAATTCACAGATCTCAGGTGAAGAACTCCTGTTTCAAATGATACTCATCTATCAAAAAACACTGTGTATTAAAAAAGCAGAAGCTCTCTACCATACTGGAGAATTTCATTTGTTCCACAATTCTAATTCAAATGAGTTTCAATACAGCAGACACACTGGTTCCAATCAATCAAATAATAAGTATTTATTAAGTACCTGCTATATGACAGGCACGAAGCTAGGTTGTGGACTAACAAAAACAATAAAACAGAGATATTTGTATAGGATTAGATCTTTCTATAGATCGGGCTACAACAATTAACCTACAAATTAGGCTGAAAAGGAAAACATTTTTAAAAACTCCTTTCCCCTGCTCTTTGTGGAGAGCTTTAACTATTCACAAAAACCACAGGGGCAATAAAGTCAAGCCATTCAGCTGTGTCCAATTCTTCAGGACCCTATTTGGGGTTTGTTTGGTTGGTATTTTTTTTCCACTTTTCTGGAGGGGGAAGGCAGGGCAACTGGGGTTAAGTGTTTTGCCTAAGGTCACATGGCTAGTAAGTGTCAAGTGTCTGAGGCTGCATTTGAACTAAGGTCCTCCTGACTCCAGGGCCTGTATTCTATTCACTGTGCCACCTAGCCACCCCTAGGGTCTGGTTTTGGTTTTTTGGTTTTTTTGCAAAAATACTGGAATAGTTTGTCATTTCCTTCTCCAGCTCGTTTTACAGATGAGGAAACTGAGGCAAATAGCCATGACTTGTGCAGGGTTACAGAGCTAATGTACAGCTGAGACCACATTTAAACTCACGTTTTCCTGACTCCAAGCCTGGCACTTTATCCATTGCGCCACCTAGTTGCCCAATTAGATAGGCTGATGATATAATCTATCAACCAGAATGTATTAAGTTTTTAACCAAGAGGCCTTTATTTGGGAAATTTAACTCACAAGGCAAGGATGTGTGGCATAGTTGGAAGTAGCCAAGAGCATAAGGAAAAGAGCCAGAATCCATAGGGGAACTTGGGTTTCAGGACAGAAGGTGAGAATATATAATGGCCTTGAAAAAGACTGCCCCCAGAACTATGGGACAGTGTTATATCATATTCACACCTTTCTTCTCATCAGGAATGATGAAGGAAGAATGGGTGATCTATAGGGAGGGATACAGTCTTTCTCTAATGTGTCTGATTTGCTTTCCACCTTTAATTAAACAGAGAGGCCTAATCAGGAAAGTTTCATAGCAGATGTAAATTTGGGAAGTTTTCTGAAGGATTTCGGAAAACGGAAGGGGTCCCAGGCAGAAGAGGACCCAGGCAGAAGATGACAAGTCCAGAAAAGAGAGAACCTGTCACAAGAAAGACCAGATCGCAGACTATGGTATTAGCTCACCTGACACTTACAAAACCATGTTTTCATTCAAGTATTCCAAGCTTCAAATCCAAAAGAAAAGCAAAATTTTAAAAATTCTATATGCAAAGAAATGAATATTTTAAATAACCTATTATGTGAGTGGATTAAACTAAAACAGAAAGGTCTAAACACCAGGTATCTGAAAGGGTCTAATTTGCCCACAGCACCTTTCATGATGGCAGTCTAGACATGGGAAGGTAAGGCACCTAGGAACCCTAATACCTTGCCAGAACACAGCTTGCATTTTAAAAGAGGATCCATATGAAGATTAAGTACAATATACAGAATTCAATTTTAGACTCTCAGGCTAGAAAATCCATGTGCTATTGTGGTAATTCTTTCATTTCTTTTCCTATCCAAGAATTTGTACTTCTTTCTGAACCACCATCTCAGCCCAAGCTTCAGTGGGAAGGGGAGAAGGGATTAGATTGTGGCAAGGTAAAAAAAAAAAAAAAATGAACTTTTCCAAGGTTTTCCATGATAAAGACTTCCTGTGAGATAGACTCCACAGTCTCTCATTTTGTGAATAAGGACATTATTTTGCTTCACAGAAATTTGCAACTTCAAGTAGTATCTTACGTTTGAGAAATGTAAATAAATTAAGAACACTCAGGATAGAATATATATGCACACAAACATCAGTACAGAGATATACAGGATGGTCCAAGTCTAACACTACAGGATGACTTTTGGACCACCCTATATTATTAAGTAAAGCTTAAAGCTTTAATCTCCTCACTATGATCTTTGTGTGTAAGAACTTTATTCCCTCTCCCCTATTCTGAGTTAATGTTGAATGCT
The DNA here is from genome assembly GCA_028646575.1 of Pseudocheirus occidentalis. Taxonomy (NCBI): domain Eukaryota; kingdom Metazoa; phylum Chordata; class Mammalia; order Diprotodontia; family Pseudocheiridae; genus Pseudocheirus; species Pseudocheirus occidentalis. The sequence goes on along the minus strand of CM053601.1, from coordinate 104,321,991 downwards.
AAAAGAAAAAACAAAACAAAACAGTAAGCACTTCTGGTGAGGTTACGGATTTCTCAATCTAAAGAACAACCCAAGGCTATGTTCCTGGCACTTGCCAGATAATTGGCATATATCTTGTTAAGTGTTAACTGTCTATTACTTTCTGCATTCATCCCCAAAGACCAGACAGAGAAGTAAGGTCTCTCCCTCTTTGCCCAAAAATAACTTCCTTAGATAAGTGTTCATCTGGACCCTAATAGTTCCACAGTACCTAGTACCATAGTTAAAGACTGTCCATGATCCCCTTTAATAACCTTCAGTATGTCAGGGAATATTTCACTCAAATATTCTTATTTCCCTTCAACCAGTTAACTGAATTCAAAGATATCAAAGCCCAGTTCTGGAAGCAGAGGGAATAGCTTAACAAACACCTTGTTCCATTGATCACCATCCTGCAACGCCCCCAAAAAAAGGTAACCTCTTTAACATGCCAGAGACAGACTTTTTGTTCTCCACAGAAGGAAAGATAAAAAGTCACAAAAAGTCATCTGGTGAAGAGCCACACCTCTGGAATTTGGAAACAGACCTAGAAGCCTG
>CM053601.1:104306986-104320915 GCA_028646575.1 Pseudocheirus occidentalis | reverse complement strand
GGGGGTAGGGACAAAAAAGGGGAGAAAATTTGTAACTCAAAACCTTGTGGAAATGAATGGTATAACCAAGAAATAAATTAAAATTTACATTAAAAAAATAAAAATAAAAAAAACAGGCTCTGCTTTCCTACAGTTTAATTCAGAGATATGTCACCAACTCATTTAACAAGGGCATTAAAGAAGTTTTAAAACAAAATTATTATTGCAATCCCAAATGCATCTGTAGATGGGAGAAGACAATAACATCTTGAATCTGTGTAGGGCTCTTTTTGGTTGGTTGGTTGGTTGGTTGGTTGGTTGGTTGGTTGGTTGGTTGGTTGGTTGGTTGGTAGGTTGGTTGGTTGGTTGGTTGGTAGGTTGGTTGGTTGGGTTTTTGCCCATAGAGTTACAAATGCTTTTATGATTGATATTTTATTCATTCTCATGTTGTCTCAGGGATAATGTAAATATAGGACGTCTCAAAGACTACAGCTTATTGACAGCCATTAATATGTAATAAGTGCACAAATATGACAGAAAAGATTGAGACAGATAGCTGATGCTCTGATGGGATTCCACCTAAGAGATTTTGTCTCTTGTCTTTCGAAAACTCTTCCTTTTCATTTGCATGGGAAACTCAAATTATCTGAGTATGAAGGAAAGAGAACAACTGAAGTCCTATAAAATTCTTGAGTTTGGGGTTTTTTTTACAGAATTCCCTAAAATTAGTCCTTAGGATCACAGCTTCCCTATAAGAAAATAAGGCAAGAGTTAAAAGGGTTTTTTAAACCCTAGGTGGGGCAGAGGATAGGGCTCTAGTTGGTTGGTTGGTTGGTTGGTTGGTCAGGAAGATCTGAGTTCAAATTTGACCTCAGACACTTACTAGATGCATGCTCCTGGGTAAATCACTTAACTTCCATTTGCCTCAGTTCCTCACCTGCAAAATGGATACACAGTGGGGAAGAAAATAGCAAATCACTCCAGTATCTTTGCCAAGCAAACCCCTAGACAACATCCATGGGGTCAGGAAGAGTCAGACACAACTGAACAATTCAACTGAACAACAACAATAAGTGTAAAGGGCCTGACTCTCTAAAGATTAAGAATCTGAAAAAGAAAGCTTAAGTGTCTGAGTCCCAAGTTAACAGAAACACAGTAAAAACAAAAAAAATAGTCTTCCTCTTATGCGGAAGAGTAGCACTTCTAAGTGCTACTTAGCACAGCTAAGGTTCTCAACTGAAACTAGAAGCCATAACTGAGTGATTGATCAAGCATATATTATTCCATAAGACAGTCAGTGTGCCAAGTACTGGGAATAAAAATACAAAGAATGGAACAATCCTTAATCTTGAGGAGTTTACAGACTAAAGGGAAAGACAATGAATGCATATCAATATGGGTAGGATAAATGTGAAGAGAATAAATACAAGGTAGTTCTATGGAAGGGAATGAAGGGGGCACCAGCACACGGGATCAGATAAGGCTTCACGTAGGAGGTGATGTTTGAGCTTAGTCCTAAAGGAAAAAGGATTCTAAGAGGCAGAGGTGAGGAGAGAGCACAGTCCAAGCACGAAGGAAACCAATGAAAAAGCATGCAGACAAGAAATGAAATGTTGTACAAGAGATAATCAGTGGGACCACAGAGTATGGGAAGGAAAGTAAATTTTAAAAAGTTGGGAAACAGAACGTGAGAGGTCATGGCCTACCTAGAGACCGCTAGGGGTGATGAGGCCTCTCCCTTCACCAGACAGGCTTCCTCATGCCAGGGGTGGAGTGAGGCTAGCCAGCACTAGGCCTTTTGGTGAACAGGCAGCCTTGTAGAGATAAGGGTTTCCAGTATCTCCAGTATTTGGAGTTCTTTCCCTGGAAGGAAGCAAAGTCTTTTATATTCCAAGGAGCTCATAAGCATGGGAGGCAGGGAAGGGTTGAACTGATAAAGTTAATCCTGAGTGTTTTCTTAGAACTGGGAAAACAAAGTCTAGTACAAAACTAAAAAATTTCTAGCACATTTTACCAGATTGTGGGCATTAGGGTGTATTTTCTTTAAAGATTTCCAGTAAAATTATGCAAGATTTATCTACAGAAGAAAACAGAAGCTTAGAGTCATGTAGTATAAGCCACTGCTGTGAGAGTAGGAATGGTAGGAATATTTTCCCTCCCAATGTTCCTGAGTTTTCTGGAGTAGGATCAAGTACAGTATATAGCTAATTTTCCCCATTGGAGCTCCTATTATTTTTATTTCCCATTAGCTACATATATGAGTAATATTTGGACAAACTAGAGTCTTGGAAATTGCAGTGAATGGAGTCATAGTTTCTCTAGGGTAACTGAGCAATAAAACGCTGCTCTTGGTAACCTAAAGCTAGAGTTGTTGACATCTTCTTTTGGAGCATGGGATGGGCTTAATATTTCCTTAATATGTTTTTCACAAAGTAATTCTGGACTGTCCAAGCGTCTCCACTAAACTCCACCTCTTGTGCTTCACTGTGGTGCAGGAAGTGACCTCTGAATGCTCAGAGGCCATGTCAATGGACTACAACTTCTGTCAGGTCCTGCCATGATGGAAAAAGTTTTGATGAGCAGAACCAGAAGAAAAATCTATATTTTGACACCAATATTATATTGTTTTAAATGAACCATTCTGAAAAACTTAAGGTTTCCAGTCAATTAAATGATTAACCATGATTCCACAGGAAGAATGCTGCCCATTCATGCAAGAGGGATTTTTTGGGGGGAGGGCAGTTGGGGTTAAGTGATTTGCCCAAGGTCACACGGCTAGTTTTGTGTGTGTCAAGTGCCTGAGGCCAGATTTGAATTCAGGTACTCCTGCCTCCAGGGCTGGTGCTCTACTCACTGCGCCACCTAGCTGCCCCTCCAAGAGGGATTTCTGAATGTGACTATTGTAAGAATCTGTTGTGCTTGACCACTTATGTGATATGGGTATTCTATATCTTTTTCTGTTTTTCTACCTGTTTGGGGGTTTGGGTTTTGTTCTGGTTTTTTTGCTTTTTGCTTTTTGGAGGGCAATTGGGTTTAAGCAACTTGCCCAAGGTCACACAGCTAGTGTTAAGTGTCTGAGGCCAAATTTGAACTCAAGTCCTCCTGACTCCAGGGCCAGCGGTCTATACACTTCGCCACCTAGCCACCCTTTCTACCTGCTTTTTAAAAGTCAATAGCGGAAGTGGGGAAGTGGGAATGATGAAGTTTGAGGAAGATTGGTCTTCCTTACTCCAGGCCCAGCAACTCTAACCACTGTGTCATCTAACTGCCCAATGTCACATGTTTAAGGTAAATAATTAGTGCTTAGAAAGCTTCTTGAGGGAGAGGGGAAGAGAGGGGAAGCTTACCTTGACTTGGAGAATGCCTGAGACCTCAGACTATGCCCCACATTATACACCAAAGAAATGATGAGGTTTGAGGAGAGTTGAGAAGTTCAGGGACCCCTCAAGGACTGAAATATAAGAGAGGGTCATCTGGAATGAATTCATAGACTCAAGCACTCTTCAAGTCAAGGTGGCAAAGGTTTATGGTAACACCAGTGGGCAGAGCTCCTTAAGGAATTTGCAACTTAACAGGAATGACGCTAAAGCTCATATAGGAAGAGTAGTGGATTATCTGACAAATATACTAATTAGGTGATAATTTACAACTTTGGTCACAGGTGTCATTCACTACTGGTAACTAGGGGAAGAGGTTTCTCAGGGGTGTATTTTCGATCTGTTATGTCTGACCTCTTGACTTCCGGATTGAATATGACAACTTTGGAAATCAATACATGATAATTCTGTAGTTACAAGATAGTCCTGTTTTTATAAGATAATTTGTTCAGAGGTCAGCTTGTTCTTGTGATGGGGGAAGATAGTTTGTTTTACTGGGGTCCACTCATGAGTTATTGCTAGGTATAGTGTCCATGGGCTAGGGAGAAAACTGTAAGGGATGGTGTTTTGAGACTAGGGAGAAATGTGATTTTTAAAACTGGGGTCCAAGCACAGACACCCAAGCACCACATCAGGAGAAAACTAAATTCTTGATAATTAAACACATAATAATAAAAAGAAACTCTTTAAAGATGAGCCTGACAAAAGATTGTATATTTGTCACATAAAGACCAGACTATCTAAACTTGGAAAGGGTCATCATGGGGCTGACCACAGGAAAATAAAATTTTCAACCACAGCAACTCAGGCAGACCCTCTACTAGGTCATAGATGGAGTTTGATGGAGGAAGTACTTACCAATTAAATTACATATTCTTGTACATTCTTGTGTATATATTGAAAAGGGGTACAGGTGGCTATTGGCTTGAGTGGTTTGGGTTTTTTCCCCTAAATTTGGCTCAGATAAAATTCCACATGCATTGAGTTAATCAAGGTAGTTCCCTAATCTCTTCAATGAGCCATAGTCAAGCCTTTGTTTGGGATTCTGATTATACCTTTCAGTGGAGGGTGTAGGTACAATCCTTGGGTCCTAAGGGAGTTTCACTCATGTCAGCCAAGAATTTGTAGGCTTCATCCCTTGTGACTCAAATGCTTCTAGGAGGAACCACCTATAAAAGGGATGTAAAATGAGTTACTCGTCCCTCAAAATCAATTAATCAATCAACAAGTATCTATTAAGTGTCAATCCGTATCAAATTAAAAACTGGGAATACAAAGACAAAAATTAAATTATCTTTGTCTTCAAGATGTTAATAGTCTAATAGAAGAGAGAAGGGCCAAAGTCTACTGATTCTGGCATCAATGAAACCCATTCTAAATGAAGAGTACAAATGTAAACCTGAAGTGTTTAACTGCCTCTTCATGCTACTCACAAATGTGTGTACTTTGTCCATATGAGAGAAGTAGAAGTTACTTCTATGCCAAGCATTCTTTAAGTCTTTATTTACCTTATTTACCTTTATTTACCTTAAACATGTGACCTAGGGCAGCTACATGGTACAGTGGTTAGAGCTGCTGAGCCTGGAGTCAGGAACACCGATCTTCCTGAGTTCAAATCTAGCCTCAGATACTATCCGTGTGATCCTGGGAAAGTCATTTAACGCTGTTTACCTCAGTTTTCTCATCTGTAAAATGAGCTGGAGAAGGAAATGACAAACCATTCCAGTATCTTTGCCAAGAAAATCCCAAATGGGATCACAAAAGGTGAATGTAGCTGTTACTCTCATCAAAAGATATAGGGCTTCCTCTAACTCAATGACAAGGGTACAGGGATTGTACCATCCAAGTCTCATGTTATGAGACATGTCAATGCCAATTAAGTCATACAAGTCCCTCTAATGATCCATCTATGTTCTCCTAAGTTATTCTGCACAGATGAGAATCTGTCCAGCTTAAAGACCACCAGAGAAGAGGATTCTACAGCTTTACTCCAGAATTAATTCTAATAATCAGAAAATTCTTTATTATCTCTAACCTTGGCCTCTGCAGTTACAGTTTGAAGGGATTCCCTTCACATGTGTAGTCAGTAAGAATGAAAGGCAGCTAGCCAACTCTTACCCTGTGGTCTTCACAAGCTTTAAACTCATTTACGTCCAACGACTGTGGATGCTGATCCAAAAGCACTACCCAACTTTGGCCCTGGTTACTATGGAGATGATTTTTCTCTCAATGAACTTTCACAACAGTTGAGATCAACCAAGGCCTTCCTGCTATAACAGCCTAAGCGTCAGGGGACTGGACCTGGCTACCCCTCTGCTCACACTCATACTTCTCTCTGCAAAGAAGAAATGTGTAAGCAGATGTCTGCTTGGCCCACAGGAGTGCCGTTAGGGTTACCAAGATGACATAAATGTGTGTTTTTCCAGCAGCCTCTGTATTGGGAGCAATTAATAAACCAAAGAACTCATGAGGTGATTATGTGATCTGAGCTGAAAGAAAATGGAGCCCAGACAAGGAAAAGTGGAGCAGATTCCAAATGAGGGACACCTAACACTAGCAATCATTGCCCTTGGAAAAGAGCTTTCAAATACAAGGTGAACCAAAAGTCTTAATGTAGTTTTAAGTTTTAATAGTTTAAAATACAGTATATATTTTCTATAGTAAATCTTTTCATTTGAGTCTCATGACAATGACTGGTGCCTGACACATAGCAGGTGTTTAATAAATTCTTGTTGGTTGAACAAAAATAGACGATAGGTTGGCTGCTTAATGTTATTCTCATTTTACAGATGAAGAACAAGGACCAGGGTAGTTAAAAGGTTCTTGCCCAAGGTCACACAGCTAGCTAGCAGAAGAATTTAGGACTTTAAACTCCCAGCCCAATGCTCTTTCAACCACCCCTAGTCAGTGAACCTTGGGGACACTTCATTCTATGCCAAAGAGAAAACTACCCCTACCCTACCTCACCACTGTATTGCAGGGTGAAATCTACTGGCCTCCAAAGCCCAGGTGAGGCTTCTCACCCCTGCTCCTCATGATTTCTTTGGGACAAAGGTCCTGGAAACTCACACAATCCAGGCACCTTGCCATCAAGTGTGCTCTCCATGGCAACCAATGTCAGCTGCTCTCCACCAGTGTCCACAAAACCTTCTAAAACGCCAGACACCATTTCTCTCTTCGTTTTTGTCAAGGTCACTTTCCCAAATTTTCCTACCTCCCACAAGGGGCTTCAGTATAGTGATGTTGAGCTGATTTACATTAAAGTCAAGTCTTGAAAATCACATAACTGAGTTCACCAAATTTTTTCTCCACCAACTTTTCTGGCAGCTCAAGAAAGCCACAAATTTAAATGTAAAATCAAAATCACAGAATGTTAGACATGGAGGAGAAATTAGGGATCATATAATAAATATATTGCAATTAGAACTTGAAGCAAGGTCCTCTGGTTCTAAGTCTGATACTCTTCCCCCCTAACCCCAACACGCTTGCTTTTGCACTGAACACAATTTCTTACCAATCTAACCTTCAAATACATGCTTATCAACCTTCTAAGTTACTGCTAGAGACTAGAAAGAACCAAAAGGCTCAATGCAACTTTCTTGGGTCTAAGGGCCTGAGCTGGACTCCTATCACCTGGAAATGGAGAAACAGAGCTGAAATTCCATCTCAGAATTGGGCTCTCCCAAAGCTGTGGGCCTCCAGCCTCTCAGCTCAAAGTTTCTTACATTCCACAGCCTGTTTAGTGGCCTGTCAGCTCTAGTTTCATGTCAGCCTGAATCTGGTCTTGATTAGTGCCGTGGGCTCAGGAAGGCCAGCTTGTAGTCAGCAATGCTTTCCCTGGTTAACGAGCCCCTCTAGCTCCTCCCAGAAAACCCTATAAACTGTCTGCCCCTCACTCCAGTCAGGCTCCAAGGGAAACAAAAGCCACACACTGCCTGTGTTTATAGATTTGATTTAATTGAGTTTTTAATTATTAAAAGTGAGACCAGTTGGGAAGGGATTTAGTGAATCAAGAATTAGAATAACACGTCAGTGAAGGGGAAAATGTTCTCCAAAGTCTCCCAAAGCCAATTAGTGTGTTTCAGAGGTGAGGGTGGGGGTGAAAGGGAGCCTGAGAGAGGCCTCTTTGCTCTTGGTCTAGATTTTAATAAGGGAGTTATAAGGGGAGGGGGGGGCACTCCATAAGTTTCCTTAAGCTTCCACAGCAGTAGAGTGGAGAGGATAATGAGAATTCATTCAGCAAAGCTATTCCATTAGGACTAGAGAGAACTTTACTCCTAAGAAACAGGCTGCTCTTCGCAGCCAGAGTGAGGACCGCAAACATGGAAACCCAAAAGATAGCCTTTCTTTCATCGAAACTCCAGACCAGATTGGAAATGAAGACAAGTGCTTCTAGAAATCCATGTTAAGGGGGTTTTCAAGGACAATCTTGCTAAAGTAGAATTGATGTCTGACTTTCTTGGTTAATCGTAACTCACCCTCCCCCCTCAAAAAAATGTCCTCTATGCTCCAGAAGAATTACTGTGCAGCCCCTCCCTCCTTGTAAATCATGGCTATTTGGCTATATCATGCACAGCTTTTCCTACTGGCTGTTGAAGATACACAATTACTGCACAACACTCCTGGTTTTAAAATGTCTACCACCCTTCTACCTCACCCTTGGTATCATTTGCCCAGGGAAATTCCCTTTGGTCCAATGTCATATTTGGAACTAGTCCTCTACTACTATTTTGGTAGGGTTATTTCATAGTCATTTCCTCCAGGGAGAGGAACCATCCATGTGTTTTAACTCTAGCTCACATGTTACAGCAGGTAACTGGTAACCTGTCTATTATACATTGCCCTGAGTTGACCAGTGGTGCTACCCATGAGTTTTTCTGTGCAGGCCCTGGGCTAAAGACCATGGCTGAATCAAGAGAGTTACAGGCCAGAAATCACTACAGAAGGAAAAAGTACTAGAAGCAAGAGAAATCAAATAACGAATAATCATAACAAAAAGGAAAAAAATAGAACTGGAGAGACTTTCTGGCCGGGGCAAGAGAGAAGGAGGCTCCCCATTACACATAGGGGATAGAGATCTGGCTTCAGAACCAGGAGGATCTTGATGGTGTGTTCAAAATCCACCTCGGATATATTCTAGCTGTGTGAATCTTGGCAAATTACTTAAGTCTCTTCGTGCCCCCATAAACTCTAAATCATGGGGTAGTTGTTGAGTTGCATTGTAGAGGAAGTTTCCTCATTAGGAGTTCCCTAAAAACAATGATACCACAAGTCTAAAAACATTTTTAAATGTGAAATCTCACACTCAGGCTCAAGGCATTAATTGTGAAAGTATGGTATGGAGGAGACAGCTGCACAACAGTTTGTATGAAAAAGTTAAAGGTTTTAATGAACTGCAAACTCAATATGAGTCAACAGTGTGACATAGTGGTCACAAAAAATAATTTCATCTTAGACTTTCTTAATAGGAAAATCATGTCCAAAATGAGAGAGGTGCCCCAGTCAGGGCACAACTAGAATATTCAGTTATAGGATGGCTATTGATAAACTGAATGATATTCAGAGGGATGTGACCAGGTCACAAGAAGCCTGGCTACCATATAACATAAGAATCACTTGAATGAACTAGTAATATTTGGTTCAAAGAAAAGGAAAGGAAGGAAAAAGGAAAGGAAGGAAAAAGGGAAGGAAAGAAGGAAGGAAGGAAGGAAGGAAGGGAGGGAGGGAGGAAGGGAGGAAGGAAAGAAGGAAGAAGCATTTATTAAACATATACTATGTGTTAGTCTGTTTGTTGAACTCTGGGGAATTACATGCAAGCAAGCCAGCAAGACACTCTCCATCCTGATGAAAGACAGTCTCCATCCTGATGAAGCTTAGATTGTAATGGGGAAAGACAAGACACAACGAGGACCTGGAAAGAGGACAGGAGAAAATGGAAAGAGGGTATCCTCAAGTGAGTATGACAAGAAAATGTGGAGGCCCAGGCCCCACAAGATAAGTCCAAAGCTCACCTATTGGAGCCATTAACCCAGGGGTATATTTCAAGTTTCCAGGGAGGTGGAGATGGTCAGAAAAGGTCTTTAAGTATTTGAATGGTTGTCATGTTGAAAAAGTATTAGGTATGTTCTATCTTAAAAAGAAAACTAAAAGTAATATAAAAATTTCAAAGGGGTGAATTTCAGCTTAATGTAAAGAAAAAATTCCTGTATTTGAATGGCTGTCATATTGAAAAAGGATTAAGCTTGTTCTGTATGCAAAAGAAAACTAAAAGCAATATAAAAATTTCAGAGGGGTAAATTTCAGTCCCTAGGGTAATAATGAGCTACCCTTAATTCAAGGTCTTCAGGAAGAGACCACATGAAATTTTATGGAAAGGATTTTAGAATTTCACTAAAAAGACCCTGAGATGTTTCGCTGTGAGGCAGGAACCCAGTCACTCTATAATTTGGTGATTATCTTTTATCTTGTACCCACTTGTACTTACAACATGAAAGAACACTGACTTGGAGTTAGAGGGCCTAGGTTCCAGTCCCATCTCCTCCATTTAATGACTGTAGCTATGAATGTTAGTCAACATCTCTATTTTTTCATATCTAACATGAGGATCATACTATCTGTCCTGCCTTCCTCACCGTCCAGTTATAAAGATCAAATCAACTAATGTATAAAAGGTATTTTATATACTTTAAAGTCCTATGTAAATGTCAACTGTTATAATTATTCATAACCCCTCTGGGCCTTAGTTTTCCCAAATGTAAAATGGAAATTACAATACTGTTCTAATAACTTCATGTGCTAGTTATTTTCATTGTGTAACATGGTAAGCATTAAAGGTAGGGCCAAGGGTCGCTAGAGTGGAGGGACCTGACTTTCAGAAGTCAAGAGGGCTTGAAGGATGGTCTTCAATTTCCAATACTATGTCCAGTGTGGGCCAAGTACAAAATGGCCTCCAGAACTTTTATATATAAGCAGAAGAATTCCTGATCAGGTACCTGAGTCCCATAATCTCTACATTTCTCTCCCTCCAGGAAGGACATCCACCTCACACACAATACCCATACTCAATGCTAACTTTTGTACAGACTAGATTTTGCTATTTTAAATTTGATACTTTTATGGCCTGACATTTACAATGGCACTAGAATCACTCAGGTTCCAGTGTTACTTTAAGAAGAAAAAACAATTCATTTTCCTTCATGAGGCATGGAGGATTTTCTCCAGTCCACTGGTAAATTTCAAGGAACAAGGCAAACCCAGATGACCAGGCCCCAGTCACCAAGCCCTAGGTCTTTCTCATTTCTTTTTCTCAGGATTTTTGGGCAAACGTGTTCATTTGAAAGAGAGTTGCCCACAGCCATGACATGTCAGTGCAATTGGGCGTAGCAAATGAGTAGTTTTGGGTGTCTGCAGGAGGCAGTGTCTATGATTTATTAGACTAATTCTGGAAGTGAACTGGGCATTAACTAGGAGGGAATCTTGTCCTGTCTTGGCCTCGGCAACATCTCCAAAACAATTTCATTAACTCTAGCCTTGTGCATTGCACAGATAGATGCATGAGGGTTGCCTTGAAGTTTTAGGGAGAAACAAAAGCTGCCAGTTTCATTATCCACAGCCCACTCCTTCTCAAGAAAAAACCTGGGAAAGCATTTTATTTATAGAGAACCAGTCTGACTTTGTTTTTTCTTTCTTTCATCCTCTGTCTATCTCCTTCCCCATCTCTGAGAAGGAATGAACAAGGCTGCCCTTTTTACTCCAACCATCCACCCAACAAATGAATTTTGAAGTTAAAGCTGGCATTGAAGTCAAAATTATTTGTTCATGATATTAAATGGGCTTTCCAGGGAGAAGGTTCTGATGTCAGGTGGGATTATGACTTGAAATGAGCAAAGAGAATTCTCCTAAAACCAAGGGTCTTCCTCCCTCCTCCCTGTTAGGATTTCTGGTAATAAAAAGCAGGGAGAGATTGTCCTGAAAACTCAAATCATAGGCAAGGATGATATCCAAAGGCAAAGAACGTAACGGTGGTGACAAGACAAGGATTCTGGGATCAAACTGACTACCACAGTGCCTATACACAAATTTTGCCTCATTTTCTTAGTTTTCACAGTGCACCCAGACATCAGTTTTCCACGTTAAAAAAAATTAATGATTTTAGAAGAGGGATGAGGAGAAAAAAACCTTTTTTGGTCATTTCAAGAATTTTTTTTAACACAATTCTAGTATCTTTAGGAGAAACTAGCTAATTGCTTAATTATGGTTTATTTACAGTCCTTGGAGAGAGGTTTGTTCCTGGAGAGGAAACTGTAGTATGAGGGAGTGGGACGGACAGGCAGGATTGTTTCCAAATGGAATGTTTTTCTATGGTTTCTATAAAGCACCCATTGTTCCTTGAGCCCAGAAAATACTCATTTGTCATTGAACACTTAGCCAGCCTATGTATCACCAGCAGGTTAACTCTTCACAAGGCATACACTCATTTCCATACAAGAATTCACAAGAAAGAACCTCCACTGGGAGAGAATCAAGCCAGATGACATACAACCTTAAGAAAGCCCTGGCCACAGGAGAGTGAGGTCAATTGGGAAGTGGATGATGTGCAGTCATCACAGGTGCATTCCATACCAGTACACTTTTATAGGAAGGGATAGCCTGGACTTCCAAGTCAAGTCACTTAATCCTGATCGTCTCCCCTGACCCTTTCCAAAAAAAAAAAAGAAAGAAGGAAAAATAAAAAGAGGACCAGAAAGATATAGTAATTATACAAGATCACACAGCTAATAAATGGCAGAGCCAAGGTCATGCACTCAGGTTAACGCAGCAGAAAGAGCATAGAACTGAAGAGTCAGAGAAGCCAGATTGGAAAACTGCCTCTGCCCCTGTTGACCTTGGACAAGTCACTTAGCCTCAGTTTTCTTCAGTGTAAAATGAGGGGTCATTGGACTCGATCGCTTTTAAGGCCTCTGCAGATTCTAAAATCTATTATCCTCTGACTCCAAATTCAGCACTGTGAACACTGTACCACATTCTCTCTCTATATAGATGCAGGAAACTAAGGTTTGGCTACACGAAACAATGCATAATGCTCTGGGTATCCTGGGCATAGTTTTTTTCATCACCATCACTGAAAGTTATTAAAAACTAATAAATAAATATAATTAATAAATAATTTATTTGTAATATTCTATTAATTATTAAGAAATAATGACATAATATAATAGGGAAGTTAGGTGGTACAATGGATGGAGCGCTGGACTTGGAAGCAGAAAGAGTCATCTTCATGAGTTCAGATTAGGCCCCTGACATTTACTAGCTGTGTGACCCTGGACAAGTCACTTAACCCTGTTTGCCTCAGTTTCCTCATCTGTAAAAAGAGCTGTAGAAGGAAATGGAAAAAACCACGTGTAATGCCAAGCAAAGGCAACCTCCAAGGTTTGGATTACCAGCGTAGCAAACCCCATTTATTCAGCAAAACATTCACAGAACAGAGAAAGTCAAAATACAGTGTAACTGATTCATTTAGCACCTAAGTTCTCAATTCAATTGCAAAGTACCAAGGTCCAAGTATCCCACCCCTGGATCAGTAGTAAAAATAGCCCACTCTTGGGCAGTACATTCATTTAGTCTCTTCTCAAATGGAGAATAGTTTCCAATCATAAACAAAGTACATTCATTTAATCAATTACAGAGCACAAAAAGGCCAATCTGGACACTACTGAATTACAATACCATCCATTAACACCAAGCACTTTCTCAAAAGGGGAAGGAGAGCACAAAAGGCTATCTACTCTTAAGTTACAACAAGGTTAAGATATCATCTCAGCATTGAAAACGCAAGGAAAGGCCCCTCTTTCATCTTCATTCAAGGTAAGCCCTAAGCAATGTCAGTTCCTGGGGAGACAAGGCTCAACAAAGCCATAGCCAGTGTCCTCATCAAGTCACTCTCTGCCTGTAGAACAGTCCCAGAACCCCTGAAAACATCAGCAAGGCCCTCTTCCAGGATTTCTATAAAAATACTGCAAGAAAATCCTCCTTCAGGACTTCTGAACCAACAGCCAGGTTCCAGGACCTCTACAACAGTAGTACTGTCCTTCACCAGCAGGTGAATCTGGCAAAACAATGTCAAAACAGACAAACAAATTACCAGCATCACGATAGCCATGCCTCCTCAATTCTCGGCCGTCGGGGTAGCAGTCCTCAAAAGTCCTGGGCAGCTCCAATGGGCCCTCAGCAGTCTTTCTCTCAGAAACTCAGGCTCCACAATACTGGATACTCCTCTCCAAAAGTCCTTCTGGCCTTCTCTGGGCTTGGGCCATTCTCCCAATTCATGGCTCCTCTCAGTTCAGCCCTCTCTCTTCACGTCAACAAGTCCATCCCACAAGTGGGATTCACAAGCTCTGAGTTTTAATACTCAATCCAAAAACCAAGCCAATACAGGGGCACCTCCAAATTCCACGACCATTACACCACCCCAGTATCTTTGCTGGGAAAATGCCAAATGTGGTCACAAAAAGTCAAACATAACTGAAATGATTGAACAATAACATATATGCATATGTATATATATATATATATA
>CM053601.1:104284143-104306886 GCA_028646575.1 Pseudocheirus occidentalis | reverse complement strand
AATATTAAAATTAGTTAAAATTAACTATTATATGCTATTATTATTATTTAATATCATTTAGCATAGGGCAATTAGGTGGCACAATAGATAGAAGTCCTGGAGTAAGGAGGACCTGAGTTCAAATCTGGATTAGACATTTATTGTATGACCCTGGGCAAGTCCCTTAACTCTATCTGCCCCAGTTCCTCATCTGTAAAATGAGCTAGAGAAGAAAATGGAAAACCATGGAGAAGGAAATGGAAAACCACTCTAGTATCTTTGCCAAGAAAACCCCGAATGGGGTCACAAAGAGTCAGACATACCTGAAATCACTGAACAACACTAGCACCAGTCAAAACACTAAAAAAAGAAGGTCCCTGTGGTAAGTCACAGTGCCATAGCCAGAATAATACTCAGCATACTTAGGAGAACAAAAAAGATCTTCATCTAAATCATTGTTACATGTTTCTTTCCAACAGGGATTGAAATCAGGCTTTCTCACCCAGTATGAAAAATGGGCAAAAGGATCCATTATTGACTGAGACACACAATGACCCATATGTGGTCTCTTTTAGCTGTATCTTTAGATATAAAGCAGGAGGGTTCTGGGGGCTGGGAAGTTTGGGAGGGAGGGGAGATGTGGAAGAAGATCTTTGAGAAATTTTACTTGGGGAGCTAGTATTTGAATTCATGTTTATGGCCATCAGCTGAAGATTTATTTCCGTTAATTGACCAGTTCTACAACAAGTTTGTCCTTCTATCCATAAGAATACACCGAAACATAAGAATAATAACACAAGGCAAGAGAAGAAATCTGCTGTAAACCGTCTTTCAAGAAACAACTTACTATAAATTTGAAAGAAGATGACCGATTTTTAAAAGGTGGACCCTACAATCTACAATAAGTTTCCCTGCTTCGCAATAAGATACTAAAAATACCACAAAGCAGACCCAGAGATATCAAAAAGGGAATTTGCATATTTGTCAGGGTAGGTCCTCCCGGATATGAGCAAATGGATGCCACGAAGATGACAATGAATCAGAGACAATGTAAAGACAGGCACACTAATACATTGCTGGTAGAACTGTCAGTGTAACCATTCTGGAGAGTCATTTGAGATTTTTCTAAGAAAGTGATTTAAATATCCATATGCTTTGATTCAGAGATTGTACCGCTGGACATGGACCATCAAGGCTGTCGGAGATAGAAAGGCCCCATATCCCCCTAATTATTGAACATAAAGAAACAGGGAGGGGGAATGTTATGACCTAATATAGAGCAAAGTAAATAGAACCAGGAGAATAATATACAGAATGAATGGAAAGGAAAAAAATACGAGTTAACACATGTAAAAATGGTTTGCAACTCTTAAAGTGCCAGTTATTATAATGAGTAAGTTTGTCCCCAAAGAAGAGAGAAAATGTACTTGTCACTCTTCCTCATAGAGGTGAAGAACTACAGGTGTGGCACATTGCAGATCCTGCTGTGAGAGTCCATTGATATACACCCAGAGTAGCTTTGCTAAATTGTTTTTCCCCCCTCTTTTTGGTCCTTTGTTATAAATGCTGGCTTTCTAACTAGGAAATGGAGTTGAGGTGATATTGGGAAATGAAAATGATGCAAAAACAGAAGATATCAGTAAAAACTAAAAATGGTTTAAATGGGGATGAGCTCTTGCTAAGGCTAGTTCCCTAACTGCTCTGTCCTCTTTCCATCCCAGTCTGTAAGTTTGGTTAGTCCCTGGAGTAATGCTGAGAGCTACTCACTCGTTCTGTTACAGCACTAGCACGTCTGAGACGGACAGGGATCTTTTTGTATTATTTCATTTTCCTGGCAAGAAACTAGAATTTCTCAGTTTTCTTTAGTCCTACATCTCTCATGGTCAATGTGTGTACACTTATTAGAAGAAGCCTAATAATCAAGGAAATTCCCCTGATGCTTTAAGGATAGAGTTCTCTTTTACTTTCAGAGCAAGTTTATAGAGCACTAAAAGTATTTGCTAAAAAACCGTATGTTCCCTAATACAGCTGTGGGCTATAGTGGTGGGCTTTGGTCATATTGTTCAGTCAAGTCCAACTCTTAGTGACCCCATTTGGGGTTTTCTTGGCAAAGATACTGGAGTGGATTGTCATTTCCTTCTCCAGTTCATTTTATAGATGAGGAAACTGAGACAAACAGGGTCAAGTGACTCGCCCAGGGTCACATAGGTAGTATCTGCGGCTAGATTTGAACTCAGGAAGACCGGTCTTTCTGACTCCAGGCCTAGCAACTCTAACCACTGTCCCATCTAGCTGCCCTAGGTCACGTGTTTAAGGTAAATAATGGGTGCTTGACACAGAAATAATTCCTACTTCCCTCATGTGGATAAAGTATACACACATTCATGAGTAACCTGAGGAGACAGTTAAACACTTCGGGTTTACATTTGTACTCTTCACATTTCATTCCTGGGCCGTCTTTTAACAACTGAAAGTATCCTCTTGATTTATGTGGGACCCTCATTCTCACAATTAAACTACATATTCCAGGAATTTCGTTTCTATTTTGAATTTTATTATTTTCTTTTCCATTTCTTAAGCAGCAGTGCCATCTTTTGGACATATTGAAAATGACATTTGGTGACAGGAGAACCCGAGCTTACCAAGATTCTTTGCTGCACACCAAAGAAAATGCTCTAAATCACTATTAACTGGAGAAATGCAAACTAAAACAACTCTGAGGTACCACTTCACACCTATCAGATTGGCTAACATTACAGAAAAGGAAAAAAAACAAATGTTGAAGGGGAAATAGAAAAATTGGAACATTAACACATTGTTGGTGGAGTTGTGAACTAATTGAGTCATTCTGGAGAACAATTTGTAACCATGCCCAAAGGGTTATAAAACTGCATATACCCTTTGGCCCAGAAAATGCCCCCAATAGGTCTGTATCCCAAAGAGATCAAAGAAAAAGGAAAAGGACTTATATGTTCAAAAATATTTATAGCAGCTTTTTGTGGTGGCAAAGAATTGCAACTTGAGGGGATGCCCATCAACTGCTGAATGGCAGAACAAGTTGTGACATGTGATTGTGATGGAATACTACTATGCTATAAGAAATTATGAAGGGGATATTGTCAGAAAACCTGGAAAGACATATAACAGGTACAAAATGAAATGAGCAGAACCAGGAGATTATATACAATAATAGCAACCGTGCAATGATCAACTGTGAATGACTTGGCTATTCTCAGCAAGACAATGATCCAAGACAATTCTGAGGGACATACAAAAAATGCTGTCTATCTCTAGAGTGGTAACTGATAAAGCAAACTGAAGCATAATTTTCCCGTTTTTGCAACATAGCTAATATGAAAATGCTTTGCAAGATTTCACATGTATAATTGATACATTTCTTGCCATTGAGAAATTGAGGTGGGTCAGGCAGGAGGGAGAGAATTCAGAACTCAAATGAATGAAGTTTTTAAAGATGTAAGTAAGCTTTTACTTCATAGTATTTCTCTTTTACTCTCTGATGAAGAAAAGCTAAATCCAGAAAGGGAGCTAGCTGATCTTCTGGAAGAATTTAGCACATGTATTCAAATTCATAGTGGGCTCCAATTTGAACTCTGTGAGTTTTCTTCTCCTATATAAATTCAGATTACACCCATTTTTTGGTAGTACATGAGGTACAAGGATAGGACTTGGTGTTTGTTTTTGTAACCCTACAAAAAAGTCTTAGATTTTCTTATATGGAAACTTCAAGTGCTTCACAATGCTGAGGCATTTGGGTTTTTGTTATGTAAAAAGAAATAGCCAAGTTATCTCATCTGCATTCAGCTGCAGATAAAATTCTAGCCAAAGAAGGTCCCAATATTTGGAACCATGATGCAGATCTAAGGAAAGGAAAGTTACTTTCATTGATTTTCCCCTACTACCTCTGACACTGGGCACAGATGATGATGGAGAAGAGGACCCAAAAAGATCATCAGATAACTACTCATTTTTAGTGCACAGCGTTTAGAAACATAGAACAAAGTTAAATTTGCATTACATAATGTACTTTTTGTGCACTTTCCTGAGTTTTTCTTGAGCACAATCTAATGATGAACTGCCATGAAGACTCTCCCAAGTCTAAAGTATCCGGTACCCATTGGAAAGATAGGGACTCAATCTATGATTGTATTGATATACCATGGCAGATCAGCCCCTTCTCTGCTTCTCAAGGTCTTAAGAAAACTACTTAGAGCAAAGAGAAATTAAGTGACTTGCCGTATGTTCCAAGGGGGAGTGGGGGTGTCTTGAATCTTCTATCCACATCTTCCATCCACACTAGGCTAGGGGTAGGTAACCTGCAGCCTTCTAGATCCTTGGGAATGGCCTTCTCTGACTGAGTCCAAGTTTTACAGAACAAATCCTTTTATTAAGGGGATGTGTTCTATGAAGTTTGGATTCAGGCAAAGGCTGTACCCAAGGACCTAGAGGGCCACATGTGGCCTCAAGGCCACAGGTTCCTCACCCCTGCACTAAGCTTATTTAAAAGTATGAACAATTGTACGTTATAGTATGTATACTTAGGTGACACAGTGGACACAGCACTGAGCCTGGAATCAGGAAGATTTGAGTTCAAATCCACTTAGATGCTTGTTAGCTGTGTGACCTTGGGTAAGTCATTTAACCTCTGTTTGTCTTTGTTTCCTCTACCATAAAATGGGAATAATAAGAGCACCTACTTCACAGGGTTGTTGTGAGGATTAAACAGAAAAACATTGTAAAGCACTTAGCAAAGTGCTAGCATGTAGTGTATTTTATAAATGCTTGCTCCTTTCCTCTACAGTGTAAAAGGAACTGCAAATAATTTTAGGGAAGAATTGGGCATGCTTGAGACTTACAATTTAATGGCTATGTAACTACAGAGACAAATCAGCAAGTCATCTATAATTTAAGATTACTAGAGTTGCCAAGGGCACTGAGAAATTAAGGGACTCCCCTAAACACACAGCCAGAATATGTTGGAGGTAAAACTGACATCCAGATCTTTCAGACTGCAAGGCCAACTCTTTCTCTACTGTGTAAGTTTCCCTATAGCATAAATGCATATCACCAGAAAGATGTTTACAAACTTTAACAGAATCATGCTCAAACATACCAGAAGAAAATATAAAACTCTAAGGAAGGTAAGAAGATAACCCCTCTACAACTTTTCTTCTTCCCTTCCTTGTTTTATTTTTCTTTATTTTCAGTGATATGCTTAGTTACGTAGACCCCCATCACGTAAGTACTTCTTGTACGCATATGTATGTGATTGTTCACATTCCATCATATTTTGGGGGGTTTCACACCTGTAAAAATCTTCATGTTTCACGTTTTTGTGGCAAATTATCAAATGTCCCCAAAGCACAGATCAAATTAACATTCCAAAGTTTTCCATTATGGAAATGAGTGACATATGACATAACAAATCTTATAGATGGTTTCTCTGCAATGAAGTGTAACCATTTGAACAAAAATTATTGTTTTTAGAGTATATGTACAATATAAATTGTGAGGCTAATTTATGTTGAAGATTTGGAATGCTGTAATATCCTGCCCCAAATATATAGTTATTCAGAGATACTGAATGAAGGAATGAACTTTGTCTTATCTAAATGTTTGTCCTTCCTAGCATCATATTCTTTTTTTAATGTTTCTGATACTTTTGCTTTTCATATCTTTTGTTTATATCCCTCCTTCCATCCTAGCAAAAGGGCCGTCTTTTATAATGACAAATGGAAAAAAGAGAGACAAAAGCACTTCTACAAAACTAATCAATACATCAGTGTAGTCTGAATAGAATATATCCTGCTCCACACTGAAATTCTGAGGCCTCTGAAAAGAATGGAAAAAGATGTAGCCCCCTAGTTCTTTTTCAGAGTCAAGGTTGGTCCTTATAACTATATAATACTGAGTTTTTTTTTTAAATTTGTTCTTTCCATTTACACCGTGAAAGTGTTGTATATATTGTTTTCCTGGTTCTACTTCAGTTTGCACATCATTCACATAAATCTTCCCATGTTTGTCTGTATTTTATATGCATTAATTTATTCAGTTCAGTAATAATCTAATTACATTCATGTACCACAATTTGTGCAGTCATTACACAATAAACAGGCATATGCTTTGTTTCCTATTCTTTGCTACTACAAAAAAATTGCCACACTAAATAATTTGGTATATCTAGGGCTTTTTCTTTCACTTTCTTGTAGTACATACCTACCAGTGGGATCTCTGAGTCAAAGGTTTGGGGCATTTTAGTCACTTCTTAGTAGAATTCCAAGAATTTCCAGAATTGGCTCAACTCACAGCTTTAACAATAGCATATTAATATGCCTTTTCACACCACCTCCAACATTAATTATTCTCACCTTTTGTCATCTTTGCCAAGTATGAGGTGAAATCAGAAAGTTGCCATAATTTGCAATTATCTTATTATTAGTGATTTGTATACAATTTCCCTTTGACTGTTAAAAGTTTGTAATATTTTGGCAGGTTTTTTTTCACATTTTTTTGCCAATAGACCATTGGAGAATAGCTTTGGTCTTCTATATTTATATCAGTTTCCTATGTCTTGAATTTTAGATCTTTGCCAGAGATAAGCGAGTATGTAATTAACAGTGAAGTTAAGTTTTGCAAGACCATTTAGCTTTCAGTGATTAGCAGATAAATAGTAATCTTTCATAGTAATTCTGCTTGTCATAAGCTGCTGTTAGATCCCTTCACACTTAAGAGTAAAGGTCCATACCATTCAAGACCCTTATGAAACTCAGTTTCCAATGAAATTAGCAGTAACCTCGTATCTACTTCTGAAAAATGTGGTAAGGTGGGGTAATATGGGGAGGAGAGAAAAAGATTTCTTATTTTATTGTGAAATGCTCTATGGTCATCTTCAGCTTTTGTCCATATAATAAAAATTCCACATATTATTGTGAACAACCTCTCTTACTGCACTCAGAAGAAATATATTATTCCAAACAAACAAACAAAAAACAGATGCATTGTTTTCTCTTTTTTTTAATATGCAAAGTCAGGAGGATTTAAAATCAAACTAAGAACAGTCTACAGACATAAAATTTGTTTTAAAGCTCATAATTTGTAATCAAAAGCAGTTGACTTAGGCAATCCGATGTGTTTATAGATGCCTATCTGGGCCCTTGGCCTTAGAAATACCACTGTCTAAGAACAAAGTTGCTTAATGAGCATGTAGAGAAAGGATAAGGCTTTTACACCAACCAACTGGTAAATGTGTTTGTGTGAAGCAGAAAAAATTGTGATTTAAGTGAAGAATGTCTTTGGTGCCCTGGCCTCCCTGCTCCCCTTTTTCCACTCTACCCCCAACCTCATCCCCTTTTAGGGCTCTCTTAAAATCCAACTATCAAAACCTACTCTCAGTAAATTGTCATAAACTCATTCACACAAAGGTATGAGTGATAATCACAAAGTCAATACTGCTGAAAAGCAATAACATTTTAAAAGGATCAAACCTTAAACTAAAAGAACGTAGCTAAGGGCTGGGGAAGATTTCTGGCATTAGCTTGAGGGAGAATTCTTTTGGACTCTAAGGTCTTCCAGGAGCTAAAAATCTGACCTTCCCCAATCTTCCCACCCCAGTCAATTGTCTACTGTGCCAAGACAACCACTTGTTGGAGATAGTTCAGAGAAAGGTTGGGCTTAACAGACCTCTGAGGTACTTGTCAATTCAGTACAAAGGCATTTATTAAGTGCCTACTGTGTGTAAGGCACTGATGTAGGTACTGGGGATGTAGAACAAAATTTTTAAAAGCACTTACCCTCAAGGAATTTATATTCTACAGGCAAAAACAACGTGCAAGCAGATGAGTAAATGTGAAATAGTTTGAGGAGGAAGAGAATACTAAAAACTAAAGGGATCCCAAAGATTTTCCATAGGAAGTGGCACATGGTCTAAGCTTTGAAGAAGCTAAGAATTCGAGAAGGCACTGGTGAAGAGGAAGTGTATTCAAGTATGAAGGACAGCCTGTGCAGAGGAAGAGAGATAGAGACGGAAGGTCAAGTCTGAGAAACAGCAAGTGGGCTTTGGATTCTAAGGCTGGTGGTGATGCGAGAGGGCCCTCCCTTGTTCTAAGGACTGTGATTCTACAAGGTGAACACAAATTCTCTTTACAGTGATATTATAGCATATTGTCCTCTATTGTGAGAGCATCATTTCACATATATCCGTGTTCTCTTAAATATTTTCTTCCATAGTGAACATCACGTATTAGTAGTATGGGGTGGCTTTAAAAAAAAAAGCCCACCAGATTTGGAATCAGGTCATTCTATTTCATCTTAGAATAATCTTTGCACCTGTGAGCAAATCTCTCAACTTTTACAAATCTGTTTCCTAATCTACAAAAATGAGGACAATATTAACTGTAACAGCAACATTACAGGGTTATTATGAAGATAAGATGTGATAATGATCTAACGCCCTATGTAAATGTTAGCTGTTGTTGTTGTTATAAAAGCATTTCTTAATGGCCATTTTCTGATATTTGACATTTATTAGTTAACTTTAGGAAATCCCCTTCCAAATGGTTCAAAGCGAATTCTGTAATGTCAGATCTTGATTTTCAAGCCACTGACCACATCAAACTCTGTCTAAATTCACTGTTCACTGAAAGGGTTTAAATCTTAAACTGTGAGGGCATTTGCAAAGGGACCTTGAGCCACCCTGTAGATACAGTGATATAGGAGTACTGGAGAACTGAAAAGGTGTCCTCTACCATGCCCCTTATTTTCCATTCCTCTCTCTGTGTGTAAAGTGCACTCTAGGTGAGTCTCAAAAGACAGCCCAATCTCCATGTTTTGTGATTGTAGATTATGCAATTACAAAACTTGTATCCTTGTGTAAGAGAGAAACCTACCTTCATATGCCTGGCATTCCCCACCACAAATTGATCCCCAAGTGTCAGAATTCAGAGACAAGATTTATAATTGCTACTAGTTACAATCAGCTTCAAGAGCACTGAATTATTTCTACTAAACAGCATTTCTAAAATTTACTTCATGCCACACTTCAACTCATTTCAGAATTATCACTTCAATCATAACTAATACTGCATTGGAACACAGCATAAATCCCAACAATCATATTCATTTGCTGCTTACAATATAGAAAGTAATAGTAACAGCTTCAGTTCTTTTTCACGTGTGCTCTTGTGGCTAGGATAGTGTTTATGTTGACATTCAGTGGACGACTCAGAGCACACTTTTTTGGTCATTTTTCTTTTGACTTAAACCCTTTTGCGATAAACAGTTATGTGCTTCACTTTCAGGGTCTCCTCTCACTGGAGGGAGGTTAACAATATGATTTAGTCCTTTGACAATTGAAGGACAAACACCAACAACAATCTAGAAACCTTGTAATGCAGCACCACTGAAGACAAAGAATATTTGTTTATGGAATTTGTCACAGAAAAGCTCATAAACACTTGCTCCTTATTTGTATTTATGAGTGTCTTTAAATGACAGCTGCTAACAAATGCCCTCCTCTCTGCCCTATGGCTGGCAAAAGGCTATTGATTAAAGTGAATGTGATGGTCAGAGAATGTTCCTATTACTTGGAGAAATAGAAGGTAGAAGGCACATTTGGAAACAACACACCAAAGTACTGAATTTTTCTCTGGAGTTCAGTTGTCTCTCATCTTTAACTCCTATTTCAAGCTTTTTTGAAATCCTGTTTCAAGCTTTTGTATACTAAAGAATAGAGATCCTCACTCAAGAGTTGCTGAAGTATGAGCAACAAACTTTGGGGCAGGGGAAGCAGAGGTTTTTTATAAATTTCTAATATGAGAGTTGCCTTTGGTCCTTGCATTTAATATACATAGGTCTTTCAATTAATGTATTTATTCTTTCAAAAGGCAAATGAGATATCCTCTTTTGTAGTTAATAGTGCTCTGACTTCATCTTTCATGAAATGTGTTCCCCTTGTTATGAAAAATCCTAAAATGAAACTGGTGCTCACAACATAAATAAAGCTGTCAAAAGAAAATTTTTTAAATAATGCTGCAAAGTGGGAGGATTGAGAACTCTAATGACTAAATGAGGGACAGATAAATACAGTTTTTCAAATGATCTGGGAATTATGAAAATTTCTAGCCTAGAAATGATGGATGATACATTGAGTTGTGTGAAACCAAATTCAACTACTCCCATTGCAATATAATCATTCTCAGATAGCAAAAACAATTATTTCTGTCCCAATAAAATCAACAGTCCCATATATTAGTTTCTTTAGCACTGAGCCCTGACAGAGAGAGATTAACTAGAAAGAATCACTGAATCCCAGAGGTGAGGTCCTTCAAATTCTGGAGAAGTAGATCTTCAAATGTATAAATGCATAGAGTTCATATTTGTTTTGTTTCTTGGATATATATGTATGTATATATTTATGTATATATATATATATATGTATGTGTGTGTGTTTATGTGTATATATATATGTAACTTATTCAACAACAAAAAAGGAAAAGCTTACCAGAAAAAGAAGATTTTATGCCAGATTTTAGGAGTTGGGGTAATTTCATTCAAATAAAAAATGAGTTTTATGTGTGTTTAAATGGAAATGCTAATGAACACATATCAAGTAAATATTGTCAAACTTTAGGTATGCATTGGTATAAAGCAAAGTAATCCCAAAAGATAAACTAGGGGGCTAAGGAGCACTAACTGACAGATTTCCCCCCTCAGTGACAGTCAGGATTTAGTAAATAAAGTAATTCTCATGACCTGATATTTAGACTTTGGGGTAGAAAACACAGAGGAGTGAAGTAACAATATTCCCTTAGTTAAAAAAAAACTTTTCACATTTAAAACAAGATAATTAATTCTAGGAATAGAATGGAAGTTTCTCAGCCTAAGTGCTATCTTCCAAAAAGCAAAACAAAACCAAAAAAGCACCATATGCTAACATTGTTTTAAAATTAAAATTAGTCTGGTCACACGTGATGGTTATGACTAGAGTGTGGAATTAAATGTTCTGTGTTGTGTGTTTTGCATTGGCTAAACACTGGTTGATTAAGATGTTTTTATCTTTGTTTCTAGAGTTTGCTAAAAAAAAAAAATATAGTATGATATTTAACTATGGAGTCCCTGAAACTGTGGAGTAAGCCTTGCATCAAATGAATATGATCATAAACACCTATGCATTTTTATCAAATTAATTGAATTAATTTCTTTTTAAAAATATAAAAAAGCAATATATCTAAAATTATCAAAACACACTAAGCCAAAAAAAAATTTAACTCTCCCTGCGAGTGATACAGAATTGTCATTCACATTATTTTAAGTGAGGTTTGAAGAACTCTTAGAACAGATGGAAGCACCACTGAAGTTGATTTGTCCAGATGTACAGGAGCAAAGAAATACTTCCAGTCAACTTAAAACCCTAGTGGAGAAAAATATATATGGTCAGAGTTGTCACTTCCTTTTCATTTCTTTTAGCATGGCTTGAAATGAAAGAAGAGACTAGGTTCACAGCAGTAAAACTTTTCATCTTCTCCCACAGCATTGGTCAAACTATCTTTGCTGAAGACTCTTCATTCCTTAGAGAACCTTACGCAGCTCTAAGGGATGAGCAGGATTGCTTCTGAGTCATTAGCAAATGGTCAAGAGCAAAAGACATGGGAATAATAATGCCTATGTTCATCATATTTATATAGCACTATGCAGTCTACAAAGTGTTTTCACCAAGGTATCTCATGTGACCCCCAAAATTGTGCCCCACAAGGTTACATGACTTATCCTAAGTCCCACAGATAACAAGGAAGTCAGTGGTGGAGCAAGGACCCGAATCCAAGTTTCCTGAGCTCTGCCTCTTAAGATTTGGCCTCTGCCAACCAAGAACATTAACATCACTGAAAAATAAAACTGAGGTGGCTGTCCATCAAAAAAGGCACATTTTGAGGCTGATAGAGCTATGAAGAGTATGAAGAACTTGGCTGATCTAAACTAATCTCCACTTACTTGTATTGCTAGTTCTTGATGGAGAAGGGCTTCGGCTTCTTGATACCTATAAAGCATAGAACAATAAAAGGTCAGATTAATGGGACTTAAACTTATAACACAGCTGTTGTTTTTATTTTCCTAATGCCAGATAAATAATGGCTCCAAAGCACTTCAGAATTATTCTGACTTATTCTTATATAGTTTATTATATATTATTGTTGTTATATATTATATATAATCATTTTTCAGAGTTGTTTTTTGTTTTGAAGTTGTTTACCAGTTGTCGCTCTCATTAGAATCTATGGGATAGAAATCTGTATCTATCTATCTATCTATCTATCTATTTTTTTTTTAACTGGAGACTTAATGTTAGTTTGTCTTAAATAGAGACAGCTAGGGGACCCAGAGGACAGAGCAATGGAGGTAGAAACAGGAAGACTTGGATTCAAAGCCTACCTCAGATACTTACTAGTTTTGTGACCCTGGGCAAGGCACTTCTCTGTTTCTCAGTTTTCTTATCTGCAAAACTAGGTTAATAATAGTCCCTACCCTCCTCGTGGGATTGTTATAAGAATCAAATAAGATAACAGGTAAAATGCTTTGCAAGCCCTAAAGCACTGTACAAATGACTATTATTAAATGACATGGGTCATAAAAGTACAAATCAGTCTATTTAGATGGATTTTCCAGGTTCATATAAATAAGTTAAAGAGGAATTTAGAACTAGGGCCCAAGAGAACCTAAGATAATGTAATCTCTATTTTATGTATGATTTTAATTCAAAAATTAGAACAAAAAGTATTAAAATCTAATAGAGTGGGGGAGAAAATTTGATTCTTTCTAGGCTTATAAACTATTCTCTATAGAATAGTCAACAACAGTCCTATTGAAGGTGCCACAATCCTCCAAGATACCTGGCACAAAATCTCAGTCTTCTCTGACTTACCCCTCTCTTCCCTCAGTCCCCACATATGATCAAATGTGAAGCTGTATCAGTGCTTTCTCAACATCTCTGACATTCAGCTCCTTTCCAGGCACAATACCACTACCCTAATTCACCTTTAAACTTCTCACTTGGACTCGTTCAGTAGTTTCCTAACTGGTCTCCATTCCTTTGGTCTCTCCTCCTTCCAATCTATCCTTTGTATAACTGCCAAAACAATCTTCTTATTGCACAGGTCTGAGAAATCATTCTCTTGTTCAAAAACTTTCATGTGCTACCTAAGAAATTCTATGCACATTCCTATGCCACCCATTTCAGGCTCTGACCCTGGTCTTCACAATCTACCTCCCATCTATCTACCTTTCCAGCCTTCTTTCTACTACTCTCCTGTACATGATACGTTCCAGACGAACTGTGCTACTCATCATTCTTTACACTTGTCCTTTCCTACCTCTTATCTGGAACACAGGCTCCTTCCTCCTTATTTCCATTTGTTAAAATCATTTTCTCCCTGCAAGACCCAGCTCAAATGCTCCCTCCTCCATGAAGCCTTGCTTAATCCTCACAGCTGAAAGTGATCTCTCTCCGTATATTTGTCACAGCATTGGGTATAAACTCTTCCTTTGTCCTGTTCCTTTCTCTACCTTGAATCATCCGTATCCTCTGTATGTGTCTTATCCCCCACAGTGTCTTCTATACACAGGAGGCACCTAATAAATGTTTGCTGAACTCTGTTTAATGCCATACTCTAGTGCTAAAAGGGACCTCAAAGGACCTTCATTTTACAAAAAAGGAAACTAAGGCCCCAGGAAATGAGAAGGCTTTCTCTGGATTATGCAAATAGCGTCAAAAGCAGAACTTGAATATCTACAGATCCTTGGAATCCAGACTTAGTGCCTCGTGTTATCCTAGCAAATCATCATTCTACCCATAGACAGACACTATGTTGATCAAAATAGAGGTTTTTCCCTAGAATACACGCCGTAACCCTAACATGAGCACCCTTTGAAAATATATCTCTGTGTATATATTTCTATATACAAATATACACACATACATAAACATAGGACTGAAAACTATACAGGATTATTATGTAAATAAAAGTGTATTTCACAGTGAAATGTATTATTTTATACTTCTTCCAATTCAAATACAATGTTTTACTAATTTTTACCTTTTTTTTAAAGAGTACAGTAATGATAAAAAGGGGAAAAAATAAAGAGTGAGATTATAAGCACAAATTCTTTACAGACCAGACATGGAGAAAATTTGGCCTATACTCAGACCAATAAACTATTGATTTTCCTCTAAGAACTGTTAAAGGAATGGATGTTTACTGACTCCTCACAATAAAAATGTGTTTCATAGAATTTAAGATATTTTAAGAATTTAAGAGTGATAAATACCCCACTTTTACCCAAGCCCCCACGGTGACGGACAGGGCTCAGACTTCGGCTCCTACTCCGATTGACATTTCTCACAGATGACCACTGCATCAAAGGACAGAAAGGAAAAAGTCACATGGCTGTGAAAAAGTAACAATGCAACTTAATGCTAGGTATGTTACTGATCTTACTTATGACCCTAGTATTCTCCCACTGACCATCAGTATAATTTATACCACTTTTGTTTCCTCTAACTATAAAAAATTCTATTTATTAACAGGTTATAGTGTTTCCCTGATAAAATCCCATTACAAAGAACTCTAAGGGACATGCAATTTCTTTGTGTCAGTAGAATTTTGTAAAAATGAGTCAATTACTAGAAATTATATTCACAGTTTATAACATATGGAAATACAGTTCATTAATAAATAGAAAATAAGTACTTTTAAAAAGAAAAAGGGAGGTGGTGGTATGTATATACCTTCATCCCACTAATTTCATATTCCTCAGAATTTCATATATTTGTTCATATGTCATTTTGTTTTAGGAATTTAAAGTGTAACAAGTTCTGATCTTTAACATGGGAAAGGTAAGTGGATTTTAAAATTCATTGCTATTTGAACATAAGGGCCATCAAATATCCCTCTAATTCTTTCTGCAATGCAAACAGGGGCTTTATTACAAGATAGGAACTGGAAAGAACATTTGTCATACAGGGTCTTTCAGTGTATAAAGGTTATAGGAACCAGTTCAACAAAACCTTTCCTATTTCCGTCTCACCAAAACATGGAAATGGTTTTGCTATCTAGAACTCTTTACTGTAATGATATTTACATAATGGAATTTTACCCATAATATGCGTTATAAATTCCCTTTAATTCATTACAAAATTGAAATTATGCAATAAATTTGTTGAGTTTAATTCTCCCCTTGGTATCCAGAAACACTGTTCCGCACCCTCCCCATTTTTCAATTCAAAGGACACAGAAGCAGAGCCTATCCTCTGTGCTCTTATGTAGTTACTAGAAGAGCTCTGCTCTCCATTACAAAACTGACAATGCTTTCCAGGAAGCACAGTGAAACAATCTATGTGATGGACATTATACAGAATATCCACACATTCACAACCGCCAATGAAACCCATCAATGTTCTCCCAACCAAACCCCATTTTCATGACCAAGTGTGAAAGTCACGCAGAGAGCAGAATATTTGTGAACAGGAGGCAATGAATCCATGAGTTATGTCATCTTAACCCTCACATCCTCACCTCCTCCATAAAAAGGGGGGGAGGCAGAAATTATAAGTTTCATGATTCCTTGGAATTAGGTGATATAAAGATTTAGGCAAAACCTTTAAGATTGATCATTTTAAAATGAATAGGATTACTCAGGGTCTCCATTACAGCATGGATCAAAAGATTTTGCCTATATAATCTCACAATATTCCTGAGAAGGTGAAGATAAATATTTCTCACATTTATGGGTGGGGAAACCTACTGCCCAGGAAACCATAGTGAATTGGTGGTAAAGACAAGAACAGACTTAGTTGTCTTCTAACCTATCCACTGGGCCACACACTTCCTCCCCTTTATGTGAAACTTTTAAAAATGATTGTTTTTATGTAATTCTTTGTGGAATCAATGGAACATAATTCTTCTGGGTACAAAAAGTGCCAAGAATCTGTGAGGCAAACAGAATTGATGAATTTCAACTCCACAATAACACCGTACAAAAGCCCCTCTCTTGGTGACAGCTTCTCCCTTCATAATGATAGTTTCATTCTCCATCAGAGCAGGCCACACGTGATAGAAGACCAAGGGAGCCGTGAAATCAGAGTCACAGCTACGGCGATACCTATTTTAAACACATATATGAGAATTTTTTCAGAGTAAAGAAAGATAAGCTGAGAATAATGTGAAACTGGAATGAATCCATAATAGATCACCGCTAGAGTCACTTCTAGTTTTAACTTCACTTAAAATATTATTATATTAATTCTTTATTATATAAAGTATATAATAATATTATACTAATGGTCTAGATCAGTGGTTCTCAACTTTCCTGTAAATATCTGATATGCAGGATGTATTTTCATTGTTACAAATTGAATATAACCCACAGGTTGAGAACTGCTGGTCTAGATAAACAGAAGTAAATAATATGAGTAAGTTTTATGCTGCTGAGACCAGATGTGAGTCATTATGTAGTATTAGGTACAATTGAATGGAGCATGTACACAATAGGATGACCAGGACGGTGAACAATCTTTAAAATGAGAAATAGTTCAAATGAATGGGTATGTTTAGCTTGAAGAAGAGAAAACTGAGGGAAATACAATAAAAGTCACCGACTTCTTAGCTACTGTGGGTTGAGCCAGGATCAATGGGCGAAAGCTACAAAGCAGTAAAGTGCTCATCATACAGAACTTTCTAATGAACAAAGATGTCTAATAGTGTCATGGTTCACTTCAGGTCAGGGAGCTTTCCTTCACTAGATGTATTTAATCAAAAGTTGGTAAGCCTCTGGCAGGAATTTCACCTTGGGAGAAATCTTGGACTACATGGCCTCTGGGATCCCTTTGTCATGTGAATGTTCCATAATTTTTTTTATTCTAAGAAGTTTGTAGATGATTCTGGGTAGTAAATTCCCCTACGGAGAGATTTATACAAAAGGAATGAGGAAGATTGCATTTTTAAGATTAAGAAGATTACACTGTTTTGCCTTGCAAAACAAACCAAAGAAAATTTATTTGAAACCTAGATATTGATTGAAGACTAGGAGTAGCAATGATAGCAACTAGAAAGCAGATATAATGTAACAGATACAACAAAATCCACTTGTACTGTAAGTTGCATTTGGCATAGAGGAGCACTTAACAGGAGACCTTTGCATGAGCTCTGATCCTGTGGCTAGAGAAGTCATTAACTGACAAAGAACTGTGATTGACAATTCTAGCTCAGTAACAACTTAGAGAGATCCCATTTATCTGGAGAGGTAAGATTTAAAATGTTCAACTCAGATTTCGAAATTTGAAAGAAAAGTCCATAGAGAACTTTTAGGGAGGGAAACCGGGATATCAAACTAAAATAAGTAATTACAATTTTGGAAAGGTTGAGCATCATTGCTCTAGATGATACAGTAGATATTAAATAATACAGTTGTGTATTTATACAGCACCTTTCTTCCAAGATACTTCAATCAGATACCCATCAATCACACTTTTCCCCACTGAGTTATACTTACATCACAACAATTCAATCCCATTTAATAAAGAAAACTATATTCAAGGTGAAGTGGTTTACAACAGTATTCATTATTATACTTATTGCTGAAATAACAGTAATAAGGAGACAGGCCAAGACTAGGAGTTAATCTGTGTCTTTGGTTCCCTTTATCCATGTTCTTTATCCAAAACAATATTTTCCCACAGTTGGAGCAGCCTCACACTGGCTTAGAAGCTACGTTCTAATTGACTTGTGAAATATATTTCTAAACCTTTTTAGCTTCTATTTCTGCACCTAAGTTTTCTTACTTGGAATCATTAAAAATCTCTCCGTCAACACCAAATGCAATATCTAGGGGAGGATCCAAAGTCTGCATTGCAAAAGCAATACAGCATATCTCCTTGATGAAGCAGCTAATAACGACAAAGTCAACTTCAGGTGGAAAAGAAATCTTGGGGTTTACGTTCATGGCACGAATCACATCCTGAAAATAATTTAAAAAGAAAACCTTATTCTCATTATTCACTTCTGACAAAAAATTATCTTCTAAAGCTTTGACATATATGGGAGATGAGAAAAATGGGCCACTTGGGAGGGCTATAGTGAAGAGAAAAAGAAAATGCGTTTAGAAAAAGAAGAGAAATTGTACCTCAACGACTACACGACCAGGTAGTCGTTGAGGTACAATTTCTATTCTTTTCTATTCTATGTAGCAAGGAACAAAGAAGAAAGGACAGTGATAGACGCAGATCATTCAGTGCTAAATGGAAAATACAGATGAGAAGCTTTTTTTTTTTTACCATTACCTTTATTTTGCCATCCTAGGCAAGTGCAAGATTTGCCCATACTGTAGATCTTGCTCATAACTTATCTTAAAAATATGAACTATGGTCCACTTAATCCTATAAAACTTCCAAAGAAGGAAGCATAAGTCAATAAATGCTTAGCAAATCTATTACTATGCATATGTATGCATGCATATATACAAGTTATAAGTATAGCAACAAATAAAATAGATGTTTGCTTCCTCTTCTAAAAGAGGTGTGTTTAAAATAAGATAAATTTGTGTTTATACAGATTATCTTCTAGCTAATGACACCATTAACAGAGTATAGTCATCACATTAAAAATTTCCAGCACTTACATTAACGCTACCTTGAACATCATATAAATCAAGATGATAAATAATATAATCCAAGACAATGTCCTCAATAGATTCTGCCCCTATATGACTTGGTGTTAAAATCTTCCTCACACGTATTTTGAAGTGTCTGAATGCCATCTTAGCTACATGGAAAGACTCCTGCAAATTAAAGAAAAATGCCATATATTTATATAGTGAAGGTGATGGTAAAGCAGGGGCTACAAAACAACCATAACCAAAACAAAATGCTTTTTGACTTCCTGTTGACCTAAACCAAAATGTTAAAAAGAAGTTTCAGAAAGGGAAGAAATTTCAGGGGTTTCAACAAAGCCCCTATCACTGAATCAAAAAGTACACAATGAAAAGACTATTAGATTTAGTGGCTTTCAGTAATTGACAATAATCTAAAGTCAATATTGTCAATAACTGCAATATGGGGGCAGCTAGGTAGTGCAGTGAATAGAGCACCAGCCCTGGTGTCAAGAGGACCTGAGTTCAAATTCAGCCTCAGACACTTACTAGCTATATGAACTTGGGCAAGTCACCTAACCCAATTGCCCTGCCTTCCCCCTTCCAAAAAGATCAAAAATAACAATAGTAATAATAATTGCAATATGGTACAAAGGAAGAAAGAATAGGTTATAGAAGTACTTGCCTAATAGTGATAAGCTCATGTTGTGAACCCAAAGAAGCACCATACTATTAATAGAGTAGGAAATCATAATGTTCTACTATTAACTATCTGTGTATCTTTGTTTGAAACAACTGATCTTTCTGGGTTTCAGTTTACTCATTTGTATAATGAATGGGTTAGACTAAATAATATTAGGTTTATTAAAGAACTAAAAGTCTACAGAATTATACATGACATATGTGTACATATATATACATGTGCAAATGTACCAAAATACATTATGGGAAAGGAAAGGCTGTGGGAAGAAAAGAAGGAAGGAAAGGAAGGAAGGAAGGAGGGAAGGAAGGAAGGAAGGAAGGAAGGAAGGAAGGAAGGAAGGAAGGAAGGAAGGAAGGAAGGAAGGAAAAGAAGGAAGGAAGGAATATCTTTGATAAATGCTCTACTAGCCTTTCCAAACACTGTTAATATCAAACTATAAACAAACTGTCAGCAAAGACGTCTGTATCCCAGCAATTTTATATACTACCACTATGGCAATATAGATGATCCTCTGCACTGTTTCCATCTTATCAATGTATCTCTTGAGCAAGGTCTGTGCCTCCAGACGGCCTTGAGCATATGCATCACTGAACCGGACCAGGAGATTAGCTTTGCGTGAGACAGAGCTCAGTCTGTTGGCTCGAGGTGACAGGGTCGTCTCTTTCTGAATAGGACTAGAAGACCCGCTGCAATGTGCATCAGGGCTAGGAGACCGGCTCCTGGTGAGTCTGTCAGAGAAGAAGCATTAAAAGCATTTGAGAACTCTTAGACTATGGCATGTTGTGCCCTGGGCACCAGCTCCCTCCCCTCACGTACAGACTTAGAGATTTAGATGTGGAAAGGACCTTAAAGGCCATCTAGTTCAAAATCCTTAATTTAGAAATGAGGAAACTGAAGCTCAGAGAGAAGTCACTTTCCCAACATCACTATATATACATGTGTGTGTGTGTGTGTGTGTGTATAGTTATGTGGGAAAGAAATAGAATGGAAAATCTAAATAATATGAGCAAAGAAGACAATGAGGAACCACAGTAGGGATGAGAATGGGGTTCAGAGCCAGGAAAAACGATAAAGGCACCAGGTGTGTAGGGCCAGGAGAAGAATGGGGTTTCTCAAAAAATAAAGATAGTCCAAAGACAAACGTATCTTACTTGGGCCTCAATATGTCCTGTGCACTTGATTTTACTTGAATTCAAAACAATAAACACTTTTTTACATACTTGTTCAATGGCACAAAGCACTGAAGGAAACAAGAAAATAAAGAACTAATCCTTGCCCTTAGCAGAGGAACACAACAGTGGTGGAAGAAGCACTAGACTCAGAGTTAGAAGACCTAGTTTGAGTCCCAGTGACTGTAAGAAAGTCTCTCTCTGAGCCCCAGTTTCCTCATCTGTAAAACAGGGATAATGATATTTGCATTCAGTCTCTTCACGGGGTTGTTGTAGGGAAAAGTATTTTGTGAACCTTAAAGCACTATATTAATGAGAGTTGTTATTGTCATTATTGTGAGACATAAGACACATAGTCATTATAATACAAAATAAAATGAGTTCATAAAAGAAGTACAAACAAGGTACTATTAGAGTTCTGTGGGGGGAAAGTTTAGTTCTTGTTTGGGAGAGAGTGGGGAAGGCTTTGTGGAGTAGGTGTAGCATGTCAACTACATCTTGATGGGTAAGGAAAATTTCAAAGCAAATAGAGGAAGAGAAGTAATGGAGTGGTAAAGGAAGTACATTCTATGCAGGGAAAAGGTATGAGAAAAGGCATGGGGAGAGGAAAAGCCTGTTTGTCTGGAGTTTGTTTGGAATGTGCAGGTCATGGATTTTTAAAAACTGCATTTGATCCAGCTTCAATGACTGGTTAGTGACAGAGAGTCAAGGCCCTTGAATGCTAGGCCAAGGAGTTAACAACTTTGCTTAAGTTTCTGACTGTAAGAGAAAAGACATAACACAAAGACAGGGTCAGAAATTGCTCAGATCTAGAAGGGATATAGTCCCTCAAGTAGTATAGCCAAAAGATCATCCCTTTTATTGAGTGGGTCCCTAAGCCCCACAAAAAGTCCCCCTATATTGCCCAAAGGTCCTTGGAATTGGGAACCCACCAGTCAAAGGCCTCCTTGTGTTACGAATTCAGGCTTTCAAGTCTGACTTCAAGTCACGAGTTTTGACTCATTCTTTTAGCTTCAATGTTGGCATAAAATTCTCATAGCAGCACCCATGCCTTTGTGACTATAACTTCCTACGGCTTCCTAAACATACAAAATATATTTTCCCA
This sequence comes from Pseudocheirus occidentalis, assembly GCA_028646575.1. Taxonomy (NCBI): domain Eukaryota; kingdom Metazoa; phylum Chordata; class Mammalia; order Diprotodontia; family Pseudocheiridae; genus Pseudocheirus; species Pseudocheirus occidentalis. Next base: position 104,285,279 of record CM053601.1, on the reverse strand, counting down.
AGTAGAAAGGAACTCCTGCACATAATTTCCATCTTTATATACTTCCCACTGTAGTGCCATGGGCCTTCCTAACACTTCCTGCCTTATGGTGCCAGCAACACCTACGACCCAGGTTGGCTACTGAAAGCATACAGCAAGCACTGATTTGGTGCTTCTCTTCCTTTTAGTACAAGGTGAACAGAGGGTTTTTTATTATCAGTTGCTTGAGTTACATAATACTATAATTTTTTATTTTTTTTAATTGATTTGTTTATTTACTTTTAGTTTCCAAGATTCAGTTCCACAATCTCTTGAGTTTCAAATTTTCTCCCTTCCCTCCCCACCCCTCATCGTGGCTTGCAATCAAGTTTAGGATCTGCAAATACTTTCACATTGTACATTAGTCTGGTTGTATAGAAGGGTTGTAACCAATGGAGTGAACAATGGGAAAGAAGAAACAAAATCAAACATGGAAAAAGAACAAGAGCATGTAGTTTGCTTCAGTCTCCACTTAAACTCTGTTCTTTCTAGATCTTTCTCTGAATGTAGACATCTCCTTCCATCCTAAGACTTTTCAAGATGTCTTATAATTGTGCATTGCTGAGAAGAGTCCAGTTTATCAAAGCTGGTCATCACACATATGATGTGTCTGTGATTGTGTACAAATTTCTGCTGGCTCTTCTCTTCTCACTTAGCATCGGTTCATATAAGCCTCTCCAAGTAAATATGAAGACCATCTCCTCCCCATTTCTTATAGCACAGTAGTATTCCATTACATTCATATACCACAACTTGTTTAGCCATTCCCCAATTTATGGGCATCCCCTTAATTTCCAGTTTTTTTGCCACCACAAAGAGAGCTACAATAAATATTTTTGTACATACGGATCTTCCTCCTACTTCTATGATCTCTTTAGGATACAACCCCAGAAGTGGTATGACTGGGTCAAAGGGTATGCAATTATTTATAGCCCTTTGGGCATAGTTCCAGATTGCTCTCCAGAATGGTTGTATCAGTTCACAACTCCACCAACAATGCATTAGTGTTCCAATTTTTCCACATCCTCTCCAGCACTTGTCATTTCCCTGTTTTGTCATCTTAGCCAATCTGACTAGTAAGATGTGGTACCTCAAAGTTGTTTTAATTTTCATTTCTC
>CM053601.1:104260535-104283643 GCA_028646575.1 Pseudocheirus occidentalis | reverse complement strand
CTCAAAGTTGTTTTAATTTTCATTTCTCTAATCAATAGTGATTTAGAGCATTTTTTCATATGCTTATAGATATCTTTAATTTCTACCTCTGAAAATTGCCTGTTCATATCCTTTGACCATTTATCAATTGGGTAATGATTTGTATTATTATAGATTTGACTCAATTCCCTATATATTTTAGAAATGAGGCCTTTATCAGAGACACTGGTTGTAAAATTTCTTTCCCAATTTCCCACTTCCCTCTTAATCTTGGTTACATTGGCTTTGTTTGTACAGAAACTTTTCAATTTAATGTAATCAAGAGTATCCATTTTGTATTTTATAATGCTCTCTAACTCTTCTTTGGTCATAAAGTCTTCCCTACTCCATAAATCTGACAGGTAAAATATTCCTAGCTTCCCCAGATTACTAACAGTATCAGACTTTATACCTAGATAGTGAACCCATTTAGACTTGATTTTGGTGTACAGCATTAGATGATGGTCTACGCCCAGTTTCTGCCATACAATATTCCAATTTTCCCAGCAGTTTTTGTTAAATAGTGAGTTTTCATCCCCAAAACTGGGGCCTTTGGGTTTATCAAACAGTATACTACTATAATTGTTGACTACTGAGTCTTTTGTACCCAGTCTATTCCATTGATCCACTATATTATTCCTCAGCCGCTACCAAGTAGTTTTGATGACTGTTGCTTTATAATACAGATTAAAATCTGGTACAGCTAGGCCACCTTCCCTAGCATTTCTTTTCATTAATTGCCTTGATATTCTGGACCTTTTGTTCTTCCAAATTAATTTTGTCACTTTTTTTTTCTAACGCTATAAAGTAATTTTTTTGGTAGATTAATTGGTATGGCACTAAATATGTAATTTAATTTAGGTAAAATTGTTATTTTTATTATATTAGTTCAACTTAGCCACAAGCAATTGATGTTTTTCCAATTAGTCAAATCTGATTTTATTTGTGTGAAAAGTGTTTTGTAGTTGTGTTAATACATTTTAAAGACATAATTTTGTTTATGCTTCTACCCAAGGACCATTTTTCTCCCCTTTAGCATCAACTCAAATAAGATGTGGTAACAAAAAGATATTTCATGGACATAATGATAATACCAATTTTACAGAGTGATTTAATTTACAAAGTACTTTCCTTCCAACAACCCTGTGAGGCAGGTAGTAGTATTATCCCCATTTAATAGAACCTGGGATTCAAAGAGGTTGTGACGTGCATAAGGTCACATGGCAAGTGAATGAAAAAGCCAGAACTGAAACCCAGGTCTCTTGACTTCAGGTCTTACCATATTTCCATGTTGTCTCTCCAACATTAGAATATCATTTTGAAATATTTCCATAATGGAAGAATTTAGAAGCATGCATCAGACTGGATCACAAACCTGCTCTGGAGAACAGATTTTTCTGCAGACAGGACAGCAATTTCATCCTTCAGAGTCTGAAGTTGACATTCATAATCATTTAGCATATCCAAGCTGCGTTGACGGGACTCCTCCTGGACTTGAAGAGATTTGAGTCTTAACCACAAAGGAAAAAAAATTCAATGAGCAATGGCATGAATGCTTAGCAGTAGCAGCAGCTCCACTAATCAGATCCCTATTGAATAATAACAGTTCTATGAAAACGCAGATGAAAAATGCAAAAGGTAAGAAGCGTAACCAGAAGTCAGAATACCATTCCACATCTATGCCTCAGAATGAATAGGCATTTTTTTCTATAGAGGATACTCACTTAGGTGACTGGTGTCATGTCAGAGCAGCATACGGCCAACTAGAAGTCTTTATAGAGTAAAGAATATTGCTTTGTTTTGGCTATTCTGCTTTAGGTCAGACCAACCTTCATTAAACACCAACGTGAAAGAGTTTGGCCTCCAGAAATTTATTGTGAATGTTTAGCAAATCAGTGAAAAGGGGATCGGACAGGAAAAGTGCATGGTTTTACCCTTGAATAAATTTTTTTTAATTGCTTTTCCTTTTTTTTTCTTTTTGGAGGGGGAAGGCAGGGCAATTGGGGTTAAGTGACTTCCCCAAAGTCACACAGCTAGTAAGTATCTGAGGCTGGATTTGAACCCAGGTCCTCCTAACTCCAGGGCCTCTATTCACTGTGCCACCTAGCTGCACCACTTGAATAAATTTTACTTTTAAAACTATTAGGTATAAACTGATAACTATTAATAACTACTATAGGTCTTGTAATTTCTCAACTAAATTATTCCTTATCTGAAAAAATACCTTGAACAACTCCAAAGAAGTAATTTTAAAGTCATAAATGTCACAATTCAAGAACAGCAACACAAGAAGTAAACATGTAAAGGGATTACTTAAGCATTACAGCCAGAAAAATCAGATCAGGCAATGTATGAGACAACAATTAAAGAAAGCTTCCCTGTGGAGAAGAGGGAGATTGAAATTGTCTAAAATCAAAGTTGAAGAAGAGTTTCTAATCTGCATCACTGGAGGGAGTTTCCACATCATCATTTCTCTACAACAGTGAAATCGCTGATAAAGATTTTTTTTTAAATGTTAATTTTATTGAAGGCTAAAACTGCAATACCTCAAGCTTAGGAACAGAAGGAAAAGGGAAAAAACTACTTTGTTTGCTACACAGCCACCTAAACCATAGCTCTGATTAAACAATTACTACTTTTTTAATAGTAATTTAATAAACTCATCTATCATCTGTGTAATAAGATTGATCATTATTCCACATGACAAAAGAATAATGAAAAACAGGAATAGATACTTCAAGAATTGGCAAGGCAAAGATTAAGCAACAGGCCACCACCAAGTGCTGCTGAGGCAGATTTTTCTTACTGCTTCCTTAGATGAATTATTTCATCCTCTGCAGCCAAAAGGGCCGTTGCTGATTTGGTCTTGGTATCTTCAAGATCCATCTCAGTTTCTGCCAGACTGTAAAAGAAATCAGTAACTAAGGACACATTTTCAAAATTGGTAGACCTTCCAAATTAAGCACAAATTCTTCCAAAAACTGTACTGAATCCGGAAACAAAAAGACCCAGTCGTGAATAGACATCTGCATTCATAGGAAAAATATGATAGTAGGTTTCTATGTAAACACATACTAACATTCTGTGGTGAACAAAAGCAACTATACTAGAAAATACCTGAGCTTCCATTTCCCCCCAAATACTATATAATAATTAGTACTAAGAACTGAATATAGCAGACACAATTAAGATTATATTTTTCCAGTCCTCTCCATCTTGCCCCTCTGATTGTTTCAATTGTTCATTTCCTGACCAACAGTTTCATTCCTAACTTTAAAATAGCCATCATATAATATATCAGTTTACTAATCCCTAGGTCTTTTCTAATATGGCAACACTTTTCTGCTTCACCCATTCCTACTGTCACTTCCTGGTCTTCCTAAACATCCAAACTATATGTTTCCTGTGGGTCTCCAATAATGGCCCCTGTTTTACGGTAGATATTGCTTCTCTTTAGTGTCAGCAAAATACTATCTGCTGGCTCTCTCACTGACGAGATCTCCCGTCTGTTCCTACATGGTACCAAAGAAGGATACAATTTCTTTCTCCTCTCTTTGTTTTCCCCCTTCCCTTATTCCTCCTTAGAAGCAGTTTTTCATTCTTACAGATAATTACAAAGATTTTTCTACAAGGGGAAATTCTCAGAAAGTATTCCTCCAACCTTTTTTCATGGTGTAGAGAGGACCCTGGGTCTTCAAATGCTATTCTAGTTTTGTGCAAGCCCTGGCAGGTCCTACATCAGGTTTCAAAAGGCTGTGAGCATGGGCCTGGTGATGGAGTACTGTCTGAGGGCCAGCCTTGTTAAGTCTAGAGGCTCATCAACAGGGTGACTTCAGGTTTATGAGTTTTTCACCCATAATACTTCTTGAAGATCACCTAAGTTACAGAACCCACATGAAAGCACAGACCCTTGAAGCACTGATATATTAGAAGAGGAAAATGCAAAGCGTATAATAAAAAATGAAAAGGGCAACATTTATAAGTAGAAAAGGTTATTATGGATAAATCGTTTTCCTATATATCAACTACAGGGAATTAGGGCTACTTTTTCTTGGCTCCCCCTTCCTACTGATTCACCTCCTTTGGCCAAATCTTCATTTTGATATTACCTCTTTTGAAATGCCAGCTCTACTAATCTTTATGACGGCTCCTCTGCACTGTATTCAATTTGCAAAGCTGTTGGTATCTCAACATATATTTGGTCACTTTACATACATACGTTTATACATGTTAGTTATACATATTTACATATGTACTTGTCTTCTCCACCATTAAAATGTAAGTTCCTCAGCAGCTGGGGGTTATTTCATTCTCTGTACTTACGTTCCCAGTGCCTAGAAAAGTGACTGGCATATTGTAGGTATATAATAAAAACTGGGGCGGCTAAGTAGCTCAGTGGATAAAGTTATTTCTGAATAGCAGTTTCAAAAGACTGGTTAAGAATGCAAGTCAGATTTCAAGGAGTTGAGAAATGAGTAGCTAAAGAAAGTCAAACATACTAGACTACTTTTCCTAAATGTGTACAGTGAAAGAGAGGACAAAGTTAAAAAAAAAAAGTTAGCTTCAGGGAGTTGCATTGTCAAGGGAAACATTTTTAAGGAGACATGGTCATTTTTAGTTTTTGGTGGTTTTTTTTGCTTTTTGCTTTTTGGAGGGCAGTTGGGGTTAAGTGACTTGCCCAAGGTCACACACCTAGTTTTTGTGTTAAGTGTCTGAGGCCAGATTTGAACTCAGGTACTTCTGACTCCAGGGCCGGCGCTCTATTCACTGCGCCACCTAGCCGCCCCGACATGGTCATTTTTAAGGAAAGAAGAGATATAAGAAATTTTGTGGATAAAGAAAAAGGAGCCAGTAAAGAGAAAGATATTGAATATTAAGGAAAGAAAATAAATAATTGATGGAACAAGACCCTGAAGAAGATGGGAAGGGGCAGCTAGGTGTCACAGTGATCACTGACCCTGGAGTCAGGAGGACCTGGGTTCAAATCTGGCCTCAGGTACTTAACACTTATTAGCCATGTGACCTCGGGCAAGTCACTTAACCCCAATTGTCCTGCCTCCCTCCAAAAAGCAAAAAAAAAAAAAAAAAAAGATGGGAGAAGATGAAATTGAAGGCATAGAGGGAAGGTTTACATTTGGTAAGGAGAAGGAGTAACTTCTCTAAGACAAAGGGAGGAGGAGAGGCTATACAAAAATATAGGGGGTGTTGAGGTATGAAGGAGGGAAGATGAGGAAGGTCATTGAGTCATCTTCATCTTTTCAGTAAAGTAGGAGACAAGGTAATTTGCTGAAAGAGAAGAAAATGCAAATGGAGGATTTGAGGATATCAGAAAAGGTTCGAAAGAGTTGATATAGTGAATGTGATAAGGATATCATAAGAAATTAATATGAGGATTTTCATGAAGCATTTATGGTCCTAATTGAAGTTAAAATGCATACATGTGTAATGAATACAGTCAACACAGTGTCATAACTTCCTAAACTAATATTCAGTTGTAGAAATAAAGAAAATGGGGATTAGCAGAGAAGGAATAGTGGAACCACAAAACAAAATAGAGAGGATGACCGTTGGATCAAGACTTGGTAGAAAAAGAAGCAAAAAAAAAAAAAAGGACTAGAAGAAAATATAGAATAATTCAAGACATCAAAGGCCAGGAAGAAGGCTAAGAATAGATTTTAGAAAGAAAAAGGGAGGGGCCGCTAGGTGTCACAGTGAATAGATCACTAACCCTGGAGTCAGGAGGACTTGAATTCAAATCTGGTCTCAAACACTTTTAACACTTACTAGCCATGTGGCCAGCCTTGGGCAAGTCACTTAACCCCAATTGCACTGCCTTTCCCCTCTCCAAAGAGAAAAAACAATAAGAGAGTAAGAAAGGTGGAAGGAAAGGAGATTATAGTCAGACATATGTTTCATAGAGAGGATGGTACAGTTGCATGTGGTAGTGCTATCTAAAGGAGTATGACAAACTATCCCTATGAATTAATAAAGTAAAATAATGATAAAGATTTATGATTATTGAAGTTTGGTTTGAAAAAGTATGAGTCAAGGATGACAAAAGAATCCTCTATATGAATAATGAAATTACCCATGATAACTGACTATTGAGGTCAAAGTGGAAAGGAAGACAATAATTCAGGAACAGAAGAAACTGAGAAAGAGAAAGTATCATGGAGCTTAGAATATGATAGGGAGAAATAAAGATTAAGAGAAGGTAGTTTATAAAGAGCATTGCTTTCAAAGAAAGAAAGATAGAGTTAAGGTATAAATGCCAACTCTACCCCCTGACAAGTATTTTGTTGTTGTTGTTTGGTCATTTCAGTCATATTTGACTCTTCATGACCCTATTTGGGGTTTTCTTGGCAAAGATACCTGGAGCGATTTGCCAAGTCCTTCTCCAGCTCATTTTATAGATAAGGAACCAAGGCAAGCAGAGTTAAGTGACTTGCTCAGGGTCACAATTATTTAGTGTCTGAGGTCAGATTCAAATCCATAAAGATAAGTCTTCCTGACTCCAGACCCAGCACTTTATCTACTGAGCCACTTACACCTACAGTTTTTATTACACACCTACAATATGCCAGTCACTTTTCTAGGCACTGGAGACATATGTACAGAGAATGAAATAATCCCCAACTGCTGAAGAACTTATATTTTAATGAGAGAGAAGACAAGTACATATGTAAATATATAAAGTGAACAAGTGTAGATGTGTGTGTGTGTGTGTGTGTGTAGTGCCCAAATATATGACAGTTTTAGAGAGAAGGAATTACTAGCAAATTTGAGGAATCAGGAAAAATTTCAGACAGATGATTCTTGAACAGCATCTTAAAGGAAGAAAGGGACTCTAAGAGGCAAGGAGAAAGTACACTCCAGGCATGGGGACAACGAGTGCCAAGGTCAGGAGATACAAGGGGAAGTGTTGGATGTGAGCAAAGAGAAAAGAGAGTGGATCACAGAGTGAAGGAAGGGGAAATAATATCTAATGAGGATAGAAAAATAGGTTAGGGCCAAGCTGTGAATGGCTTTAAAAACTAAACAAAAAATTTTATATGTTGTCCTTTAGGCAATAGAGAGTCATGGAGTTGATTGGGGGAGTGTTATGGCCAAATTTGCACTCAGAATCACTTTAGCAGCAATATGGAAGATGGGCCATAGCAGTAAGAGAACTGTGGTGAGGAGACCAAGCAAGAGGCTGTTGTGATAAACTAGGTTAGAGGTGTTGAGGGACTGAGAACTAAGGCATTAGCTGGTGAGCAGAGCAAAGGACTCTAATGTGAGAGCTGTTGTGAAGCTAGAAATATGGCAAGATTTGGGACCTGACTGGGTGAAGGAGAGGGAGGAGTTGAGGCTAATACTGAGGCTAAGATCCTGGGAGACTTGTAAGAATGGTAGCACATCCAAAAGAAATGGGGAAATTTAGAAGAGGAGAAGGTTTTGGAGTAAGCTTGAGTTCAATTTTGGACATGTTGAGTTTGAGATGTCTCTAGTACTTCTAATTTGAAATGGGCAGTAGGCAAGTAAAGATACAGCACTGAAACTCAGGGGAAATACTGGGGTTGGATATATGTGTGACTTTAACTATAATCTTTTTATATATGTGTGTGAATGTATACATGTGTATGCATACATATATACACAGTGCTATACATGCATGTGCATATATACATCTCTACATATACACATATTTTGTATGTATATGTATACACATATATTTGCGCCTTCATCTGTGAGTCTGCTGCATAGACTGATAGTTAAAATCATAGGAGCTGATGGAAAGAGGGAAAGAGAAAGAAGATAACCCAGGACAAAGTCTTGGGGGAAAACCTCTAGGTGATATAGATGATCAGCCAGCAAAGGAGACTGAACAGTGATCAAATATGTAAGAGGAAATGCAAGAGAGGAGCAGAGAGAACACTCAGGAGAAGAAAGTGGTCAAAAATGTCAAATGCAACAGACAGATCAAGAAGAATGATAACTGAGAAAAGGCTATCAGATTTGGCAATTATGGAATCATTGATAACTTGAGAGAAAGCAGTTTCAATTAAGGGAAATCAGCAAATAGACTGCAAAGAAGAAAGAGTAAAAGGAGAGGGAGGTTAGGGGGCACAGTGAGTAGAACACCAACTCTGGAGTCAGAAGGACCTGAGTTCAAATGTGGCCTCAGACACTTAAGACTTACTGGCCGTGTGACTTGGGCAAGTCACTTAACCCTAATTGCCCTAAGCTCCTCCTTCAAAAAAAAAGGCAAAAAAAAAAGAGTTAAAGGAGAAATAGAAGTAGCAAAGTGTAGATAACTTTTTCAAGAATTTTTGGCCAAGGAAAGAGAGAGTTTCAGATAATCACTTGATTGGATCTAGTAAGGGGTTTTTTTAAGGATGGGGAAAATACGGGAATGTTTGATGGTAATAGAGAAGGGACTAGGAGATAGGGAAATGCTAAAGATTGAAGAGAGAAAGGAAAATCAAGAATATAATCTGCTGAAGACAAAAGAAGATGGGATCAGGCATACATTTTGAGGGACCTTGGCAAAAAGAAAATCTACTTCTTTGTCAGCAACTAAAAGAAAAGACGAGAATAGTGGTGAAGGAATTGAGGGGATTAGAACCATAAGCAGTAGCAGAAATTGAATGAACCACACTAACTCCATCTTGTGACTCAATTCTGGATCTAGCTCAATTCCCTTTCCATTCAATTATGTGTCTAGTCCAATTTCTGTCTTGGGAGAAAACTTTATCCAATTATAGGAACTGTGAGAGGACTTTGTTGTATTGTTTGAATCTAGCACTGCATGGTTGGGAAGCTGGACTACTTCTACGTATTGTTTAGAGACTCTTAACTAAGCACCTAGATTGTATTGACCAGAAATTCAGTCAGATCTGAAAATTTATGCAAAGAGTTTTCTCACAATTGTACATTTCATGCAACTCATATGTCTTATCTGAAAACTGACCCTGGTCTGGTCAATCATTTATTGCTTCCATGTTCCTTTGATGGAATGCAGACACTTTGGGGGTATAAGACACCTCCTTTTTTTATTTCAGGGAATCGTAACTGTTTACTTCTCTCCCTACCAACTTGGAAAGATCCTAATCTATCCTCCAATTAAAAATCAGATTACCTATTTTTGTATCCAGATTAATTTTTTTCTTTTAACCAGTTGATATTATTTGATTTTTTTATTGTATAAAAGTCTGTCTCCCTCTGTATCTGGGATCCACTGACAAAGCTGAGGAAGATAACACATTCGTTGTGTAATTGTCATGCATTGCTTAAGATATTGACACGCTCAGAAGCTTGAACCTTTGTTTCCTCAGTCATTTCATCTTTTACCTGCCACAGTAGTAGATGACGTCAAAGAATTCTGAGAATTTTTAAGAGTCAGGTGGCATAAGAGAAGTGACCAGCACTGGACATGGTGGCAAGGATGTCATATGCTCAAAGAAAAGTACTTGCTCTCTCTTGCTTCAACCCATTTCTCTACTCTCTTCATTGGCATGCCTAAAGTAAATTCTACTAACAAAATTATTTCAATTGACTCTGCTCTGGGGGGATAAGAGATTGTCTCCTTTTCACCCATACTCTATGCTGGTAGCAGACCTAGTAACCCCAGGACCCTAAAGCTACTCTCCTTTGCTCCCTTCCTCTAAGTGCACCTCTCCCTTCTGCATTGCTCTGAAGATAGCTCTTGCTCTTTGAGTTTCCTTCTAATTCAAAGCTTTATGGCACCTAGTAGAGTGCCTGATACATAATAGGTGTTGAATAAGCGTTCACCTGCTTGCTTGATTGATTCATCCCTTTGTGGATCTATCAGTCATCGGCAGAGCCAAGCTTAAAGACATACTTTACAACAGAAGTCACCAGTCTTTTAAGGGAGAAATTATTTTTGTAAAATTCTTTTAATTTGGCTTTTTAAGTAACATTCTAATATGTGTATTTAAAATTTCTATCAGGGTATCATGGTCCTCTTTAATGACAAACTATAACTGGTTAAAAAGTATTCCATTATAAATAAAATAGATACATATTTTATTATATGTCTCCTCATTCCCATTAAATTATAAATTCTTCATTTTGATAAATTTTGGTTGATACTACCTAAGAAATGTTTCTTACATGATTTTTTTGTTGTTGCTTTTTGAGGGGAGGTCAATTGGAGTTAAGTGACTTGCCCAAGGTCACACAGCTAGTAAGTGTTGAGTGTCTGAGGCCAGATTTGAACTCAGGTTCTCCTGACTCCAGGGCTGGTGCTCTATTCACTGAGCTACCTAGCCGCCCCTCGTGATTTTTTTTAAATTCTGACTTTTTTCCAAGGATTTGATATCATTCGATTACATTGTTCTCCAATTGGCCAAAGTTGCTAGATAAATGCATCATGATGGTTAGTTTTCTGTCCTCCTTTTGATCTCACTCCCTTCCTAATCTCACCCCTACCCTTCAGCCATGTTTCTTATTTTTCAGGCCCCCAGGTGTTCTTGAATCTCATAAAATAGTCTTGATCCTGCCCTCTTTTAGCCAGAGATGGCTAAAAGTCCTGTGGCAAGAAATGTATCAGGAAGGGAATAAATACTCCTCCTAGGTGTCCTATAGTGTTTGGGATCATCATATTTTAAGAAGTATTAGGTAACGCTAAACCTCAAAGTCATCATCTCCCAAAACCTTAACCTTATTATTTACCTACAAAGGTTCCATCATCACCATATTAACTATAGGCCAAAATTTTCATTTCAAGGTTAAAAGCAAAATTTTTAATGTAATTGAATGAAAAACAACTATTTTTGCTTAGAAAAAGACAAGTCATTTTCCTCTTACTCTTGTTGAACCACACTGAGTTGTACACGAGTTGAATTCAATTCCGAATCTAACTGTTGTATCTCCCGTTCCCTAGTAGCAGAAAGTTCTCTCAATTGTCTGTCCTTTTCAAGTGACTCCTTCAATGAAAAATAAATACAAAAACTGTCTGAAACCGTATCAAATATTTTCAGAAAATCATGCATAGAGCAGCATTTTTTTTAGATCTGTACAGTTTAGAGGAAAAAATTACTAAGTCTTTACTTTCCCAGACACAAAAACATAGCTGTTAAGTAATCACAATCATTACCATTATTCACAGCTCACTTTTATAATATGCTTTAAGAAGTTTACAAAGTACCTTCTTCATTAAAACCCTATAAAGTAGGTAAAGAAATGAATCAGGTAAGTGAAGAGCTTTGCCTATTGCTGAACAATTAATAAGTGATCGGAGTCAGGATTCAAACCCAGGTTTCCAGATACTAATTACAGCCCTCTTTTCCACAATGACAACCAAACACTGCCTTCCTTCAGACAAGTAAATTACCTTGTTCCCACCCTGTTCTATAGCTATGCAAAAACTGGCATTGTCTCAGTATTATACTAGCAATAAGTAATTATGGAAGTGCTCTCCTGAGTCACTAAAAGGAAAATGCCTTCATATGTTGGAAAATTTTCAACAGGTTTTATTTTTCTTGCTCAAAAGTGCAGAGCCTTCTCCATTCACCTGACCCTTTAGCCTCTGAAGGTCCAGAATATATTGTACCACTCATTTGGCAAGTGTATGAGACCTTATATACTATTTGTATATGTCTTTTTTGCCAAATAGATTGTTACCCACTTGAGAACGGAGGTTGTGTGTTACAATCAATCCAACAAACATTTACTAAGCACTTACTAAACACAATGGCAGGCATTATGCTCACCTTTTACAGAATCTGTCAGAACATTTCACTGATAAGCACTCCATAAATGTTTTTAAATGGTGAAAAATGGGGATCATTTTTAAATATATAGTACCTGCAAAAGGCTTAAGTCGTTTTCAACGGGTCTTTCTACAGAAGAATTAGAGAAACAAGTCCCTAGCCAGGGCAGAAGTCGAGATTTTATTGTTTCCACACCAGCATAATGTCCACCTAGAAGAATAAACAAGTTGCAAACATAAGAGATGGCAAGCATGGACATGTATTTTCATCTATTGTTTGGAAATCATGGAAGGGGAGAAAAGAGAGTGGATGCATGATGTATATGCACAGGACAGAATTCTTTCTCACCTTCTTGTGCTGTTAGACTGAGGATTGTGAAGAGCTGCCCCTGTATTCTGGAATTCAGTTCAATTATTTCACAGCAACAATTCAAGTTTTGATCACATGAGTTTATCTGCAAAGCCAAGCCATCAAGAATAAGTACAATCCTCCACTCTGAAAATCATTCCAGGCTATATAAAAATCTAATTTTAAATAACAGATGTGTCTCTGAAAAAGTTGTGCACAACATGAATGTGTGTAAATGGAATTCTATTTCAGTGCTTTCAAGGGCAGCCTCCTAGTTAATGGAACCTTGCAGAAAATCCTCCTGTAACATAGATAATTCTTTCATAAGTACAATCACTCCACAAATTATGTTTCACTAATTCATATTCTTTCATATGCTGCTGGTATAAAGTAGTACATACTTTTACCTCTATCAACATCTTTTCAAAGAGACTGCTATTCTTTGAAAGACTTGAGAAACAAGCAACTATGATTTCAGAGAATCAATGATAAAGTATGCTATCCACCTTCTAACAGAGAAATTATGGATATGATGGACAGCATAGACTGAGATTTATATTTTTGGACATAGCCTACAAGAAAAATTTGTCATATCACATTCTTACACCAAGAGTTTCATACAAAGACAAAAATCACAGATCATTTGTATGTTCTTATAAACTGTATACCCAATATGAAACAGAGCAAAAAGATGAGAAAAGAGGGTTGGTCAGAAATAATAGTAATAAAAGGTAGGAAAGATAAAGAATTGACCTAGAGAAACATGAAGGGAAAAACAATAAGGGAAAAGAGATGGGTTTGTATTTTACTTTAAGATCATGCTAACCTAAGAATCACTATGAGGAAAAGGAAAAAATAAATAAAAGCACAGGAATCACTAGGGACTCTGGGGGAAAGGCTATAAGCAAAACTGATGGTATTGTACACAGAGTATGGATAGTACTACCCTATTCCATCTCCACAAAAATGCAGCTAAAGATCACCAAAAGGACAATGGAGAAGCACATGGTGGATATGAGCAAGCAGCTCATATCTACAAACAAGAAGTTACGTAGTAGTCATATAAAGGATCTCATCAGACATAGGTACAAAGGAGAAGATGGGCCAGTCACATAGCAAAGGACAACCAGTGGACAGTATGTGTGCTTCACTATAGTCCACAAATGTGAAAAAAAGAGAAAATGAACAAAGTCAATAGTATGTTGGATGATCTGTTACTAGTTCATGGGGAAACTTAAATGAAGTTGTACTGATGGACAGGCAAGGATGAACCACAATACACATTTGCAGGGTAATATCTCACTTCATGGAGCCCCCAGATCCATTAGAGCATCCAGTAGAGTCTACAAAGGTTAGCACCACCACCTCTTAGGAATTAATAAAAGGTTATGCCAATTAAATATCAAAGTTATGTTAGTATGCCATAGGTTAGTGAAGGAGATAAATGAAGGAAATCCCTTGATCAACTTGATGGAGTTACAAGGGGTCTTTGCTTAGGACTGACTGAGTATATCTCCCTATGGAAAAAGTCAGGATTTCTATTATCAACTTCATTGAGTAGAGACGGAAGGATCATCTATTGGAAACACCCATTAACACCTAATAGAGGATCAGTGATTAGAATGATGCTTGTAAACTCCCTCTTCTCTATTTCAGAGAGCTAGGTCCAAGTTCTCTGGGAACTCTAAAACTATTCAGGAAATCATTCCTGCCTTTTCTAGGAACCTGGTTTTAAGGAACTCCCACCACATAGCTATACACTACCCATTTTCCTTGGGTCAGTATACGTACATATGATAGCATGTGCAACTGCAACATGTCACTGTCACTGCTACTCACATTGCCTTGCCATGTCTGCCACTTGGAATTCAGAAATTTTAGACATATGAACTCTTACTACTCCACCACTGGCCCAGCTCCAACTAGCTTTAGTCTACGGGGCTGAGGTAGGACATGGTCAATCAGACCCTGACATACACTGGCTGTGCCGCTGCCCAAAATGTGCCCATTTCCCAAGTCTGCTCTTAAGTCTCAGCTCTCTCTGGACTGCACCAGCCAAATAAAAAAGGTAAAAAGCATCACTCTGCAATAAAACTTCTTTTTATAGGTCCAGCACAAAGGGATAGGTACAACCCACAATAGTCCAAGTTAATCGAATAATCCCCAGAGATTGTGACTCATCATAGAAAGATACAGCTAAAAATCCCCAGACGTTCACTTCTATGTTATCACAGTCTATTAGGGAACTTCCCTGATCAATCAATCACTTATGCTTGTATACAATCACAATATATAAAGAACAGTTACAAAAAGCCTAGTGGAGAAATACAGATAATTTTTTTAAAAGAAAGTTTGGGGAACAAGAGAGGATCACCTATACTGTAGTATATGGGACAAAACCCAATGACAACAACACTAGATGGAGAATTTGAAACCTAGTACCCCTCCTGTCACTTCTTATTACAAGTCCCTTAAACTCTCAGTCTGTTTCCTCATTTGTAAAAAGAAATAATTTGACTAGAGAGCTCTGAGTGCCTTTTCAACATTGATATTCTATGATGCTGTAGTTCTAAAATTAATTAGCTGAACAGCCACCAGGAATTGATAAAAATGGAAGTTAAAAACAGTAAAAGGAATACAGATATAAGTTGAAACTCATTTTTCCCCTCAGTAGAACAGGTGTCAAAGGTTCAGAGAAAGACTAGGTAGGATCGTAGAGTATAATTCTAAAAGTAAGGTTAGCCTAAAAGAATGTAAAGCTCTCAGGAATTAAAACAAAGACAAAGACAAAGAGAAACAATTGTGTGGAAGAAAGAGGAGAATCGTCCTTAAAAGACTTGTGTGGAACTTAGATTCCAAAAATGCATCAAATAAGATAGAAGTAAGAGCAGGTAATGGAGTAAAGAAGATGGAAGCAAATAGAGGATGAATACAAAAACATGTAAGAAGAAAAGAATGAACCCAGAGGGGAAAAAATTAACAGTTTGGGGAAATGAAAGGCATTGTGGTACAGGAAAAAGAGCTGGCCTCAAGGCCAAGAAGAGATGGATTCAAATCCTTCTTCTGACATGTATTGGCTATGTGACTCTGAGCAAGTCACTTAACCCCTAAATGTTCTAGAAAATTTCCTAAGACCATAAATTCCAGAGATGATGTCAACCTACACTGAGGAGTTTCCTCACTTTTGAGTTCCTGTTATCAGTGAAATTCACAGGACAAAGTCACTATCCTTGGGGAGATGGAAAGATCAAAGAAAAGGATTCCTTTTGAATTTGAAGACCTTCTCTAGTAAGCAGGTAACAACTGTCTCCTAAGAAGTCAACAATCTCAAGGCCCATAAAAAGGTACACACTAGCACCCCCTGTCCCTGAAGCACTAAGTGTGCCCAACCAACACCAAGCCCAGCCTTCTAGGGCGCTTCACATTGAAATAGTTCCTAAAATCAGATATTCTTCATGAAATCTCTGAAGATCAGTCCTGAGTACAGTTAAGTATGACCTCTGAGGATAAGCCTCTCCTTATCACCAAACTCCAGTGGCCTTTCCACCCCATTCCCTTTTCCATTCTCTCCTTTATTTCTCTGAAATATTCAAATGATGATTTCGACCAATTATGCCTCATTTGTATATGAACACTTGAAAGTTTAAAGAGAGAGATATTATTTGTATTTATTGAAAATGGAACATCATAAGATGAAGTTTACACAGGACACAAAAGAAGTACAAGAACACAAAATAAGTTGGACATCTGCATCGGGAACTTATAGCATTTTGATCCCTCAGCTCTTCTGTACATAGTCTTAAGATTATATACATTATATTTAGTCTTGTGACTAAAGATTTCTCATTAAAAATGAGAAACTCTATAAATATTTGAAGACTGAGATAAGATTTTCAAGTGACTATCAATTTCACAGGAGAAATTTTCTACTTTTGAGTAAAAAGTGAGTTTGCTGAGAGCCAAGAGGCTTTGATTTAAGTCACTGACAGATAAAGGTTTTGGAGACAGAAAATTAAGGCTGAGGAAGAAAGAACCTAGCTATTGAGCTGAAGAAACAGCTGGGGGTTGGGAAAGCAATTTGTGGGAACTGTTTGAAGAGACCAATAGCAAGAGCAGTCAGCTGACAGAAAGATTCAGCGATGTGATTCCTGATTAGCTGAAAGAAGACTGAAATTTTAGTTATTGCCCTTCATTGCCATCTAAAGTTTAAGAGAAATGAAACTTTTCAGAAGTTTATCACGCCTTTTTTCACCCCTCTTGTCTGAGAGGGAAAAGCAAAAAAAGGGGAAAAGACAAGTACTATATCTGCTTTGTTTTATGGGAAGAGATGGCTAGGCTGATTTGCCTTACCCAAGAAGCTAACATGAGCTGTTTTGCTTTGGGCTCTGTTCTAACTGGGCAGCACATTACCTAGGTGAGTGAATAACTGGCCGGGCTAATCTGTAAAGCCCAGAGTCAGCCAGTCTGATGAACTTTGACATTCTCTGGCTTAAAGTCAACTGATATTCACATTAAGAAATAACACCTTTCAAATAACCTTTTAAGGGTGATTGTAACTTGAAAGAGTTTGTAAATACTATGTTCAAGTACAGAAGAGAAGAATTGGAGTGCTGTGAGTACCAAAAGACAAGCATAGGTTTCATGTAGTGTAGTACAAATGTTCCAGAATGAAGTGATGATATCAAAGTCTGCAGTCTAGAGTTGTGAGTTAACAGAATACATAGGTTTTTCTCCCTCATGTGCTCCCTTAGCAAGTTCTTGCAAATGTGTACCTATTCTCCCCCACAAATAATGAATAATTGGTGGGAGAGTATAGATTATATGTAGATTATGATATAGCTTATTATTTACACATTGGCTAAATATAAGTACATTATTCCTCTAGTCTTTATTACTAAGCATTGGTTATGTTTAAGATCTAAAAAGTACCTTTATTGTAAATGACTAGATTGTATATATTACACCGTGAGTGACTGGTTGTATAAACAGAAACTCATCAGTTGAGGCTTAAGTGTGAGAAAAGTGAGCAGAGAGTGTATTCAACAGGATTATCCATATGACCCTGACAGAATTTGTGTGTATGTGAGTGTAAGTGGTATTTCCACTTCTCTCAGTGGAAGCCTAGACTTACTAGTGTGAGAGCAAGCAGGAGTAAGACAATCCAGAGAGTATAAAGTGTGATACTCAAGAGAAAGATGTTGAGGCCCCTAGAGTATGGGTACACCTGGATTATACCTATTATATAAAGTTAAGTAATTTACCCAAGATCACATACTAAGTTAATGGCAGAACTGAGGACTGGAACCTAGGTTTGTTCCTTCTACAACTAATGTTATTATTCCAGTCATTTATAGCTTTCACTTTACTCCATACTAAATCTGACTTCCATCCATGGAGCAACACTGTTCTACCTCACTATAATTCCCTTCAGTTTTCTCCTCTTTGCTTTCTTCTGTGCCCACCGTGACAGTCTTTAATCCTTAAACTTTAAAGAGGGTCATCTCTACTATCTGTTCTTTCTATCTTTGTTCTCCAAGGCTTCTGTGAAAATAAGGAATCCTTGATAACTAAATTTACTACAAATTTATACTCTCTAACTTTAATTAGTTCCATATTAATCTACTACTCAGCAAATCTTTTCTTAATTTCTACTTGATTGTGTATCGAATTGTTCATAGCAGTTGTTCCAGAATTTTTCCACTTTCCTCAAGTCCCCCAGATCGACTTCTAATAACTCTTATCTCACTTCTTACAGATGACTTTGTTTCCTATTTTCAGAAATAATCAAAGCCATCTATAGCACATTCATATTTCCATCTACCCTACCTCAAAATATTTTTGTATCTTCACTTTGTATCTTACCTCATTTCTCAAAAGAAGCAGTGTCTCTCTTTAAGAAATAGCGAATACGTTTCCTCCCTGCATCCCATCCCATTTCTTCCCAAATCCTCTGGATCCTTATCCAGTCTCTTTCTTCCATCACCATTAGTTCCTTCCCATCTGAAACATACTAGGATTTTCTCTTCAACACTTAAATATTTAAAAGATCCATGATTTCACCAGTTCAGGTATTCCCTCAATCAATGCAGACCACATGTCTTCTTCACCTTAATAATATTGCTTTATTCATCACCTTGACCATAAAATTTCATCACCTGGTACTCTACCCAATTTTACCCAACCTTTTCTTTGGAGAGAAAAGTTTTCTGTTGGGTCTTTCTGGCTTAATAGGACCTAGATCCTATAGAATTCTGCTGACATAACTTGAGAAACCAGTGTCAACTCCATATTATAATGAACCATCAATCCCCTCTATCTTAAAAAAGCATTCTCTCAACCCTGTTATCTGCTATCCTTCAAGGCACTGTTTTGTTTCCTTTATCTCTTAGTCTGATTTCTTCACTGTAATAGCTTATAGTCACCTTCTATTTTCTCACAATTCACTCTCTCCTTAACCCTTTGCAATATAACTTTTACTCATACCAATCTAATTAAATTGCTTTTAACCAAAGTCATCAATGACCTCTCCATTGTCAAATATAAAGACCATTTCTGGATCATCTTTTGCCCTGGCCATGTTGTAATATTTCATTATATTGATTCTCCCCCTCCTTCCTGGATACCAAGACACTATGTTATTCTAATTTTCCTCCTTCTTCTTTCTGTTTCCTTGATTGGTCTCTCCTTCTTACCATAGTTCTAAATCAATCAATCAATGAACATTTATTAATATTTATTTATGTATCAGGCACTGTGCTAAGCACTGAGGACATAGAGAGAAGCAAAGTCCCTGCCTTCAAGGAGTTTACAATCTAATGGGGAAGAGAGCATGCAAATAAATATATAGAAAGCAAGCTATATACAAAAATACACACACAAAATATACACATACATACATAAATTTCACATATGGGAGGTACTAGAATTAAGATGGTTTGGAAAAGGCTTCTAATAAAAGATTGGAATTTGGCTGGAACTTAAAGGCAGTCAAGGAGGTCAGGTGGCAGAGCAGAAGAAGGAGGTGGGTAGCCAGAGAAAATGTCCAGAGCCAAGAGATGGAGTATCCTGTTTCTGGAACATCCAGAAAGCTGGTGTCACTGGAGCAAAGAGAGTACATATTGTGGAGTAAAATGTAAGAAGACAAGGAAGGTAGGAGGAAGCTTGGTTATTAAGGGTTTGGATGCCAAACGGAGCATTTTGTGTTTGATCCTGGTGGAAATGGGAAACCACTGGAGCTTATTGAATTAGGGAAGAGGGGCAACATCACAGGATCTGTGCTTTAGGAAAATCACTTTAGTAACTGAATGGAGGCTAGTGTGGAGTGTGGAGAGACTTGAGGCAGGCAGAACCTCTAGCAGGCCACTACAATAGTCTAAATGTGAGGTGATAGGGGCTTGTACTAGAAGTACTGACAATGTCAAAGGAGAGAAGGGGGCCTATTCAAGAAGTGTTGCAAAGGTGAAATCAACAAGCCTTGACAATAGATTGGATATGGGAGTGAGAGATAGTGAGGAATCCAAGATGACACAGTTTGCAAGGATGAGGGACTGAGATGATGTTGCCCTCAACAATAATATGGAAGACAGGAAGGGGCAAGGAAGATAATGAATTCTGTTTTGAACATGTTTAGTTTAAGATGCCTATTTAATATCCAGTTTGAGATGTCTGAAAGGGAGATGCAAGATTGGAGGTCAACAGAGAGTTTTGGGGTGGGAGAGGAAGATTTGAGAATCATCACCATAGAGATGGGAATTAAATCCCGGGGAGATGATGACATCACCAAATGAGGTAAAATAGAGGAAAAAAAAGAAGAGACTAGCCTAGTTCAGAACCTTGGGGATGCCCATACTTTCAATGGAACCACCATTCTCCCAGCCACATTAACTCAAAAGAATATCTTCAGTTCAATCCAACAAACATTCATTGAGGAATAACTACTATGTTTCAAGGGATTGTACCCTATAGGTACATTTGACATAGAAAGATTTCAAAATGGCATCGTTGCCTTCTCCTGGGGTGGATAGCAAGGGAAGAAGCATGACATATATGTCTATATGTGTATATGTGTGTATGTATGTTTATATGCAACTATATGCTTATACTGAGTTACATAAATGTACATATATATGAATAAGCAAAGTAGAGTGCAATGTAAACAAAGTCCAGACAGAGTGTTCTAAGATAACATGAGAAAGGAGAGATACTTTGGCTGGGAGGTTCAAGGACAGTCTGCACAGTGCAGGTGGCACCTAGGCTGAGTTCTTATAGGGAGAAAAAAATTCTGAATGGCAGAGATAAGGTAAGAATTTGTTTTTCCATAAGTCAGAGATAACCTCAAAAAATGCATGTAAATGAGAGATGGCAGTTAAGAATTCAAAGATTAGCTCATACATAGCCAAATTTGGCTAGAATATAGAGTGCATGAAGGAAATTACGTGAAATTAAATTGGAAAGGTAGGTTGCAGATAGACTGTAAACTGCCTTATAAGCCAAGCTAAAGAATTTTTATCATTTATTCTAGAGGTAGATAATAGGAACCATTAACAGTTTTGAGCAGGGAAATGGCATGATCATTTGCACTTTAGGAATACTATTTTAGCAAGTACATGAATGATGGATTAGAAATGGGTAGCGATAATGTGAACAAATAGTTCTTAAAAGAGCACTGCAAAGCATTTATAATCACATGAAAGAATGTTCTACATCACTAATAGTGCAAATCAAACAAGGTAAATCAAAACAACCTTGAAATTCCACCTTACAAATTGGCAAAGATGACAAAAAATGGCAAGTCAATTTTGGAAAAGTTATATAATGTTAGGCACACTGATACATTGTTGGTGGAGCTGTGGAATGGTACAATCACTTTAGAAAGCAATTTGGAATTATTCAATTGAAGGAACTAAAAACGTCCACACCCTTTGATTTTCCCCCTGAATCTAATTTCATTTCTTTATCTTTTTTTAATTCAAATTTATTTTTATATTCAGTTCCAAATTCTCTCCTTCCAACTCCTTCCCCACCCATTGAGAAGGCAAGAATTACAATGCCCATTATACATACAAAGTCTTGCAAAGCACATTTTCACATTAGTTCAATCTGTACTCTGAGACCATCAGTTTGCTACGTGAAGGTGGCTAGCATTTTTCAACATAAGTCCCTTAGAATTATGGTGGAGCATTATATTGATCAGTCACTAAATCTCTCACTGTTGATTACACAGTGACAACAATACTGTAAAGATAATTGTTCTCTTGATTTTGCTCACTTCACTTTATACCAATTTATAAGGTCCTCCCAAGTTTTCTTAAAACCATGCCCTTCATCATTTCTTACAGCACAACAATATTTCATCATATTCATATACCATAAATTGTTCAGCCATTTCCCAATTAATAGGTATTTCCCTCAGTTTCTAATACTTAGTTCTCACAAAAAGAGCTGCTATAAATATATACATGGATATATATAAATGTATATACATACATATGCATATATATATATATATATACAAATTGATCTTTTTCATTTTTCTTTGATCTCTTTGGTGTATAGGCATAACGGTGAATATTGCTGGGTCAAAGGGCTTGCATAGTTTGATACCTTTGGGGCAAAGTTCCAAATTGCGCACCAGAATGTCTGGACTAGTTCAGAGCTCCACCAGCAGTTTATTAGTGTACCTATTTTCCCACATCTCCTCCAGCATTTGTCAATCCTCCAGCATCTTGGTCAATCCCATGAATATGAAGTGGCACCTCAGAGGTGATTTAATTTTCATTTCTTCCTCTGAAAACTGCCTATTCATACCCTTTGACTATTTATCAATTGGGAAATGGCTCTTATTCTTGTAAATTTGACTCAGTTCCCTAAAAATGAGAAGTCAGACTTTTATCAGAGAAACTTGCTACAAAAAAAATTCCCAGTTTCCTACTTTTCTTCTCATTTCAGCTGCATTGGTTTTGTCCATGTCCTTTGAACCAAAGACTCAGTTACTGAGCTTTTACTCCAAGGAAGTCACCAATAAGAAAAAAAATACCTGTTACACATCAAAAAAGTTATAGCAGCACCTTTTTGTGACAGCAAAGAATTGGAAACAAAATAGATGCTCATTGATTGAGGAACGGCTAAGCACGTTGTGGTACATGAATGCAATAGAATATTACTATGCCATAAAAATCACAAATGTGATAAATACACAGAAGCATGAAAAGATCCACATGAACTGATGCAAATGAAGTAAGCCGGGACAAGAAACCAACATACATAGTAACTACAACAACAGAAATGGAAAGAAAAGATAAACACAAAATAAAAAGTGAATGTAGCAAAATTATAAAGATTAAACATGACTCAAATGAAGAGATATGAGGACATCCCCAACTTACCCCTTCATGGAGGTGGAAAGTGTTGCACATTGTACATATTCTCAGACTTTTTCCAATGTATCATTGAGTTGTGATGTTTTGCTCTTTTTGGATGGGGTCTTTAAGAAATACTATTTGTTATATGGGATGGCTTTCTTGGAAGAGGAAAAAGAACACTACAGAAAAGTATGATGGTGTAAAAATAAAAGATTAAAATAAAAACTGATTTATAAAAATAAACAGGAAGAAACTTGGATTCAGGGAAAGAAATTAAGAAGTTATTAATATTTCAGGTTAAAGGGACAAAACAAAGGTAGTAGCAGCATAAGGGAATAGATGAAAGGAATATGCTGTGACTTTAGAATGGATAGAATTCTAGGAACTGACATGGGGAATCAGATAAAGGGAAGATTTAAAAATTACTCCAACAAAGTATGAATTGCTTAAGATAGTGGTGGCTAAAATAGGAAGCTAAAATTAACTAAAATAGGAAAAATGGGAGGAGAGAATTAAGGATGAAGCTAAAATCAAATCTAGAGCTAGAAAGAACCTTATTGGCCATCTTATAATCAGTCCAGTCAATCAAAAAAAAAAAAAAATATATATATATATATATATATATATATATATATATATATATATATATATATATATATATATA
>CM053601.1:104208220-104260035 GCA_028646575.1 Pseudocheirus occidentalis | reverse complement strand
GGTGCGTTTAAAGCTACAATAAGATTCCTTCCTTCCTTCCCTCTTTCTCTTTCTTCCTTCCCTTTCTACTCTCCTTCCCACTCCCCTGTCTTTGTTTTTTAAAATGTTCTCTGAATGATCTCTTTTTAAAATACCCCTATTATTTCCCAATAACACCTGCCCCTGCCCCCCAAACTTTTCAAATATGAGGGTTCCTTTTTTAAAGCAAAATAAAATTTCAGACTTCTACATATATTATTAGTGTTGAGTGAAAAAATACATGATGGTGAATGCTATTATGAAATCAGAACTATTTTAAAATAAATTTACATTTTATTAATCACAACACTACATAACTTAATTTACATACATCAGAGACATTAGTCTACAGAAGATATGTTTACTTATTCATTTTTCTGAATCATACTTTATGGTTCTTTTTGGAACTAAGATCAAATTTTAAGATCAAAATGGCAATACTTGGTGTACACATGAATTGAAGATTGTCTGCAATATCTGGGTGACCTCCCATCCACTGAGTCCACAGTCAGAGCTGGGAGAGATGATCAGGTTTTTATTTCAGGATTCTGAAATTGAGAGGGTGCTGATAGCATCTACACCTCATTATGGACAACTGAGCTTAGCACCTAGTTATCAAGAATAATTAGTCAGAATATTTGAATATAGTTGCTGAGAGATAGGAAGGTGGTACAGTGGACAGAATGTTGGGCCTGGAGTCAGGAAGACTTATCTTGTTCAAATCTGGCCTCAGACACTTACTAGCTGTTGGACACCAGACAAGTCACTTAACCCTGTTCACCTCAGTTTCCTCATCTGTATAGAATGGGCTGGAGAAGGGAAATGGCAAACCATTCCAGAATCCTAGCCAAGTTTGCAAACTCCAGGTTAAAAAATCCCATCCAGGGTATTGTTGGTGTCTTGTCCAGGATCATGCTGTTAGTAAATGTCAGAGGCAGGATGTGAACCCAAGGCTTCCTGATTCTAAGCCCAGCAGTTATTCACTACATGAGGTTTTTACAGAAAAGGTAACATTTTGAAAATAGTATAAGATATTAAGATAATTAGTAATATCTGACAAAGCTTCAGTAATTCAAATGGTAATGATAACATTTGGCAATATTTGTTCCAAGTTTTTTTAGTTTTTTTTTAACCTAGATATTTGAAAATCTAAAGACACCAAATCCCATGATGGAAAGGAAAACTCCAAGTCTAGATTTTTCTCACATAAAATTGGAAAACAGAAATACACCACTAATGTTTTTACAGATGCCACGTAGGCCAAGCCACTGGACATCTGGGATGTAGGCCGTGCAATATCTTTCCATTTCTTACTGGAAACCAAGGGGGTCTTCTGACAGCAGCAATAAATCAAATGATGCTCACAGGAAACAAAGAGATAGTTGAAATGAAACACAAGCTGTGTAATGCATTCACCAAGGTCATGCTATACCTTTTCTCAATGGGTTACTCTAGATGGGTCTGTTAGAAAAGTATTTTTTGAGGGAGGATGTATAAGTCAGAAGATGTCAAGACTGATATTTTCAGAGCAATATTCACTTGGCCACATTGCACACAGTTCAGAACTATCTGAAATAACACAGGCTGGAATATGAGGTATCTACAGAATAAGGGAATGGTCAGGCTGGATGCAGCATGGGATAGTGGTAAGAGGGATTTGTAGTTGAAAGAGTCCTACATTCAAATCCCATCTCCCACCTCTGCTCACTTTCCTTCCCACATCATCTCTTTCGAGTCTGTGTCTTCATCTGCAAAAATGGGGATATAAGTGGTTGTATTGTGGAAATCCAGTGACTTCATATATGTAAAGTGTATGTGATGTGTAATATGTAAAGTGCTTTGCGAATCTGGAAGTGCTGTGTAAATGCCAGCTGTTGTTCTTATCACTTAACCCAAACTCATTTCACAAATGATGGATCTGAGTTCCCTGGAGGTAAAGTGACTTGTCCACAGTCACAGGGAATATCAATGGTAGCACATTAAGAATTCAAAATGGGGGTAGATAGGTAGTACAGTGAATAGAGCACCTGCCAAGGAATCAGGAGGACCTGAGTTCAAATCCAGACACTTAACACTTACTAGCTATGTGACCTTGGGCAAGTCACTTAACTCCAATTGCCTTGCCTTCTTCCCTCTAAACCAGTGGTTCTCAACCTGTGGGTTGAGAAAATACATATTTCCAATGGTCTTAGGAACCAAGATGCTGCTCCTCTATCCATCTCCAGATGGATCCACCCACATGCAGATATACCCATATATGAATATTAAAGGGTCACGGCATTAAGAAGGTTGAGAACCACTGCTCTAAACAAACAAAAAACAAGAATTTAAAACATTTCTGAGTCATAGAATCTCAGAATTAGAAAGCAGCTTTGAGTCATCTAGTACAACTCATATGTCCATTTTTCCATTAACCCAAATTCACAACCCAGTAATCACCCTGGACTCTTCTCTCATTCATTCCCCTTGTTCCCCACCCTGCCCTTCATCCCATCAGTTGCCAAGGCTTACTGGTTTTACTTCCACTATATCTCTGCCATTCATCCCCTTCTCTACACTCACCCTTATCACCTCTTGCCTGTAATAAATAGCTTCTTAATTAGTTCTTCTGGAACCCAATCTCTCCCTTCTCTGATCCATTCATCATAGAGATGTCAAATTAAAAAAAAATATCAGATTTCTGTTATTGTCCCAAATTTTAATATCTTCCCATATGACGTATATAATGTATCCATATAAGGGCCACTATTCAAAATGGTGCATTAAAAAGACCAATTCATCATTCTTGGTTTTGTTGGTTTGATAACTGGGTAGAACTAATGGCTTGTTTACATGAGGGAGACTTTCGAACACTTGCATATGTACGAATTCCTCTTCACCAACATGAACCTTAATGAAGTAGTTTATTCCAGCAACCACTTGACTTTTAAATTCCATGGTCTTAAAGACTGGAATGTTCCTATTTTCTTTCTCTTCAAGCTGTGCCTTTACCTCTTCCATGATCTGCTGTGTTTCAGCCATGGCTGGTTTGGTGGCTGAAATTGTTCCACACATCATCCTTGCAAGCTGGGTTTCAGAGACACCTCAAACTGACATTCTTAAAGCACAATTGTGACCATACTACTTCCCTCCTCAAGAAATTTCAGTGGTTTCCTATTGCCTCTAATATAAGATACAAATTCCCTTTTTGGGACATTTTAATATTTTTCACAGTCTGACTCCAGTTTTACATATTAATCGGTCTCACATACTACCTTCTATATATGACACTCCCTCTGGGCTTACTTCCCCAACTTGCACTGGCCCTGGTAAGTTAGGGTCCCAAAAGAGCACCTGTTACTTCAGGTTCTGGAGTAAACCCATGGGTAGCTATCCTTTTAACAATAACTTACAAGCCTCCACTGGTGTGTTTCTTTTTTAACAATCAGCTAATAGATTGTTCTTTAGCAATGGCATTTGCTCAAATGGCATAGGAAGAACAATTCTCCCCACCAACACACAGTTAGACTTCCCAGAATTCTACTGGGGTCCTTTGCAAGTGAGAGGCTAGGAATGAATGTTATTAATACAGTCTGTCCCCTGCGTTCATTGGCTCTCTGTCCATTTTATATGCAATTGAACTTTTCAAGCCCCTGACGCTTTCCAAGGTGTGGACTGTTTCTTTTGCATCTGGTGTCAGTGTTTATATTTCTATTTTGCTCTTTTCTGACCTTCAGTTTCTCTAAGTCTCACAGGGGCAAACTATTACTTGTCTGATTTGAACTATTTGTTTTTACACGTACGATTTTCCATCTCCTGTCTCCCTATCTTTGCATCGGCTCTCGCCTGGAAGGTTCTCTTTCTTCATCTCTATTTTTTTGAAAATAGCAATTCCCTTCAAGTTCAGCCTATGTGCCACTTACTTCAAGAGTCTGGGTATGGAATCAGGAAGAGTTCAAATCTGGCCTCACTAGCTGTGTGGCCCTGGGCAACTCACTTAACTTCTGTCTGTCTCAGTTTCTTCAACCATAAAATGGGGAAAATAATACCACTTCCCTCATAGGCTTGTTGTGAGGATGAAATAATATTTGTAAAGTACTTAGTACAGTGTCTGGCACATAGTAGGTACCTATTAAATACTTCCTTCTTTCTCTCTAAGAAATAAAAATACTGCTTCTTCTGCCATCAAAACAGTAAAAGTTAGTGCTCACATGAACTACATGCAGATGCACAATTGCACCTTCTCCAGCATATTAACACATATTTGGTTTATAGTTGATGAGTCCAAGTAGCTATAACATGTTGGCAGTTTCTATAGGTAGTCCCTGGGTTGTTTGTTTTCAGCTGTTTCCCATTACCACCTCTCCTCAGTGACATTTGATTGATTATGGAACCCAGAGCACAATGGCACAATAATGCTATTACAAAAGAGGAATGGTCAGACACTAGCTCAACTATTTTGGGAATCAATATGTTGTTGTTGTTATTAATGAGGTACTTTAAACTTTATGATCTTTCAATATGAGTTTCAAAATTCAAAACTCATCAACTTTCTCTCACAGAGGAACAGCTCTGATCTGCATAGCAAGCAGGACAATTTAGCCCCTCTTGGTTCCCATGTGGATATTGGAAGGTAGCTGCTGAAACTTAAGCCACAGTGGAACTCTGTTTAGTTGCTGCCCGAACACCTGTCTTGGCTGTTGGTGCCAGTGTGCTGTCCTGGCAACCTACAGTCAGACTGCCTCAACAAAAGAGGCAGGACACGTGTTCTGGTCCCTTTGACTAAAGCTTCTAAGACTTGTCAGCCATGGTGATTTCTCCCAGTTGTTCTTTGGGCAACACAACACAATGTGTTCCAGTGTCCTTTTCCTATAAGTCTAGTTAGACAAAATGAATCATGTGAACTGTTTCCTTTCTTCCTCTGCTATGAGTGTTTGCATGTTTTAATGCACAGCCTATGACCATTTCATATTAATGTTTCAACACAACCTCCTCACAAGTGTATAAGACTCAATTTTTCTTTCTTGCTCTTTTGGGGGAACCACCCATTATAATACCCTAATTAGCTTTCTGAAATTATTCTGCATCTCAATTTGACCTATCAAATGAGATTAGATTAGATTATCTTTAATATTCTTTCAGAAAGAGAGAGTGGCATGGTCACTAGGAGGCAGGCCTTACAGTCAGGAATACCTGGGTTCAAGCACTACCTCAGAGATAGATGGTACTAGCCGTTTTGCCCAAGGCAAACCACTTAACATCTTAGGGCCCTCGAGAGAAAAGCTGTTGGTTTGCATAGGTGGAAGGAGTTTCCAGGCCAGGAGTTCCCTATACTGCTGCTGATTATGGTAATAATTTTCATCTATATCATGTTTTTAGTTTTGCAAAATTCTTTATATAAATGATCTCATTTGATCCATGAATTCACAGCTCTAAACAAAAGAAGAAAAGGAGCACTTATTGTGCAAGCTATTGTGAAAAAGTACAACTGCCCTGGAAGTCAAAAGGTTTTCTTCTGTAGCCAATAGGTTTTTATGAACTATATCTTTAATTTGATAGTGACACATTAAATACTGGGTTAATGTCATTTCCACATGTTAAATGTTCCCAATCAAAAGCTCAGCTGGGGAACCCAAATGGTCAAAGAACATTTAGTATTCTTTCAGCTCTATCTCATTATGACAATTAATTTTTTTTGTTAACACTGGAGAGGGGGTAAAAAACCCCTTACGTCAACCTTATCCATTGCCAAAGCTGACATTTGTTTTTCATTAACTTCACATCTCTTCTTTTTTAGGCTTACCATGAATAGCAGTCGACTCCAGAGGCTGGGTCTGTTTTATGTAAGCCTTCCATTGATAAGGATAAGAGAATCTCCCATCTAAAGTGGAATTGTTCTTTTGGGAATTCTTTCTCTTGGACACTCATCTGCATGCTTCACAATCAGAAGTCTCAGAATTAGTTCCATCCTCAGATGAGAATTGTAGAGCAGGCATTGCAGTTCAAACACACAGAACAGACAAAGCTGCCTCTATGTTTTGGAGGAATGAGCTGTTGCTGCCTTCAGTATGTTCTCCAGACTGTGAGATGGGGCTCAGCTGGGTCATTGGGCTTTATAGGCAGATTTCTGGGCAGGGTATGGTACATTTGGTTCTGAATGAATATCTGCATTTCAATTCAATTTATTTTCCTGAGAGTGGCAGCTGTTTCATAAGGTCATAGGTTTAGAGCTGGAGGAGACCTTAATGTCTAGCTCCAAGGCTCCTTGTCTTTTTGTATTAAAGACACTTCTGGAAGCCTGGTGAAGCCTATGGACCCCTACTCAGAATGCTGTTTTTAAGTACATAAAATAAAATGCATAGGCTTACAAAGGAAACCCGTGATATTGAAACACAGTCTGTAGACATGAAGACTTGTGTTCTGGAGGTAGATCAGATAATCACAGTAATTTTGAAGTAGTGATGAGTGCAAATGAGATATTTTGAGATAATTGTACTGAGATAAGAAAATATCTGATTTCTATTGCTCACAAAGGCACAGGAATTGCTCCTATTATGGTAGCTTGTTGTTTACATTCATAATCAAAGATTCTTAGTACCATATGCATCACATGGAACTTTTACAAAAATCGATCATTATAATAAGGCATTGAGATATTGCCAAAAAATGTACAAAGTCAGAAATAGTAAACACATACTTTATATACTATGAGGCAAAAGAAAGAGTAATTATTCCAGAGATCACAAAGAAAGACCCAGACTCAAATAGAGACTTAACAATGAAATCCTAGATAGTGAACTACTGGGTCAAAAAACAAATCATAGAAGAAATCGATAAAGATGGCAATAAAGACAGCATACCCGGATCGACTTAATATGCTAACAATGCTGAGAACACATAAGTGAAGGAAATACATTTCCATTAGAGCTTAGTGAAAACAAAGATATCATTCAAGTTCACAGATCCTCTGAAATCTATCCACAGACCCCTTGAGGATCCACAAACCTCAAGTGAAGAACCCCTGATCTAATCCAATCTCATTTTATGGATAAGGAAACAGTAGCAACTTGCATAAGCATATACAGCTAATAAGTGGCTTGGCCAGGACCTGAATCTTGGTGCTCTGACTCCAAATTCAGCATTCTTTCCAATAGACAATCTTACCATCTTATTTGTCTGGTGTTAACCCATAGCAGTGTACCAAATGCCCAATAAACGCTAGCTTCTAGAAGCATCTTTGAGACAGAGGCTGGGAGTATGAGGAGACAGGAATGGAATGAGACCTAAGGAGGGAAGAACAATAGATGACCTCATATAATTATCACAACGCTGAGGACAGGGAGATGTGATGGCGTGTGATAGAAAGAAAAGTGGTAATTTCGGGAGGAAAAAGGAGCTTGGGATAATAATATTATTAGCAAGAACTATAATCCCTTACATTTTTATACAGCTTTCTATCTTTCAAATCACTTTCATGTATAGACTGATTATTAGTATCTGTAGATATCATTATATAGATATAATATATGCATATATCAAAACATGTAAAATGTATATATATGTATATAGCATTAGTGTAGATATCTAAAGATAGTGATATCTAATTTCTTCTTTTGATTTTTGCAATAACCCCACAGGGGTAAGTAGGACAGGTAATATTTCAATGTTCTGTATGAAGAATCCTAGGTTCAGAGACATCAAATGAATTGTCCAAGGTGATATAGCTAGCAAGTGGCAAAGTTGGGGATATACAGTCACCAGGACTAACATTCTTATCTGTCTTACAGGAACAAATGAGAAGCAGACGTAAGTAGGGTTTCCCTATAAAAGCAGACTGACAAGTAGAAAAATAGAGAAAATGAAAAGCGCTGGCTATGCCAAGGGCTGGGTGAAAGAAAGCAGATGAGCTCAGTGGGGCGTCTCAATATAATGAGGTAAAAGAGTGAAGAGACAAGGTCGATGACTCCACTTGGCTGAAGCCCTCAGAGCTTTCCTGCTTGGTACAACTGTGATTCAAGGGCAAGTTATAGAAAGATGGAAGAAGGTGCTGGAGATCAGGTACAGCCACCAAGGCAATTAGGGCAACACAGGCTACTGTGGACCTTTCGAGACTGATGTAGAACAAAGGCCTTTGCCAGGACATACAGGGCCCATTTCCATGCACAAGTAACTTCTCTTAGTCCTCCCTAATCTTAAAGAGTATTCTTCCTAAGATTATTTTAAATTTATCCTGTATACCTCTATCATATTTGTACATAGTTGTTTGGGTGCTGACTCTCCCATTAGACTGTAACTTTTTTTTTTGTCTTTCTTTGTTTCTGTAGCCCAGAGGTTCCCAAACTTATTTAGCCTATTGCTCCCTTTTAAAAAATAAGTTGTTCAGTGCCCCTAAACCCCCACAAATCCTTAACCCTTTTATATTTAAAAAATTGTATCATTTCAAATTTTTTTTCTAAAAATAGCCTATTTTAAATTTGATGATTTATTGTAAATTTGTGGGCTTTTCTTGCTTTGAAATTTTGATGATGCAATATTGTGTCATGTAACTGTATACTATCATACTGTAAACAAGTCATTGCATGCACATATTCCTGCCGATGCATGCAGAGCTTCCTGACAACATTCAACATACTTGACTGCTAACACTTGCTCATTAAGACCTGTCAGTGGACTTGACCACTAATGGGTATAACTTGGATTTATTGTGTTTATTTGGAAAATAATGTAATCACTACAATTTTAACTCTGTTATACAACAGGTGAAACATGTATGAAAAGTTTTTCCAAAAATTTCTTCTCTTCTTTCCTTGTGCTTCCACTGCCCTCTTGTTTTTATTCAACACTCCCTTAGTTGCATCTGAGGCTACTACCAACACCCCTGGATCATTCCAGGGCCCCTAACAGAGTGGTATCACACACATCTGGAACCTCTGCTAAAGTACATAATAGGTGCTTAATGACTTGACTCGACAGTAGAACATTTGATTTTAGTACAAAGGGAAAGAGGGAAAATGTGATCAAGTGGAGTATTTTTTTTTGTTGCTTAGTTAACAGTGGAGAGATTATCTTTTCTTTATCTCAGCGGTTCTCAACCTGTGGATTGTGACCACTTTGGGAGGTTGCGACCCCTTTCACAGGAGTCACAAAGGTTGCCTAAGACCATTGGAAAACACATATTTCCAATGGTCTTAGGAACTGAGACGGCTCCTCTATCTGTCTCCAGGCTGGTCTGCCCACATGCAGATCCGCCCACATGCAGATATGCCTACATATGAGTATTAAAGGGCCGTGGCATTAGGAAGGTTGAGAACCACTGCAGATCTGAAAAGGAATTAGCTCACAGAGCTTAACCCCACAAAGAGGCCAATAGGTGGTGATGTTGATGGAACACTGGGCCTAGGGTCAGGGAGATCTGAGTTCAAATGCCTTGACCCAGGGCAAGTCACTTAACCTCTGTTTGCCTCAGTTTCCTCAACTGTAAGATGGAGATAATAAGAATACCTACCTCCCAGAGTTGTCATGAGGATCAAGTATTTGTAAAACACTTATCACAATGTCTGACAAGTAGTAGGCACTATAGAAATGTTTATTCCCTTCCCCTCCTCAAGGAGGGAAAATCATAACTAAGTAGACCGATCACATCTCATTATTTGGACTAGAGTATACATAAAGAGGAAACCACAGTTTTAGCTTATTTCTCCTTTGGAAGAGAGCCTTGGTGAAGCTGAGGTCACTCAGTTGGGTTGGTATTAATAGAATCAGTAAGGGAGACATGGAATTTTCTGTGTTAGGGCCTCTCCCACTTGGTCCCATTATTTACCCTTAGACATTTGTCATATAGGCACCATTTAGAAGAAAGAACCTGCCTCCTGATGTTTATCAAGATGGTGTGACTATCAATCCTCGGTCACAGGATTAAAGAAAGACTTTTTTCCAAGGCCATGTATGATATGACCCTTAAATTAGTCCAAATAAAGCTTGTAGAGCCCGCCCTTGAGTCTAAGTCTATAATTTCCCTTTCCCTAAATCTTCCTTTTGACAAGGCACATCTGGGACTTGCTGCAGTCGAAGGACAAATAGCAAGAACTCTTTCTTAAACCATCTGTAATTCACAAACACTAAAAATGCCAGTGGTGTAATTACAGTGAAGGCATGAGGAACCAAGGCAAATTTCTCTGGATTTATTTCAAACCCAGGCTGCCCTGGACCAGCTTGTAGAACATGCCCTGATGCTTTAGACACCATTCCCAAGGCTGTTCTTGGCTTTGGATCTCTTCTCCAGAGGGGTGTATTTTACTTCCAGGACATACCATGAATCATCGGATACAAGGGGTCTCTTTCTAATCCTAGCTGGGGATTTAGTTATTGCTGTGGGTTATTGGTCTTTGGCTTTGAAGGTCACGTTGTTACCGTGGGTTTATCCATGGGGGTTGAGCATCACATAGTAACTTCAGTAGTGTTATTCACATTCCATGCATGAAAAGCCTTCTATCAGCTTTAGGACATCGTGCTTGTACACTGTTTAGGTGTTTATTTTATTTAGCTGAGGTTTTGTTGAATCTATCAGTAATTAGTTTTTTTGTTGTTGTTCAATCATTTCAGTCATATCTGACTCTCTGTGACCCCATGTGAGGCTTTCTTGGCAAAGATGTAAGAATGATTCACCATTTCCTTCTCCAGATCATTTTACAGAAGAGGCAAACAGGGTGAAGTGACTTGCCCAAGATCCCAAAGCTGATAAGTGTCTGAAGCTTTGAAGATGAGTTTTGGAGATCTGGTTTATCAAGGTCCTTTGAAGGATTCCCTTTTTCCTAAAGTTTTAGAGCTGGAAGAGACCTCAAAGAAGAAACTAGATCAAAGGAATAAAAAGATTCACTCAAGGTCACACCTAGTAAGTGCTAGGGTTTGGATTTAAATGCAAATCCTCTGACTTTTCATATTCTCCACATCACAGTTATTTCATAGAACCTGGGGATCTTGTAAAATCATAGGATCACAGTATCACTGATTTAGAGCCAGAGAAGGGACCTCAGAGGCCATCTGGTCCAATAACCTATTTTGCAGATAAGGAAACTGAGACCCAGAGATATTAAACGACTTGCCCAAAGTCACACAACTGTTAAGTGCCAAGGCTGAGATTCAAAACCATTTCTCTCTAGCTCTTCACTTAATACTTTCCCCCTACAAACCCACCAAATTGGAAACACTTTCTAGAATGGATGAACAGAGTGGGTAAGGTACTTCACCAGTTGGAAAAGGCAATGGAAAGGGAAGCAAGATGAGACAGCTGGTACATGCAGTTTAAAAGATGTCCTCTGCCTTGGGCCATGATATGTAACATGGTGTCTCTATCAGGATCTACATTTCAGATATCATCACCAAAGGTGGACCAGTGGAAAATAACCAATCCTTTCTTTGCTGGCTTCAAGCTGAAAAAGGGAGAGAAGTAGGTCACTCAAACCATATTGTTTTCATTGGCACCTCTTGGGTGCTTCTCCTGGCCAAGAATCTTGCTACTGAAATGGAAGACAACAAATAAGGAGGCCACATGGGGGGCGAAGGAAGATAGATATGGGGCCCAACTTGAAAGTCAGAATCAAAACGGAAATCACTGTGGAGGGAAAGGAACTGGTTCCTGAGCCAAATATGAACATCTGGGAGCACACCAGGCATGCAAAAATGCAGTGACACCTGTGTAGAAAAATAATTTGATGGCTCAGGGGTTACCAACACTGGGCTCAGAGTTGAATACTTTACTCTTTTTTTGGAAAGAGAATAGTGACAGAACTATTACTGAGCAATCGCTGCTTCCCAGGGATTACAATGTGCCTCTGTCAAAGGGGCTAGATGTGTGTTTTCTTTCTTTTCATTACCTGCTGAGTTTGTCTGTTGCACATTCAATCCTGGAGGCTCCTCTTACTCTTCCTGTTTTGCCTCTAGATCACCAGTATCTGTTTCCTGTGTCCTCTTGCTTCCCCCCTGGATTTTTGACATTAATGTAGCACTTGACCTTAAGAACTGGGGTGGAGGGGGGGGGGAGAGGAAGAAAGAGAGGGAAAGTGGTACAGCGACTCTATCGACTTCTAATCTTAGGGGAAGGAGCACACTGAACTTCTTTGTGATAGAAAAAAATCCTATGGCAGGTCGAGTAAATAGTGTCTGAAGATTGGTTTGGCAGCTCAGGGAAATAACCTCCGGAAGGTCTGAGAGAAGAATGTCGGAGAAAAACTGACAAGGCAACAAGGATGCCTGGGATGCTGCCTCCCGGCTCCCTCCAGCAGCGTGTGGTGAGGGAGTGGACGCCCACTCAGCGAGGTTCTTTTCTTTTGTACCGCAGAGTCCCTTGCAAAGTTCTATACAGCTATTGATGGCAGATTGTGTTAGTGAGAGACTTGTGACTGGGAAGTTAAAAGCTTTACTATATATTGCAATAAGCAGCCATCCAGCTCTATCTGCTGACTATGTGTGAGGTACCAGACTAGATGTGGAGGATATAAAAATCATAACTAAATGTTTCCCACCCTAAAGGTATTTATATTCCTTTAGATGCCTCCTTTTAAAATGATTCTGTACACAGATACTTTGTAAACAATAGAGTTCAAGACATAAGAACATTATGACATTTCAGACATAATATAACTAGATAATGCTTAACATGACCTTTTTTTGGTTCTAAACTAATAGTTTTCTTGAGTCTTTCTCAGTATTTACTTATAAAAAATCCTTAGTTGGTTTTTTGTTTCCTCTGACTGCCCTCTTTTGAACTGCTGTGGTCTGTGCCTCCAAATTTAGTTCAAACTCAAGTGAAAAAATGCAGGTTTATAATATTCAGAAACAAAAGATTAACTTAGTAAATGTAGGTTTGCGCTAATAAGCTTTTCAGTAATGGGGAAGCTTGCCAGGTTAGCACTTTTCAGGGACCAGAAAACAATTTTTTTTCTTCCATGAATTTTCATGCAGGTTCCTGTAGAATACTTAAGACGAACAAAGTCTCTGCAACAGAGAGGTTCATTCAGAAAACTGTAGAACTTTGGCAAGTTTGTGAGTCACTGTTATTCTTCCTTCTCTCCTCAAAAATAGGCCACTTCAAAATGTAGACACTCATAATGAGAGATCAGAATGATACTGGAGGAATGATCTGGTTTTTTTTTTTTTGGTCTCCTACCTATGGCCTTCCAATTCCAGGCTCCCTTTCTTAGTTAAGCTTTAGTCAATAAACATTTATTAAGTGCTTAGTATATGCCAGGCATTGTGCTAGAGCACAATGATGAGAAAAGAAATATCAAAAAGATAGTCCCTGTCCTCAAGGAGCTAATGATCTAATGGGAGAAGCCAAAGAAATCCAAAATGAGTGTGTCTGGGTGGGAAATGAGGAAGTATCTTTCCTGTGCCTCCCTGTTTAATGAAGGTCGAGGAGTTTGTAGCTCTGTCCTCCAGTTTGATGGGCAAGGGGGAAAAATAAACAAACTCAGAAAAATCAATCCCCTACCCAGTGATACTGTAAACATGGGAGAGAAATATTTACAGTGGAATATTATAGTTAAAAGAGACCTCATAGAGTTCAACACACACCTGAATTGCTTCTACAACCTCCCCAATAAGATATCATCCAGATTCCACTTGAAAATTTATGAAGAAGAACTGTATGACCCCTTAAAGCAACACAGCCTGCTTTGCTTCCTTCCTTTCTGGGTCCCACTCATCACTCTACAGAATCTTTCTCTTAAAAATGTATTTTCTAGAACATTGTTTTAGAAAACCTGCTACATGACTGCAAATATAACTAGTGAAGCTCTTTGTACATTTCTTTCAGCTGGGATTCATTTCTGCTTGTTGATTCCATTGAAAACATTCCTGCAGTCCTATGACTTATTTTTATCCATGACACTAAGGGGCCCAAAGTCCAGCTGTAGGGGGAGCAGGGAGTCAGTGAGCTGAAAGGGATTGCTTTGAGTTAGCCTTCTTAATTAATTCATATAGAACAGTACTGTCAAACATGCCTCCCAATTGTCAATCACTGTACCATGCGGAGAGTCTGGGTAAACTTGCCAGTCACTATACTGTTCAAAGAGACCAGACGGCCCTACTGCCTTCTCCCCCTGGAAGATCATTTGAATCTTGCTATCCCTTCCTCTGTTTAGTCGATTCTTCCCAGAACCTTCATTTAAGAAAAGATATTTTATTTTTTCCCAATTACACTTAAGGACACCTTTTAGCATTTGTGTGTGTGTGTGTGTGTGTGTGTGTGTTTAAAGTTTTGAGTTCTAGATTTTATTCTTCCCTCCCTCTGTCCCCTCTCCCGATATGAAATAAACATGTGCAATCTTGTAAAATATTTCCGTGTCAGTCATTTTGTGGAAGAGAATGAAAGAAAGAGAAGAAAAGAAGGAAGGGAAAAGTAATATACTTCAGTCTCTATTCAGACTCTATCATTTCCTTCTCTGGAGGTGAGTAGCATTTTTCACCACAAGTCCTTTGGAATCGTCTTGGATTATCATATTACAGAGAATAGTTAAGCTATTCACAGTTGCAGGACATTCATTTTAAGGAAAGTTCCCAGGTCAACCTTATTTACTCCTTCTATCTTCTCTGGACTACACTCCTGACTCTCTGAACATTTTTTTCCCCTTCTCTCCACTTTTCAGCTTACTTTTATGTGTTGTCTTTTCTCCATTAGAGTATGAGCTCATTAAGGTCAGGGATTATCTACCTACCTACCTACCTACCTACCTACCTACCTGTCTACCTGTCTATCTATCTATCTATCTATCTATCTATCTATCTATCTATCTATCTATCTATCTATCTGTCTGTCTGTCTGTCTGTCTGTCTGTCTGTCTGTCTGTCTGTCTGTCTGTCTGTCTATCTGTCTGTCTGTCTGTCTTCCTTATTTTCTCTCTCTCTCTCTCTCTCTCTCTCTCTCTCTCTCTCTTTCTCTCCATCTTGACTAAGGTCATGTAGATGGTGTCCAGTTTGTCAATATGTTTTTTTAAAAAGCGCAGAATTCACACAATACTCTAAATGTGATCTGAACAAGGCAGAAAACAGGAATTCTATCACTTCTCTCATTCTACATACTATGACTCCCTTAATTCAGCCTAAAGTGTTTTTTTTAATGCTATGCAGTGGGGTGCTGGTAAATATTTAATAATTGACTTTCTTTCTGAATGTATGACAACACTTTTAAGTTTAATCATTATTATTGACATTTCTTCTTTCATAAGTCTAAATACTCAATGAAACAATAAACCAATCCCTGGTTTGTAGCATTTATGCTGAGAATTTAAGTCAGAATCCAACAAAATTTAATCAGCACACCTGCAGTTCTATGTTGACCAGTAGAGGACCTAAGGCAGGTCCCTGTTGTGCTCTATCAGAGACCTATCTCCAAGATGAAATTGACTCATTACTCTTTGAGTCTGGTCATGCAGTTAATTTTGAATCCATCAAACTATGAACTTCTCAACCCTACCTCTTCCTCTTTTCATGAAGATAGCATGCTTCGGGGAAATAGGGTTATACTTTGTTTACTATATCCCTTTGACCCACCTGTCTAGTGATTCTGCTGAAAAAGAATGAGGTGTGTGGCATAACCTATTCTTGATGAATCCATACTGGCTCTTAGTGATTCATACTCTCCTTCTAAGTATTCACAAACCATAATTGTAAAGCCTTGGCAGACTCTAAGCATCTTCACTGACTATGGCATGTCTTCTGCAAGGAATAGCAAGGAGACCAGTGCCACTGGATAGAAAAATATCATATAAATGTATCGTTATAATAATAATGATAATAATAATTGTTATTAAAAACAACTCTCTAAGGCTATATGGTGTAGAACACTTGACAATCTGCATTTGTAGAGAGGTTTCCTCTTTGGGAGTTCCCTATATCAACAATATTAGAGCACTAGAGAAAAACTTACGAGGATGATGATTGTGATGACAGATGTCATGGAGCCAAACATTCATAATCTCCAGCTACATAGAGCAAATAGCTTTCAAAATATAGAGATGTGGCAGAGGAGAGCAAAATCATGAGGGAACAGGATAAGATGCATTTGTTTGTCATTCTAATTTGAGAAAATACCTTTCACAAGTCAATAGTGAGCTTATATCCTGATACTTGTATTCAACTAAACAAAGTTATTTAATCCATCTGAGATAATATGCAAAACATTACACACAAAAGGAAAAGAGTGGTAACAACAACAACAAAAAGATGAGACCAATATAACAATTTCAATAGATAAATGTAAACCTCTCAGTAGAAATGAGTTTGCTAAGAAAGAATAGAGATTCAAGGCACTGAACTTGAATCAGGTCAAATAGAATCAATGGATGAAAGCTATATTTACTAATTTCTTGATCTTTTCCAGATGTGACCACAGTGATCACAAAGTTATTAAGGACAAAATTATAGCTGTGTATGTCAAGAGACTCATTAGCATCCTGAAGTCAAAACTCAATGAGCAGCACATGTTCATAATACAAATCTTAATGTCCACTGGAATAATGATGTGAATGACAGCAGATTTAGAGAGTATCCAAATAAAATGCCCAATATAAAAATTTATCTTTCTTGATAATACTTGTTACAAATTTTTCCCCCTAATAGTGGAGGGAGAGAAAACAAATACTCACTAATAGAAAAGAATGAAAAATTTTAAAGTATCCAAATAAAAACTTAGATAAGTTTTTGAACTTGGTACCTAAGGCAGCTGTAAAAAGATGAACATTTGTTCTCAAAAACAAGGAAGATTATTGAGAGATATCCTCAGTTTACACGTTAAGTTAAAAATGTACAGAAATGCTTTCAGAACAGATAGATAGTACTTTATGGAGCAGTGGTAAAACTGATAATAGTGATTTACCTATCAAATGTAACTCATACTGCTTTACCACCAGATGGAGCCTATGAAACAGCTAAAATCTAGAAGCAGAAACCAGTGTCTCTTTTGGGAAATTTAGATGAACTTAACCAACAATATGTCAGTGAAGACATGTCAAAAAAGTAGCCGACTTATTTACAGACATAGACCTGTTTACAGAAACAGACTTGTTTACAGATACAGATAGGTTCACGATAGCAACATATGAACATTCATTCTAATTAGCAGCTATAGAAGGTTTATCTCAAGGGTCCCAGATTTAATAATAGCTAGTATTTGTATTGTACTCAATATGTGCCAGGCACTATGCTTAACATTTAGAAATATCTCATTTGGTCCTCGCAACAACTCTAGCAGGTAGGTGCTAGATTATCCTCACTTTACAGCTGAGTTTAAGTGACTTGTCCTAAGTCACTCCGCTAGTAGAAGTATGAGGCTGAATTTGAAATCAAGTCCTGATTCTAGAGTTAGCATTCTATCCACAATTCTACCTAACTGTCTCTGCATTTATAGATCAGAGAAAGTAAATAGTAGGAACAATAACATATCACTCTAAAGGTCAACAATGTAGCTTTTACTCTATAACTAGAAAAATAGAATCATCTGGAGTTATACTCCAAAAGAGTTATATACCGTTTCTCAAATAGGCAGGAAATTTCCATATTACAAATATTCCCCCCCAATATCCTTGAAAAATCAACAAATAAATGATATTGGAGCACAATCACAGACACAATGATACCCCATAATTGGTCAGATGTAACATTAAGCCACAGAAATTGAAGAATAGCATTTTAAATAGA
The DNA here is from genome assembly GCA_028646575.1 of Pseudocheirus occidentalis. Classification (NCBI taxonomy): domain Eukaryota; kingdom Metazoa; phylum Chordata; class Mammalia; order Diprotodontia; family Pseudocheiridae; genus Pseudocheirus; species Pseudocheirus occidentalis. The sequence goes on along the minus strand of CM053601.1, from coordinate 104,242,344 downwards.
CTTCATTATATAAAATACTCATAACCTCCAGGCTGTCTGGAATGAAGAATTCTCCAACTATAAAGACCCGGTGGAAGAAATCAAACCATATGGGAACAGGAAGAAGTACTTATCATCCTGTTGTCCTCTCTACTATTGGAGCTATCCCAAAGATGCTTTCAGGGAATCTCCAGAAGATGAACTTGCAATCCAACATTGTCATTCAATTAAAAATACTATTTTGTCCATCTGCTCAATATTTTGCCCAACATTAAACATAACTGAATACTAACAGGATAACTACTTATCCTAGGACTGTTTCTATCTCAAACACAAAGATAAGAGGCATGTAATAATATTATCATTATAAATACTATGATTATTTTGGCCACATACAGACAGAGGAGTTGACCCTTACTATAATGTGTCACAGGAAGACCCTAAAGGCAAAGGGCTTTGGACTAGATAGGAAGGATGCCTCCAGCTGGGACTAAAATACTCCTCGACTCTGATGTCATCAGCTTTTTGACCTGATAATTTCTTCATGTGGGTGGGAAAAGATAAATACAGAATGTTCTTTGTATTCCTGTAAAAGTCCCACTCTCATGTTATTGGCTGATGTTCGTTCAGATGGAATGTGGAAGAGCTGTGATTTTTGTTTTTTAAAGAAAAATAACACTTCACCCCCCCCACCCCAATCAATCAACTAATACATTGCACTGTCTTGCATGTACACTATGTTGAATGTATAAGTGAATCTAGCTGATGAAGTAGGGGAGGTGGGATTCCTAACTGTTTTTCAAGTTTTCCTATTTCATTCATTGGCAATGTCAATCAAATGAGGATTTTTAGGAGAAGTATATAAAAAGCAAAGTAAACTCATGAGCTGAGGCATGTCAAGTTAAATAGGTATCTAAGTAGGGAGAGGAAGGAGTTTCAGCTCCTATAAATGTCTTCGTAAATAATATGATTTTTGATACTATGATATTTATAGTTTGTGTATAAGCCAAAATCACTGTGACACTCATCAGTAAAAAACAATACTAGATTCTGATTGACTAATATTAAAAAAACCTCCTTCCCTTCTTATTTCTTATTTATATTTTTATGTATTTTAATTTTAATTTATAATTAAAAAACAGGGAGTGAAATAAAAACATTTCCAACAGTAGAAATATTTTGAAACACTCCTGAGCAAAACATCTATGCATTGTCCCCATTGACTGGGTTAGGGAATATGGTTTTCACAATGCATACTTCTAAAGGATGAATGGAACAGTTAGGTGGTGCAGTAGACGGAGCGCTGGATGTGGAGTCAGGAAAACCCGAATTCAAATGTGACCTTAGATACTTATTAGCTGTGTGACCCTGGGCAAGTCACTTAACCCTGTTTGCCTCAGTTTCTTCATCTGTTCATAAAATTCTCATCATTCATAAAATGAATAGGAGAAGAAAAGGCAAAGCATTCCAGTATCTTTGCCAATAAAACCCCAAATGGGGTCACGAAGAGTCAGACCCAACTCAACAATAACAACAAAAGGTATGCATGAGAAAGATCTATGATTGTCAGCCTACCCTGGACACACGGACACACAGACACATAGACACACAAACACAGACACAGACACCCACACACAAAAAGCATTCTACTAATCTAGTCAATCTGTAACCAAATTGATAAATTTTAGGCAATTGCCTGTGGCACATGAGTAATAGTAATGAAATTTGAAGATCCCTTTGTATTGACAAGCTAACAGGTACTTAGCACTTAGTGTCAAGCTAATTATATCAAGCCTCTGTTAAAGAAACAGAAGGTATGAACCCTTGTTACTGATGTAACAGGAAGGGACTGAACAGGGAGGAGCTAATAACGTACATAAGGAAAAGCCCTAGCTGGGAGAGGCAGAACTTCTTGGGACAAGCATCATGGAGGCAGTGCAGCTGCTGTGGGAGAGAAAGAGAATTTCTCTCAGTAAGCATCTGGAGGCTGGGCTGCTACTGCTGGAATGAAGACTGAACTGAGAATTGAGAAGAACTGAGAAGAGAAATGTGAATTGAGAATTGAGACGGAATTTCTTGAAGCAAGCAGTATGGAGGCTAGATAAATTAATTTTGATTTTGAGAATGGAGCTGAATAAAGTGATTTTGATTTTGAGAAAGAAACTTGTGGTGGCAAAACTCAAACCTATGGCAGCAGGACTCAGACTTGTGGTGCTGGAGCTGCCGAAGACTTCTGAGGGTCAGATGGAGCTGCAAAGACTGAGGAAGCATGACTGTGGTTCTGGTACTTTTTATGAATGTTGTTGTGGCTTTGTTAATGTGTATGAATGTTATTGTGGCTTTGTTAAGCCTTGTCTTCCCAGGAACAGAGAGTGCGAGAAATTTGAGGTGGACTCAACACTGTGAACTTCAATATGGAACAGCAACTGCTTGGAGAGCTGAACAAGGAACTGGGAGCTGTTTGCCTGTGAACTCAGGGGACAGTTTGGTGGATTCAGGTAGTAGCTACCTGATTCAAGTCAAGATGAAAAGATCTCTCCATGGGTACTGAGTAGTGACTGATGAAACTGTCTGAGTAGTGACTGATGAAATTGTAATTTAACTTGTGACCTAGGGGTGGATGGCCCTTGTACTTTCCACTACCCCTTAAAAGGGTACTGAGTTAGTGACTGATGAAATTGTAACTTAATTGTGCCCCATAGATGGAGGACTTTGACTTCTGTACTTTGTGATTGAATTAAGGACTTTGTGAATAGCTAAATGAATGTACTTTGCTTAAAACTATGTGACCACTCTGGTGAAAACTACATGGATATTTTAGTATTAAGCTGTGAAGTTATAACATTCTGAATGCTGTACCTTGATTTTCTATGAATGTTTTGTTGTGATTGTTATTGAATAAATAGAGAGTTTCCTATACTGTGTAATCAGAACCTTGAAAGCTGTTCACGGCAGCAATCCTCTGGAAAGCTGCTTGTGCTTGGCTTTATAACATGGAGGTCAAGTGACTTGCCCAGGGTCACACAGCTATAAAGACTTGGAGGCATGATTTGAACTCAGGTCTTTCTGAATCCAATCCCAGCACTCTATTTACTATACTATATTGTCTTTGATTCTAAAATACAGACTGTTTTTTATCTATCTATCTATCTATCTATCTATCTATCTATCTATCTATCTCTCTCTCTCTCTCTCTCTCTCTCTCTCTCTCTATCTATCTATCTGCTTTTTGGAGGGCAGTTGGGGTTAAGTGACTTGTCCAAAGTCACATGGCTAGTAAATGTGTCAAGTGTCTGAGGCCAGATTTGAACTCAGGTCCCCCTGACTCCAGAGCCGGTGCTCTATTCACTGTGCCACCTAGCTGCCCCAGTATAGACTGTTTTTAAAACGAGAGATAGAAGGAAAAGAAAGGGAACAAAAGAAAAGAAAGGGAAAAAGAAAAAGTTCTTAGCAGACAGGAAGGATAGGAGCTAAGTGGATGGAGCATGATTAAAATTATACTTGTTTATTTCCTTTTGGTTTCTGTTGAGTGTCTAGAACCAGTTTCCTAACCAATGAATTATCCTGTCTTGGGGTTCTGCCTGATTATTTGAATAGCTGCTGCCTATAGTTCACCATTTTGAGTGGGACAGGTGGAAATTTCTCAGGTAGCATTCTAAAATCTAGACAGATTTGTAGTAAGTTACCAGGGACTTAGAAGCCTGGGCTAGCAGCCTGGTATCCTTGCCTTACTTCCCTGGTTCTAGGTTGAAGTTTTTGCTAAGCTAAACTAATGTGTAAGAGGGGAAAGTACAGACCCTTCATATCTAACTACAGGCCCAGATGTCCCAGACTTGTTTCTACTGACCACCATCTGACCTGTACAAATATAAAATTGGAAATCCTGTTACAAAACTCTGGACAGGTCACCGTATCCTAAAATCCCCAAGATTCATAAAATATTATCTGCTTTTATATCTACATTGATACTGTTAGACAGGTATCCTCTGTTTTCACGTCTATTTTGACATGGCTGAAGTTTTGCCTGCTATGTCTGTGGATTTTTGTGGTTAGACTTAGAATGTGAGCCTAAGTTTCTGACTAATGAGAGCAAAGGACGTGGAGGGGCAAAAGGGATGGTCTTTTGGGTATATAACCAAGCTTTACATTCTATATTTTGGGCCTCTCACACAAGACTGCTTCTGATGATGGTGACTCCCCCTTCTCATTGGAAGGAATAAATAAATATCTATTTTTGTTTCTCTGAAGAAACCTCTGAGTTATTGAATTTATTTTGGGCAAGGGTCTTTCATCCCACACAATCTCTACATAATATAGTTCACTTGGAGTCAGAAGACTTGTGTTCAAATCCCAGATCTCCTACCTTGGGAAAGGTTATTTAACCTTTGTGTCTCAGTTACCTCTTCAAAATGAGGGGGTTGAACTGCTGAGAACCCTTCCAGTTCTAAATCTATGAATACAGAGGTTAGAAATCCCTACATAATTGTGCATAGGTCATTGAGATGGCTTTTTCATAATAAGTTATATATTTTATCAGTAATTTCTCAGCCACTGGCAGTCTGGTATAATGGGTAGAGCCAACCTCAGAGTCAGGAAAACCTAGATTCATGTCTTGCCTCTGACACATACTGGCTGTGTGACCCTGGGTAAGTGACTGTGCCCCATGAAATTCTTTTAAAACTATAAATTGCAGAGACAGTTCAGATCTCTATTGGCAAAGAAAGCTCCAAGGCATATATTGGGATTATTCTATACTAAGAAATCATAAGTCTAGTAAAAAAATCCTAGATATCAATATTAGCAAACAATAAAGCATTTAAGGATAGCCAAGTAGAATTTTTTATGGGAGTCTTAGCAAAGTCCTTCCATAGAATTGGAGTATCAGAGTTGGAAGAAATTTTGCATATTAAAAGGCAGCATGTGCAGTGAAAAAGGTGCCATATTTGGAGTCAAAGAATTTTGATCATTGATCTACTGCCTTTGTGACCTTGGGTAAGTCACATAACCTTATTCTGAACCTTACTTTCATATGTAAAATGAGATATTGGACTAGATCACCTCTAAGCTCCTTTCCTACTCTAATTCTATGATCAAATCACCTTCCTAGGCCAACTACTAATGTTAGCCTCCTACTAGGCTAACAGATGAAGAAGCTGATGTAAGAAAAAAAATGGTAGTGAAAGATATGATTCAATTATACAAACATTTATTAAATAGATACTATGTATAAAGTGCTGAGTACTGCAGATACAAAAGCAACATTGAGACAGTCCCTGCCCTTTAAGGAGCTCACATTCTACAGTGGGAAGAGGATTCTAATCATAGCTAAGTGACACAGTGGATAGGATGCTGGGCTTTGAATAAGGAAGACCTGAGTTCAAATCTGGCCTCAGACACTAACTAGTTAGTAACTAGATAGACACTTATTTATTAGACTTACTAGCTAGACATCTACCAGATTTACCTTAGGCACATCATTTAACCTCTATCTACCTCAGTTTCCCCAACTGTAAAAAGGAGATATTAATAACCCCTATCTCTGAAGGTTATCGTGAGGATCAAATGAGATAATTGTAAAGCACTTAGCATGTATCCAGTACACAGTAGGCACTTAATAAATGCTTATTTACTTCTTTCCTTTCTTCAACAGGCTAGCTAGTGTTCTCTGAAACTCTTCAGAGACTGCTGTGAATAAAAATGGTCTAATTGAAATAAGAGAAAGTTGGAGGACAGAAAAATGTAGATGTATGGCATTGATCATTTAATTTGCATTAAAATTTTATTTGGCATTTATTGCCCAGGAATATTCAATGATGCCCAGTTTTTGTTTTTTGTCTTGTTTTTAGCCTTTCATTTTAGAAAATATTAGTATCTTTTCAGGAAAGACCTCTCCGAAAGCATTATCAGCTGTAGCCAAAAGCTGAAATGGGGGTCCTTCAGTCTGAAGATCTAGGGAGCTTTTGCACCCTAATTCAATCCTGAATGTTCAAATTGTACCAATTTCTCATCATTAAGAAAAATAAAATTTCCACTGCGTTGAGTTTCATAGGTGTGAAATGTTTTAAAAGGCCCTGGGGAGCAAGGATGGGACCTCAAAACTTTTCAAAGCCAACAATGTCCTGGGACATTCTCCAAATTTTGTATTTTGAGTGTCTAAATATTCAGGGACAGAAAAGTCCTGTAAGTCACTATTATTCAAATTCTTATCAAATTAGAAGGAACATCTACTTCGCATAGAAATACAATGTTCTTGGCAGTCATCCTTTTGTGGTGATCCACAGGGCTTTCTTTTTATCATGATCTCCTTTGTGCCTAGAGAATGTTTTTAGCGTTTGAGTGCATCAGGTCAGGAAGCAATAAAAAGTTTGTTGGGACCAACTTGTAAGGAAACAATTTGAGACATTAACAGAGGGAGAGGGAAAGAAGATTCTCTGATATGAATTGGTTATGTTCTTTCTGTTTATGTCTGTGTTCCTTTCATGGGGTAAGCAATAATTCCTTTCTAACAGAAAAGCATCATGGGATTGAGGATAGGGCAGAGATTGTTTTCAAGTCTGACTTTTGACACATCCAGACTACATGACTCTTCCCCAGGAGTTTCTCTACTGATGAAAACACAGGTTCAGATCAAGAGGAAAGTAATGTAGCTTAAATAAAGCACAGGAGAAAGAGTACTGGGTTCAAATTATGACTGTCTCCTTTACTGCTTTCATTACCTTGGGTACGTTACTGTTAAGCCAAGCATGAGCAGCTTTCCAGAGGATTGCTGCTGTGAACAGCTTTCAAGGTTGTATTTGCACAGTATAGTGAACTCTCTATTTATTCAGTAACAAATTAAGGCAAAAAATTCACAGAAAATCAAAGTACAGTATTCACAACATTATAACTTACCAACATATCACTAAAATGGCCACATAGTTTTCATGAAAGTTGTCACATAGTTTTAAGCAAAAGATAATATTCATTTAGTAACACAATCATTTAGTAAGTCATTAATTCAATCAGCCTTAAGGAGGCAAGCCTCTTTAATTGACACAAGGTACAAAGGTCAAAGTCTTTTACCCCAGGTCACATTTGTCTTAATATCTTCAATCAAAAAAATCTTCTTTTTTCTTAATTAGAGAAGTCCTTAACTCAATCATCTAAATATAAAGGTCAGGGTCCTCCACCCCTAGGCCACAGTGAGTCATGATTTTCTCAGTTTGCATTAAATACCCAAGGAGAGGTCTTTTCATCTTGACTTGAGGCAGGCTCTCAGCTTCCATAATTCCTCTTCCATGGTCCTACCTCCTGTCCGAATCTATCTTACTGCAACCTGGGTTCAAAAGCTGACAACTGTCAGTTCTTTGTCCAGCTTCTTGTGCAGATCCTGTTCCATACTGAAGTTCACAGTGTCTGGTCTACCTCAGGTCCTTCACAGTTTCTGTTCCTGGGAAGACAAGGCTTAACAAAGCCACAATAACATTCATGCACATTGATGGCATCCTCATCAATTCACTTTCTGCCTGAGAAATCAACATAGACCCAAATCATGAGTATAGTCCCAGGGCCTCTGTCAGCAAAATCCTTCTCCAAGATTTCTGTAAACTTACAAGAAAATCCTCTTTCAGGGCTTCTGAACCAACAGTTAAGATCCCTGGGCTTCTGTAACAATAGCACTGTCCTCTATCAGCACACAAATCTGACAAAGTAACACCAAAACAGACAAAGTACTGACAGCACAGCCATGTCTCCTCCTAGTTCTCCTCTCTTCTCATTTCTCAGTTCTTCTCAATTCTCAGTACAGTCCTCAATTCTCATTTCTCTTCTCAGTTCTTCTCAGTTCTCAGTTCAGTTCTCAGTTCTCTTCTCTTTCTCCAGCAGTAGGAGCCCAGCCTCCAGATGCATGCTCCTGGCAGTTCTGGCCTCTCTCAGCTTGGGCTTTTCCTTATATGTGGTATTAGTTTCTCCTTGTTCTGCCCCTTCCTGTTACGGAAACAAGTACATCCCACTGTGGGGTTTACAAGTTCTGGGTCTTAATACTTGACACAATCATGAACTTGGAACAAAGTGCTAAGTACCTGTCTGATTGTAAATACAAGGGCCAGGGAAGATCTTCAAATTCCCATTTATAATTACTTAATCTCTATATTTCAGTGCCCTCATCTGTAAAATAATAGTGTTCGACTAGATGAACTTGAAGTGCCTTCTATTTCTAAATTCACAATCTTATTATTAATACTATTTCTCTTACTATTTAAAATAATAATTATTCATATTTTCCAAATCAAGTGCAATGTGTCTTAGAAATAATGGGTTAATATGCCCAAAGGGCCATAAAACTTTGCATACCCTTTGACCCAGCAATACCACTTCTTGGTCTGTATCCCAAAGAGATCATAAAAACAGGAAAAGGACCCACCTATACAAAAATGTTTAAGTAGCTCTCTTTGTGGTGGCAAAGAATTGGAAATTGAGGGGATGTCTCAATTGGAGAATGGCTGAACAAGTTGTGGTATATGAATGTAATGCCATACTATTGTGCTATAAGAAATGATGAGGAAGACTTTAGAAAAACCTGGAAAGACTTATATGAACTGATGCTGAGTGAAATGAGCAGAACTAGGAGAACATTGTACACAGAAACAGCCACATTGTGCGATGACTGACTTTGACAGACTTAGCTCTTCTCAGTAATGCAAGAATCTAAGACAATTCCAAAAGACTCATGATGGAAAAAGCTATCCACATCCAGAGAAAGAACTTTGGAGTGTGAATGCAGATGGAAGCATACTATTTGCTCTATTTTTCTTTTGTTGTTTTATTTGTTCTTTCTTGTGGTTCCTCCAATTAGTTCTAATTCTTCTTTACACCATGACTAATGTGAAAATATGTTTAATATGAATGTATGGGTAGAGCTAATATCAGATTGCACACCATCTTGGGGAGGGGGCAGTGGAGGTAGGTAAAGAAAATTTTAAAGTCAAAATCTTACAGAAATGAATGTTGAAAACTAAAAATAAATTAATTTATTATAGAAAAAGACTTATTTTACTGAGTTCAAATCTGGCCTCTGATACTTACTAGCTGTGTGACCCTGAAAAGTCACTTAACCCATTTGTCTCAATTTCCTCATCTGTAAAATAAGCTGAAGAAGGAAATGGCAAATCACTCCAGTATCTCTCCCAAGAAAACCCCCAATTGGGTCATGGAGAGTCAAACATGACTGAAAAAAACCAACAGCTCCCCCCACCCACACATATAATATACATATACACATATACATACACACATATGTACATATATCACAGTATATATGGTATATATAGCACATAGTAGATGATATATTTATATACGTATAGATAGATATATAGATAAGCATATACATATCTATCTGTCTATTATCTATTATGTGCCAAGTCCTTATAAATATTATCTCATTTGGTCTCAAAATAACCCTATGAGGTTGGTGCTACCATTATCACCATTTTATAGTTGAAATTACAACCCAGGCAAATAGAGGTTAAGTGACTTGCTCAGGGTCATGTGGCTAGGAAGTAACCGAAACCAGACTTAAATCTGGGTCTTTCTGCCTCCAGGCCAGTGTCCATCCATTGAATGTATAAAATGATTGAACTCTAAGTGAAAAGGAAAAAAAAAGGTGTAGTGAGTAGAAGGGCTTTGGATCAAGGCTTGTTTCTGAGACATATGGCCTGTATGACCAAGATACTTAAACTCTGAGTGCTGCAGGCATTTAAGATATAAGTTGCAGAAAAAGTGTCAACCTATATTGGTAAAGGAATTTCTTTACCTGGGAGTTCCTTGTATCAATGAAATCATAGGTCTCGTCACTATCTTTATTAATGAAATGATCTAGGTTTAATAAATGGCATTCTTATTGAAATTGTGATAAGCGTCACTTTACAATTCCTCAGGAATACTTTGGAAAGTGCAATCATAAAATATCAGAACCGGGGAGGGACCGTAGACATAACTAAATCCAGCCATCAGCAAACTATAGCCCACAGACCAAATCTGACCCACTACCTGTTTTTGTTTAGCCTTCAGGCTTTTGTACAAAAACGTATAAACCATTCTTAGCTGGAGGGCCATACAGAAATCTGCAGCTGGGCCTGATTTGATCTGTAGTCCCCTTATCTATTCTAGTGACTTTAATCTACAGATGAAGAAACTGATGCTTAGAGAGGAGAAATTTGTCAAAGGTCGTAAGTAATTTGTCAGAAAAAAGATTTTAATGAGGTGCAAGGCCTTTATAAGCTAGTTGGCAGCTAAGGCAATATTAGAATGCCCACACAGAGGCATAGCATCCAGGAATAAGGGAGTGAGCATCTCACTGGGATGGGCAACATCTGAGGTATTGGGGTCTGTTTTAGGAAAATATTGATTAACTGAAGATTCCAGAGAAGGGCACCCACGATGATGAGAAGCATCAGTTTATGCTATACTGAAGACAAAATGAAGGAAATGGGAATGTTTAGCATAGTAGGAAGGGTTGGAGGGAAGAGGACATGAAAATGGCTCAAGATATTTGAAAGGCTCTTAGAGGGGTGAATGGTTAGACTTATTCTGCTTGGCTCCAAGGGACTTGGCTCTAGAGAGGAACTCTAGGGAGTTGCCAGTATGGAACTGGCAATGCAGCAAATCCAGTCTTCAAGGAAACATTGCCTGATCTTTCAGAAGTGTTCTGGAGAGAATTCTTATTCAGCTCTAGGTGGGAACTCTGAGGTTGCTTTCCATTCTAAAATACTGTACTAGTCCTAATAAAGCTAGTCCTTACCATTCCTCTTTCTGGACATCACTTCATCTCCCTCCCTTTGTAATCTTGTATTCTGCCCCTGCCTTGAGCTTTCTAACTTGTCAGGAACTAGGCATCTACTCACTATATACTGACGTGCTACTCTCTCCTCTCTCCTTTATGTTGTTCTTTCCCATTACAACATGGGCTTTTTGAGTTCAGGGACCGTCTTAATAGTTTGTCTGCAGACAATGAATGGCACAGTTCCTGGAATATATTAATAACTTAATAAATTATCCATCCATCCATCCATCCATCCACCCATCCATTCATCTCTCTCTCTCTCTCTCTCTCTCTTTTTCTCTCTCTCTCTCTCTCTTCTTCCATGCATCCATCTAGCTATCTGTCAACAAATCCAGGACTAGAACTCAGGCCTTCTGACTCCCAGACCAACACTAGCACAAATGAGGAAAACTTTGGGTTCTTCTCGCTTCTTGAAAAAAAGTCAGGCTATGAGAGAAAGACTCCAAGGCCAACAACAAATGCTGCTGGGAAGTTGACAATTTTTACATCTTACTTAAAGGAATAAATAACTTTAGTTACCCTAAGATTTTTCTGGAAGATTTTGTATGGATAAATTTCAGATTGTTGTTTGGCTAATCTCTTCTGACAAGTCAATTAGCTTTCATAAAATTTGTTTGAGGGTATCAGATGAATACCTCCTTGGTAACCAATCTTGGGGATTGAGGCTGACTGAGAAAAATGCATGCATGTGTGTGTATGTGTGCATATGTGTATTAAAATAAGCACTTATTTTTGTTATAAAGTGTATCAGAAAAGTTAATTAAAATGGAGGTTCTGTCTTGGAGCTATGAAAAAGCTCTGAATTTGGAGGCTGAAGACTTAGGTTTGAGTTTCAGCTCTGACATCCTAGGAAGACGTGGCTTACTGTCTATGGGTCTCAGTTTCTTTATCTGTAAAGTGAGGGTATTGGAAGAGATGATCTCCAATGGCCCTTCTAGCTCTCAATCTTACAAAATCTGAGACAGATTACTTTAACCCAAACTTTCTACCTCTTTGAAAAATATAAGCTGATAGATGAAGGTTAACCTTGAAATTGACCAAAAAGTAATTTGCAAAATAGAGTTTTGTGGTGGCAGTTTAATGATCACCATGTAGAGAGTCACATGGTATGCTAGTGTGGTGGAATTAGAGGCACACCATCATACTGCAATAGGGTTCTATGGTTAATTGATTGGTAGACCTCAGGTTCAGTCTTTCCTACAGTTTACCCAAGGGATAAATGACTTTTCTTGGATCATGGCTCTTATCTACTGTTTCATGGGATCAAGATTAGAAAGGGACCCTAGAGATCACTGAGCCAAATCCCCTTATTTTATAGATGAAGGATTTGAACTCAAATTCTCTGACTTCAAATTTAGTGAACTTTCCCTTGAACTGTGTTACAACCTTTCTTTAAGCCATCTATATCCATATCCATATCCATATCCATATCCATGTCCATATCTCTATCTCTATGTCTATATCTAATCTCTCTCTCTTTCTCTCTCTCTCTCTCTCTCTCTCTCTCTCTCTCTCTCTCTCTCTCTCTCTCCCTGTCTCTCTTTCTTCCCTACCTCTCCCCTCCCATCCCTTAGCAGAAAACTTCATCTCTTACTTAACAGAGAAAAGAGGCCATTAATTCTGAGCTCTTGTCTCTACTTCTGTACACCAAACCCTCTTCCTTACATCTCTGAGGAAGAATCAGTCTTCCTCTTTGTCAAGGCTTTTTGCTTTTTACCCTTGATTTTACACCTTCCTGTTTCCTAAGCTTATCTCTATAGTTACCTCTTTCATTCTTTAATTGCTTTTTATTAGCTGGCAATTTGCCCAAATATTACCAGTTCTGTCTCATTCTTTAAACTCTAATCGTTTTTTTGAGCCCTAGTTCTGCCTTTTATTCAATAATCACCTCCTTTCTCCTACCCCATAAGCCATCGCACATAGCTCAAGAACAAAGCCAAACAAATGAAGGAACCATCGAAGTATTTGGACAAGGTTCAAAAGAGGAAGAAACAGAGATATTATGATGGGAGTATATTATATAATACTCAACCAGAAGGAAGAAATGGATAGATGCATTCTTGGTGAAAACCACGAGAGTGGCATATAGAAAGGACAGAAGAGTAATGGGGGACTTCAACTATTTGGACATCTGCTGGATGTCTGTTTTCTAAGAGCAGAGCAATGGACACTTTTTTGGGACATGTCTTGTTGATAATTTCATCTTGCTGAAGGCAGAAGTGATGAGAGAAACTGGTACTCTGGACTTTATTTTAATTAACAAGCCAAGGCAGAAATGATAGGAATCTTAGGAAGAGCTGATTAAACTATCCTAAAGTTTATAATGGACAAAGAGAAAATTTGGACATGTTCTGATGTGTACCCTTGAATTTGGGGACAATATGTTGCAGAGAGTTCAGAGAAAATTGGAGATCAGCCCAAGAAAGATGGGAGAATATTATTAGAATTCTAATTAATAGAACATCTATTTTTCTAACACATAAGAAAAGTAGGGCTAATATCTAAAGAGACCAGTGTGACTGAAAGTCACTAAGAAATGAGCTAAGAGAAGATTGAAACCCTAGTCCAACGAGCCCTAGTCCTCAGGATCAGGTGAACTATATCCCAGGATACTGAAAGAGCTTGCAAATGTGATTGTCAAATAACTCTCAGTGATCATTGAAAAATGGTAGTAGAAGGGAGGGGTGATCTCCAAATCAGAGAACAATAGGAGATAAAATAGATTGATGCCAGACTAATCTCATATTCTTTCTTGACAAGGTTACTAGATGAGAAGAATACTGCAGCTAGGGTGTACCTGAAGTATTTTAAAAGTTTTTCACAATAGCTCCGTGAACAAGATTGAGACATGCGGAATGAATGATTGTGGAGTAGATTTGGGAAAGTTTGAATGATGAGGTGTAAAAAGCAGTGATTAACAGAGTAATGTCAGCCTCGAAAAAGGATGATTCATTGCAGTGTCACAGAGGGTTTTTTTCTCCCTTGCCCTGATTTCTTTAACATTTTTAGCAATGACTTGAATGAAAGCAAAGATACTATGCTTATTGAAAATCCAGATGAAGCTGGGAGGATTAGCTAATGTGGCAGATAACAAAACCAGGATCCAAAAAGACCTTGATAAATTAGAAAATGATCAAACCTAATAAGATTGGATCATAAATGATAAATGTAAAGACCTGCCTTTAATAGAAAGAATGAACTTCGCATCAAGAAAGATATTAGACAGTAGTTAAAGGCAGTGTGACTCTGGAGTCAAATGACCTGGGATCAATACCCACCACTTACTCTGCCTTTGTGACCTTTGGGCAAATCACAATCTCAAGTTGTGGTCACCACCATTAATTAGGTAAGCCACAGCCTCAGGCCTCAGGTTTCCTTATCCATAAAATGAGGGGTTGGACTAAGTTGTCTTTGAAGTTCCTTCCAGTTTTAAATGTATGAACTATGACCTAAGAATAGTTCCTATGAAAACTATCTGGGAGTTTCAATGTATTGCAAATAAGTTACTGGTATGACATCATAGACAAAAAAAGTCAACACAATCTTTAGCTGCCTGAATATGTGCAAAATGTCTAGCAAGAGGGAAACCTTAAATCCTGCTGTATTCTCTCCCAGGCAGACTACATTTGGATTATTGTGTTCAGTTCTGGTCACCACATTTTAGGGAAGACATTGACAGGCTGGAGCCCATCTAGAGGAGCATGAAGGAGCATGAATTTCTGCCAGACTCAGCAATAAATGTATCAAGGCACTATGCAAGGGCATGCTGGGAATGTAAAGACAAAAATGAAACATTTGCTTCCCCTGGAGAACTTATTTTCTCTTGGGAGTAGGTGAGAATCACGGTATAACATATATGCAGGCAAGTAAACAGAAAGTATATTCAGAAATAACACAAAGTAATTTTAGAAAAGGGAGTGTATTCACAACCAGGAAAAATAGAAAAGGCGTCATTGGGAGGTGTGGCCCAAGTTATGCTTTGAAAGAAACTAGGGATTCTATGAGGTAGAGGTAACATTAACAGGGAGGGAACTCCAGGGATTAGGGGTCACCAGTGTCATTAAAGACATGAAGGTAGAGCATGGGATGTCATTTAAGAGGAAGAGCCATGAGCATTAGTTGAAGAAATTAGGGATCTTTAGCTGACTTAAATTTATGGTAAACGTGATAGCTGCCTTCATATATAGGAAAGGCTGTAAATAATAGTCAACAAATACTTAGTAAGTAGTGACTGTGTGCCAGGCACTGTGCTAGGGATACAAATATGAAAGACAGTCCCTGCCCTCAAGGAGCTTATGATCTAATAAGAAATGATAATATACAGAAGAAAGTTTGTAAGGGAAAGGCTAGTAAAGAAATCTAGAGAAGCCAAAGAAATCCAAAAGAAATGCAACTCGGTGGGAAATGAGGAGATTCTGAGGAAAGTTTGCCCTCCTTAAATGGAGGTTGGGGAGTTGATGACTTCACTTTTTGATGGTAGGGGCAGAGAGCACTGATGAGTTGTAAGCACAAGGCTGATTGTATCTTGAAAGATGACGAGAGGAATTAGAATTTTTCCTTGCTTGTCCCAAAAGAACAAATCTAGGAGAAATGAATGCAAGTTACAGAAAAAGCAGATTTCAACTTAATTTAAGGAAAATTTTTGTAAGTTAGAGCTATCCCCAAATAGAATGACCTGTCTTGGGAGTTAGTAAGTTCCCCTTTCCCAAAGATCTCCAAGGATAGTTAGATGAATATTTGTTGGGAACCTTACAAATGGAGATCTTTGTTAAGGGAGGGATTGGACTAGGGGTGAGGTGGAATCCATTCTGTCAAAAGGCAGTACTTGAAGACCTAGAGGGCCATATGTGGCCTTGAGGCTGCAGGTTCTCCACCCTGGAGAGGATCTGAGGACTCTTCCTACTCTGAGACTTTGTTTTTAACTAAAATGCAAAGGAATTCCAGGATATAAACAATTTAGAATCAGTGTAAGTCATATTATTCAGTTGTCTTGACACACTTTTAAAACATTAAATGACTCTATACTTCCTAATAATTATAGATCTCAAAAAATGGAATGGGCTGCCTTGGCAAAGAACTAATTCCCAATCAGTGGAATTCTCAGGGCTTAGTACAGTGTCTGGAACTTTTTAGGCATTTTATAAATGCTTGTTGGTTGACTGATTGATTAAACTATAGATTTTGGGACCGCAGACTTAGAGCTGAAAGGGACATTAGAGGCCCTCTAGTCCAGTGTCTTCATTTAACAGATGAGAGAACTGAATCCCATAACAGTTAAGTGACTTGCCCAAGGTCACACAGGGAATAAGTGACAAAAGTGGGATTTGAATCCAGATTCTTGGACTCCATATATAGTCCTCGTTTCTCTGTGTTGTCATTCCCTCTTCCCAACATATTTTTAGTCAACAGGTCCTTATTTAGTCAGCAGGCATCATTAACCAATTTTGTATCATGAGACCCCTTAGGCAATCTGGACACCTTCTCAGATAAATGTTTTTAAAGAAATAAAATAAAATATATAAGATTATTAAGGAAACATTATAAATATAGCTACGAAAATATTTTTTAAATTTACAGAACTCAGATTGAGAATCCCTGTCTTGGGTTATAGTTCTAGGTATAACTTCACATTCTTGTCCCACTTTCCTTTCCTTCAGTTGTCCTTAGCTTTAGAGTCTTAATTGATCTCTGGAGGAACAAAAGTTATTTTTTTTCCTTGTCTGGGCCCTAGGATGAACTGTCCAGGGTTCTGGTTTAAGCCATATAAGCTTCACAGGTAACTCCCTCATTGACTCATTAGCAGTGTGGTTTCCCCAGCCCAACTCCCAATGAATCCTGTTTCCTTTTTATCTCTTCTTGACCATTACATAGTCTTTATAGAGCCTGTATACCTATCCTCTGCCCCTTCTATCCATTCATGCTCCATATTCTCTTTATCTCTCTCTTTCCTTTTCTTCTGGTTTGATTATTTTTAAAAAGTACTTCCTAGTTCTCTTTAATCTGGATGTAGTTGACCTTAACCGTTTGGAAAGATCCCTATTAAAAGATTCATATAACACTTGTATATTAAAAACAACCCTTATATTACTAAGTAAAGTTTATATAGACTTCTATTTACAATATTTTAAAATTTTTAATAATTTTAAATTCTTAAAAGCAAATAGTTAAATCTTAAACCTTTTCTCCTCCCTCCTTTTGTCTAGAGAAGCATCAAAATTCACCACCACTTCTGGGAAGTGGGCATTCTTCCACAAAACGCAGAACCTTCCAAGCAGAATGAGAAATGAATGAAGGGGTTGTTAAGCCCGGAACAGGGCCAGAAGACAGAGCTCCAATCTGACTCCGTCCTGTTTTTCTGAGTGTGCATTCCAAAGTGAAAGGAGACATATTGTAGTTGCATACATTGGAGTATTTACAATTAATAAATCAAGAAGGGCCTGTTATTTGGAAATGTAAAGTAATTGTTGAAACAATTCTGCTCAAAAGATTGCCATTTAAAGAGAACTGGAAACACTCTTTCCTCATCATTGAATATTCTAAGCATATTTTAAACTGCTTAAACGGAAAATACTTTTCCTGCTCTGAGTTGTCTGTCTATCCATACCCAAACTTACTCTGTCATAAATCTAAAAATGCCTTTTCTTCTAACTTTTTGAGCATTAGTTCATGGTGAAAAATCACTAATTTGGAATGGACTGGAAAACCATTACGAAGTGGTAAAAATCTGAAGTATTGAAAATTGGTAAAGAAACATAATATTGGCATCTGAATATAGTAATGCCAAGGCTAATAAAACAAATAGTGGAATCATTCTTAGCCGGCACTTATTTTTACATGTGGATGGGTAGGTTCTATATGTATTAAAACAATTTAATTAATTAGGCAAGTAAAGAGATATTGCATAATTTTGTTTAAAATCTTGATTAGAAAAATTCTTTTTTTTCTTTTTCCAGAATTTATTTAATTATTTTTCGTTTTCAACATTTATTTCCACAAGACTTTGATTTCCAAATTTTCTCCCCATCTCTCCCCTCCCTCCTCCCTCCCCAAGATGGCAAGCATACTGATTACCCCTTCACCACCCCTTCTGAAAAAAAAATTTTAGTGGTTCATAGACTCATAGGGGTAAAAAGTTCAGAGGTCATCTAGTGCTGATTCAAATTCTATTTCTTTTCTAGGTTTTTCTCAAGGTCCATTATAACTAGGTAACTCAGAATTCATTTCATTTACTTCAATTTCCTCACTTTGTAAACTAAGAAATCAAACAAGGCTCAGAGAGGTTAAGTGATTTGATTGATGTCACAAAATTTTTTAGCCATTAAGACAAAGCAGTCTGTAGACCTCCCGCTATTTGGTCTGGAGTCTTTTCACTTCAGCTCAAGGATGATTTCACAGATGCCAAATTCATAGAGTCCCAGTTAATGTGATGGCATCCTCTGTCCTGCTTCCCCTTTGTAATTTCTTGTTTGTAATGTGTTTTACAGTCTATTCACATCTACCGTGGGCCTCTCCATCGGGCTTTGGGGAATACACATTTTCAGTTCTTCAGAGACTATAGTGTTTCATAAATTATAGCTGTATAATAGCACAAGAAGAAAAAAAGATTGGCCTTTGCTTCAGGGAGTGTTCATGCGCTATTAAAAGAACTTTGTCATTTCCTAGAAGTAATTCAGTCTGGCTTCCTCCTGTGGAATCTTAGATCCAACTCATTTGTCCATTTTCAGTTCCTACCCATTACTTTGTTTTGCTTTCTAGGAACACAAAACAAGTCTAATTCTTCTTCAACATGGCAGCCCTTTAAAAACTTGAAGATGGTTATTTAAATATTCCCTGAATCGTCTCTTCTCCAAGCTAAAGACTTCCACTTCTTTCAAATGATCTTTATTAGATACGGATTCAATCCCCTTCATCTTTAAAATGCTCACTCTCAGACTTATTAATGTCCTTCCTATGATGCCCAGAATGGAATACAATACTTTAAGTGTGGTTTGACAGGTGAAGAGTAAAATGTGGTTACCTTCTTACTCCTGGAATACGGGTCTCTCAACATAACCCCGAGTGATATTTGCCTTTTTTTTTTGTACATTGCAAATTTGTTTAACCATTCCTCCTGAAATTATGTTTAAAGAGTTTCTAAACTTGACTAAGCTTAATGTGAAGGTATTTGTAGAGCCTGTATCAGATTGCATGTTGCCAAGGCAGGGGTAGGTTGGAAGAGAAGGAGGGGGGGGGAATATTTGGAACTCAAGGGATTGTGAAAGTGAATGTTGTAAACTAAAAATAGATAAACAAATTTAATAAAATAAAATTGAAGGAAAAAAAGAGTTACCAAACTGCCTATACCCTTTGACCTAGCAATAACCCCACTAGGTTTATTTACAAAGATAATTAGGGAAAAATGAAAACAACCTAAATGTTTTAAAATATTTATAGCAGCTCTCTTTTTGGTGGCGAAGAAATGGAAATCGTGGGGATACCTGTTAATTAGAGAATGGATGAACAGGTTGTGGTATGTGAATGTGATGAAACACTACTATAAGAAATGATGAGCTTGATGATTTTAGAAAAACACAGATAGACTTGAACAAAATAATGAAGAGTGAAATGAGTAGAACCAAGAGAATACTGTACATAGTAACAGCAATGTGGTTTTTAAGAATA
This sequence comes from Pseudocheirus occidentalis, assembly GCA_028646575.1. NCBI lineage: Eukaryota > Metazoa > Chordata > Mammalia > Diprotodontia > Pseudocheiridae > Pseudocheirus > Pseudocheirus occidentalis. Next base: position 104,222,885 of record CM053601.1, on the reverse strand, counting down.
CCTTTGAGAGAATAAATCATCTTGACTCTTATAAATCCCAAATTAACTACAAAGGATATATGAAGGAAGACGCTATCTGCATCCAGAGAAAGAACTGATAAATAGAAGATGTATAGCATGATTTTTCACCCCCCCATATATATACGCCCATGCATATATATTATATATATAACTATATATGTGTGTGTATGCATATATGTACATATACATATTGTGTCTAATGGTAACCACCTTGGGGGGAGAAGAAAAAAAGTTGCATGATAACTTTATTACATATTTTAAAGGAATAGCAATTTTTACATAATAGATTTGCTGTTTCATGTGCAATCATCTTTTTTTTTATTATGCTATGCTATAGAAATGCTTGTTTTGTTCCATAAAATAAATAAATAAATACATTTTAAAAAAGAAGTAGTATGTATTCAGTGGCAGAGTGCTGGATTTGGAGAAAGGTGATCAGTGTTATAGTTCCAGCAAAGTAATTAATCTTTGTAAAATTGATTCTGTTATTTAACCTCTAGGTCTTTGAAATTAGAGAACTGGACTAGAAAATAGTACCTCACATTTTTATGGCACTTTACCTTTTACAAAGGACTTTCCTTCCAATAACCCAATAGGGTAGATTGTGAAAGTATTATTAATTCCATTTTAAAGATGAGAAAAGAAGCTGATAGAGATTCAGGGCCTTGCCCATGGCCTCACAGACACGTGTCCAAGGCAGAACCAGAACCCAGGTCCAGTGTTCTTTCCACTAGGCCAGACTGAGGTCTCTTTTAGTGCTAACATTATACGCTCATCATGTGTATCAACATAGATGATATATCCTGTGCCAATGGCTCTTTTTGACTTATAATGAAGACTTCTTGAATACGGGCACTATATATTTTTTAACAATGCCTCAAGGATCTTGATTTCATTGATATTGTGACTCACTTCCCCGGGGCAGATTGTGGTAAACCTCTACCCCCCCCCCAACATAATAGATAATTTTTGAGGTGGTTATATGGCCAAAATATTCATCCTTCTGTGGTCACCAAGTGACAATGCTCTTAGAACTTAATTAGGCTGGTCTTTGGACCACAGGCATACAGTCTATCATTAATTCCATATCTGAAGCCTGCCTGGCTTGTAGGACCATATAGCTTATGCTTCATTGGCAGGGCTTTTGAGAATTCAGGGTCACCTTCATGCTGCAATGAGACATTAAACGATACCTTCAGTGACAGAATTTTTTTGGTTAATGTTGTCGTGATAAATTCTGGTTCCATGAACAAGACACTCCGCTTCTTGACTCTCGGCATTCTGTCTAGCCTTCTTCTATCCTGGAACTCTCCTTTCTCTGCTTCTACTACTGACCTCCCTGGCTTCCTTTAAATCTTCCACCTTCTACAAGAAGCCTTCTGTAATCCCTCTTAATTACAGTGCCTTCTCTCCGTTAATTATTTCCTATTTATCTTGTATATAGCTTGCTTTCTGTATATTTGTTTGCATGTTGTCTTCCCCATTAGATTGAGGGCAGGGACTGACTTTTGCCTCTGTGTGTATGCCCAGCTCTTAGCACAGTACCTGCACATAATAGGCACTTAAAAATGTTTACTAATTGATTGATTTATGTTCAAGAAATAGAAATAAATTTCATTTTGACTCCTGCTCACGCACTGAAATCCACAGTGGGCCACCATCATGGACCACAGCAAAGAGTAGACTTTGTGACTAATTAAATAGAAGCAACAAAAAGCATAGGATTTGGATCTTAGAACTCCTTTAATAAAGTATATGAAAAATTTGAAAACACAAAAAGGAAAGAGATGCATGTTCCTATTGTGATGAAGAAGCAGCAAGGTTGAAGTCTCTTGGACTCAGAGAGGTCTAGGTTCAAGTCCTGCTTCTGACATGTAGATATGTAACCATGGGAAAATTATTTAACCTATCAATGACTCAGATAACTCTTTGATACTCTAAGTTACAGGCTGCCAATCAGCATCAGTGGAGGGAGTTTCTTCACTGAGAGTGCCCTGATGCTGATGAAATCCCAGGCCTGGACAGTTTCTTCTAACCCCTTGAAAGAGAGAGAGAGAGAGAGAGAGAGAGAGAGAGAGAGAGAGAGAGAGAGGAAGGAAGAAAGAAAGAAAGAAAGAAAGAAATAGAAAGAAAGAAAGAAAGAAAGAAAGAAAGAAAGAAAGAAAGAAAGAAAGAAAATAATTACTATTAAGGGAAAAGAATGTTAATTACTTTTGGAAATCAAAGGAATTAAGAATTATAAATTAGCTTCTGCTTCTAGTGAACACCAAATGGAGGATAACTCCGGTGCTGCAGGAGGTTCAGGAGGTGTGGGAGGTGTGGGAGGCTGGGAGGTGTGGGAGGCTGGGGGTTGGGGTTGGAGGCCAGGGAGCCGAGGTTGAGGCCATGGCCTTGGTTGTGGGGCTGGGGGAGGAAAGGCTGAAGACAAGGAGTGGGTTCCTGTCACTAAGCTGGGTCGGCTAGTCAAGGACATGAAGATGAAGTCTTTGGAAGAGACCTATCTTTTCTCGCTTCCTATTAAGGAGTCTGAAATCATAGATTTCTTCCTGGTATCTTCATTGAAAGATTAGGGTCTGAAGATCATGCCTGTTCAGAAACAAACTATGGCTGGACAACGTAGCAGGTTCAAGGCTTTTGTGGTCTTTGGTGACTACAATGGCCATGTTGGTCTGGCTGTCAACAAATGTTCCGAGGAAGTGGCCACAGTTATTTGTGGTGCTATCATTCTGGCCAAGCTGTCCATTGTTCCTGTGAGACATGGCTACTGGGGGAACAAAACTGGCAAGCCTCACACAGTATCCTGCAAGGTCACTGGGCAATGTGGATCGGTTCTAGTGCACCTGATCCCTGCTCCTAGAGATACTGGAATTGTCTCATCTCCTGTGCCTATGAAGCTCCTGATGATGGCTAGAACTGAATACTGCTACACTTTTGCAAGAAGCTCTACTGCCATTCTGGGCAACTTTGCTAAAGCTACCTTTGATGCCATCTCCAAAGCATTCAGCTATCTAATCCCAGACCTTACCCTGGATCATTATAATCAGAAAAACAAATAATGCTTTCATTCACAATTTTACATATTGCTTAGAATATTCCTATTCTATGCCAATGACGATTTAACACAATCTTTTCTGCCTAAGTAAAGGCATCATATTTGCCTACAGATCCACGTGAGAACCAAGTTCTCCCTTTCCTGCTCTTTTACCCTGTGCTTTTGTTCCCAGTTTTGTGAGTATGATGCAATCCTCTTTGCCAAAAATGGTTGTTGGGGGGTTGGGGTGGAATGTGCTCTGTGAGGACATTTTCTTGGGAAGGATCTATTGCATACAAAATGGACAAAAACATATTCAAAAAATTAACATTTAAAAATACTCTTTGCAAAAATAATTTTCATCCATTTGAGATATTACTGAGACAGAGACACCAGAGCCTCCTTTTACTTTCATTCTAAAGGATTATTCTAAAGCATAATTTTATTCTAAAGGGACAGTGAAATCGATAGGGTCACCTGGCACCTGTCTAACTTTGGATCAGTTACTCTGTGTCCTTGAAACTTATTCTCTTCTTCAACTGTAAAATCAAGGGTTTGGACCAGAGGGCATCTGAGGTCCCTCCCAGCTCTTCACCTATTATTATTTTACTGGCATGCTATGAGCTACATTCACAATTGAGATAGCATGATGATGGATCAGATGACCTCTGAGGTTCCTCTTAGCTTTGGATCTAAGGTCATAGGGTCTTTAACATAGCATCCAGAGTATCTCATGATGCTTTGTCAAGCCTGCTTTTGGTGTCTACACCTCCTTAGTTAAGTCTCAAGAGAGATCAAATTGATGCTATTATATTTTATGTTATAATGGGTTATGTTGTTATGAGGGTGATTTCCCATTTAATATGCCAGTAATTCAGCTGATTTATGAACTCCTTTATGTGGCTACTCTGTTCAGTGGGGCAGGTCTCAACCTATCTCTATTACCATCCTGCATGATTCTCACCCTTTGCAGGGGTTCATTTAATATGTTGGGAACCTTCCTGTAGGTGTTTTCACATTTTGTGAAGTGCCATTGAACAATATGTCATGGTACATTATTTCATCTCCAATTGGTATCATTAGTCTTTGGGCGACCCGAAATTTTAATTCTATGGAGACTGTGGAATTCTATGATTTATAGGTGAAAAAATACTGGTGACAAAAAGATTCATCGCTAGGAAAATATTGGTGCTAAAGAACTGGTCTTTGTTTTCTTCACTGATTTGGTTTTTTCCTGGGTGGATAATTAGGCTGAACTCTTGAGCAGTTATGGGTTTTATTTAGGAGGCTCTGGAATGTTCCAGGATGTGATGCAATAAGCATCATGTCATCTGCAAATAGGAGTATTTAGAAGATCTCACCGACTCTGTTTTGGATATCTTCCATGCCAATAGAAACCGTCTCTGACAAACACGTCTCCTCTGTTTTATGCCTTGCTTGATGGTGACATCAATAAACAAAGTTATTGCATTTGCTTTGTCTGTGCATGGGAGATACCTTGTTAGAAGAGCGCCTAGTTAGAGGTGACATGGAGTAGTGAAAAGAGTGTTGGAATTAAAGTCAGAAATTCTTGGGTCTGAGTCACACCATTGTCAGTGACAGTTATACTGTCATATACAATATGGCAAGAGCAATATCCACCTGGATCCCTACCATGTAAGCCAGACTAGTTTTCCCCCCTCCCTTAAAAAAGAAATGAAACTGTACCTAATATTTGATTGGTCCAAGCACAAAGACTAGTGGCTTTCTGGTCACCTAATGACATAAAAGAGGTCTGTCCATGAGGACTCAGGGCTTTGGATTTGGGAGATATTCAATGATCATGCAAGTCACCGCATTCCACCTTGCTGACCAGACAAGTTTTTGTATGGAGATAAGGTGGGGCCATATCTAGCTTGAGCCAAGTTATGTATCCTTGTTGGGTATTATTTCTACACAGTGGCAAAGTGAGCCTTCTTTTGTTAACTGAAATCCATTCTACAAGTGTTTCACTTCATTCCACTCTCAAATCTGAACTACCTGAATTAGGTATGGGCTGTTAGATTTTATGAGCATAAGCAAGCCCCCTAACCTTTTTTAACCTCAATTTCCTCATCTATAAAATGAAGATAATAATCTTCTTAGTACCTACTTCCTTGGATTGTTAGGAGACTCAGATGAGATAATAGAAGTAAAACTATACGTTTTAAGGCCTACATAAATCTCAGCTATTATTATTTTGCTGTGCTGAATCAAATGATTTTGTTTTTTAAAAATAGAGTGAAATCTTTTATTTTCTTCATCTTTTGGTCGATTATGTAACTGCAAAGAATGTAATTTGTGAAAGCCTATATTTTCCTATCCTATATTTTTATTAAGGACACCCATGTGTATAATTTTTCTCATAAAGATTTTGTAGAAATGAGAAAGTATACATATACTTTGCTATTTATTGATATCTTCATAATTTCCTTTTAAAAACAATAATACCAAACTAATCGCATATTCTCCTCTCAGATGTCTTGAGAATCAGACCCCAATTGTCCTCAAGATTGTATCACTTTCTTCTATAACATGCCCCACAAAATCGATTCCATATCAGGTTAGTTGGACATGGCCAAAACCTTCCTGGATCGTATTAACCTTAAAGTTCGAAACCCCAAGAGAAAAACTTTTGGACAAATTGAGACATACAATTAAATCTGGATATAAATTAAATAGGAAAAGTTTCATGATTTAAGAAAAAATTCATAGAATTATCCTTCTAGGACTAGGTTGTTTAACTACTGGGGAGGGCCTGAACCCCAAATGCCAATGCTTCTAAGTCATAGGCTGGCTTTATTCAGAGATGAAATAGATGGCTGCCCATATGGCATGATTTAACAGAAACTGAGAAGTAAAAAAAGGATATCTACTTTGCAAGCTGCCACTGCTCTATTTCTATTGTAAAAGATTTAAAATATTGGAGCTGGAGGGAATTAGAGGGAACATGTGGTCCAAAGTCCTGTTTTATAGATGTGAAAACAGAGATCCAGAGAAGTTTGCTAACTTGCCTAAGGTCACCCAGCTAACTAGTTGTAGAGATGGTCCTAAAAGCCTAACTACAGTGGAGTTTAGGACAGCTTTTCATCTCAATTCTATTCATGAGGCGACTTTCAAGCACTGATGCGTACAAGGTAGAAACTCTTTCATCTATTTCTAAATATTTCCTGAGTATTTCAACCTGCTGTTTAGTGGACTTAATGACCTTCACAGATGAGCCATTGATGTTTTAAGCTTGGGGAACCATTCATTGTTATTCTGATTATTATGAAACTAATTTTAGCCAGCACCCCTCCCCTAATTTAAAAACCCACATGCAGTCTACAGGAAATTGAGTCCACATGTTACCAACTCATTTACACCCAAGTCATTAGAAGGTAGTTGACCAGAAGTAGGCCTATAAATAGTGCTCTGGGTCTTGCTTATAACCCCTTGAAGGTTTATAACCCTTTGAAGAACCCTTATGTAAGAAGTCACCATTCAGATTGTGGGCAAGGTAAGAGGGTAACGCCAGCTATTTTTTAATGGATTCTGAGGATATGTTTGCTCTCTTGTACCTTTATTTAATCATTTCTACATTCCCTGGACTATTTTCCTTGGCTCACTCCAAGAGGGTAAGAAACGTTACATCATTGAGGTTTTTTTGTTTTTTTTTTTGAAAAAAGATCTAGTTAAATGTAAGCAATTATGTGAAGTAATGTCTTGGTACTTGGCATGACCTGCAGAACCTCAGGCTGATGATTAGAGATTATTGTTGGGAGGAGGCTAACAGCAGCTGTTGGCTTTCTTGGAAGGCACTGACCTTCCTTGCTTATTTATTCTCTATAATATCTCAGTTTTGACCACTGGTAGATTACAGATGCTTATGAGTCTACATATTCAAATACAGTCCTGACAAATGAATCATTCACCAGTCTGATGTTCTCTGAACTATCAGGTGGATTTCCATTTCCCTGGTTAGCTTGAACTACCTCTTTTTTTGATGTAGTAGGGTTATGTACCATGGGTTCTATTGCCTGGTTCTTTTTCCCCCCTTGGTATTTTTAAAATTCTAAATTCAATAACCCTTAATAAAAATAAACATTAAAATAAAATTCTAAATAACCTACATGAGGTCATAAACTCAGAATTATATATTTTTTAAGTAACAAAATTTTGTAATTATTTAACAAAAAGATTACAAAACATCCTATTTGATTCTATATCCCCTTCTGGTCTCTCTTTTGCCTTTTTATTGTTTTTTGTCTTGTTAGTATAAATTATATAATCATAATTGTAAGTTGGAAAGAACCCCATCAGCATGCACTCTGACTTATTTCTGAGATGTCTGTGATGAGATTAATGATATCATCAGTGTGAACTTGTCCTTTAATAATCCAGATCACAATGCATATATACCCTCTTCTTATCTTTTGCAACTCTTGCCTCATACTTCCATAAATCCTTCATGGGGCTGTAATGGCAACAAAGAAGTAGTTAACACCTTGCTTCAGCTATTTAGTTGACATCTTGTTTCAGTTCAGGTTTCTTCGGAGCCTTACCCATGATTGAGAAGCAGAACTTGTGGACCCCACAACTTGTGAACCCTAGAACCTGTCAACTCCTGTTGCTGATGCAACAGGAAGGGGAGGAGCTAATGACCATATATAAGGAGAGGACCAGGCTGGAGAGAGCAGAACTGAGAATAGAACTTGTGGTGTCAGAATGGAGAAGAGAGAAGAACGGAGAAGAGGGCAGAACTGAGAAGAGAGCAGAACTGAGAAGAGAGCAGAACTCTTGTGGTGGCAGAATTAAGAAGGAGAAAACTGGTATCCCAGCACTCTATGTTTGTCTGCTCTGCCTGTGTTGATGTTTGTGATACTTTGTATAGAAGCCCTGGGACTTTACTGGAACCCCTGAAAGAGGATTTTCTGGTTGTCTGTTTGCAGAAGTTCTGGAGGAGGGATTTGGAGGTCCTGGGACGTTACTAATGATTTGTGTTGACTTCTTGGACCTTGTTTGTGGGTCTCTGTTGATATCACAGGCAGACAGTGAATTGATGATAGTGCTGGCAATGTGTATGAATGTTGTTTTGGCTCTGTTAAGCTTTGTCTTCCCAGAAAAAGGAACTGTGAAGGACTTGAGGTGGACTGGACACTGTAAGCTTCAGTATGGAATGTGAACTGGACAAGGAACTGGATGAAGGACTATATAAGGAGCTGGACAAGGAACTGGGAGCTGCCTGCCTTTGAACCCAGGTGACAGTTGTGTAGATTCAGGCAGGAGCTGGCACCATGAAGGAGGAGCCATGGAAACTGAGAGCCTGCCTTGAGTCAAGATAAAAAGATCTCTTCTTGGATACCTGATACTGACTGAGAAGATTATGATTTACTGTGACCTAGGGGTTGAGAACTTTGACCTTTGTACTTTGAGTCCATTAAGGAGACAAGCCTCCTTAACGATGATTGAATTAAGGACTTAATGAATGATTGAGTTACTAAATGATTGTACTTTGTTTAAAACTATGTGACCGGTTTGGTGAGTACTATGTGATCATTTTAGTGATAAGTTATGTCTTAACATTGTGAATGCTGTACTTTGATTTCTGTGAATGTTTTGCTTTAATTTACTGCCAAATAAATAGAGAATTCATTATACTATGTCATCAGAACCTTGAAGCTGTTCACAGCAGCAGTCCTCTGGAAAGTTGCTCATTTTTGGCTTTACAGGGGCAATGCAGCCAACCCAAATCATTTGAACAGCAAGACAATGAATGCATGTGAACTTCACATTCCCATTCTGAAAGCTCAACTTCAGTTGCTTGGCTACCATCGGTGTATGGGACTGTCCAACGGTCATCTCTCACTTTTGCCACTTGGCCAGCATACCTTCTTTGTCATCACACATAGTCAAATCCTCCAGTCAACTTTTTGAGACAAAGTTAGTTGTGGAGGGAGGTGTGCTATGCTTGTAGTCCTATGCTGTCTGCGGGCTTCTTATTTTAGCTCATTATTTTCATCTATTTAACTGTTTAGGTCAGTTGTTTCCAAGTGGATGAACTGTTAGTGCCCCCTAATTTTTAGGGCCCTGGGAAAAAGGCCCATCACACTCCTCTAATTACAGCTCTGAACCTTGTGTCCATATTTCTGGTGTCTAATTGAAAATATTATCCAACTGCATGCAATTAGATTGATTGTGAACATGAACAATGCGAGGACAATTCGGTAGTGGAAAGAGCTAGAAGTCAGGAGATCTGAGATTCATTATGACCTTAGGTAAGTTACTGAGATTCTGTTTTTCAGTTTTCTAGAGTAATATGGGGTATAGGAATAAAGCATTTCCATGTTTCCCATGGATCTGTGGTGTCATCAATGTGGGGACTCCCATCAATTGTACATTCCCACCTTCTCATCCTGCACAACTCTCATCCATGCCCTTCCATCAGTTCCGTACCCAACATGATGAAGGTCTTTCTCTTGGCATTTTGACATCCATGTTTACCAGTACAGTCCATGAACTATCCATCTTGTAACAGTCCTAGTCTAATGCCCTATGGTGGCTGTCTCATGAAAGTTATGGCAGCAGAACTCGAGCTTTGGCAAGTTTGCACATGCATGTTAGATAAGCCTTTGGAGATAGTCCTGGCAACAGACTGGATAAATATGAATCAGCCTAACAAATATAAAGAAGCTCTTCAGTAGTAGGTTTTTACTAGGTGAAGATTTTAACTCTGGCTACCTATGTGGGATCTGCCTTAAATATGAGATGTGGAAACCCTTGGAAAAGTTAGCAATGCTTTGCAAATGGTAAGATCTCTTTAATACTCCTTTAAATAAACTAGGTATCTCATGACCCTTTCTCTGAATATGAGAGAACAAGAAAAGATGTGTTGTGGGGAAACATCCTGCTGTGAACAGAAAGCTTTCATACTATTGAAGATTGTAAGTGCTCTGTCCTTATGGAGACGTTGGAAAGCTCTTCTTGTACTAACTAGCTTGCACAGCAAAATGCTCAAGATAAAACCAGAGTTGGAGGGTGGGATGTCAAGGACGTGGAAGGAATGGGGAACAAGTAAACAAAGATGCATTGTAACTAGAAGTTTGGACTTTAAGATTTTCTTCCTTCCTTCTTTCCTTCCTTCCTTCTTTCATTTTTTCCTTCCTTCCTTCCTTCCTTCCTTCCTTCCTTCCTTCCTTCCTTCCTTCCTTCCTCCCTTCCTTCTTTCCTTCCTTTCTCTTTTTCCTTCTCTTTTTCTTTAATCTCTTTCTTTAATTCTTTAGCTCTGCCCCTTATCTATTTCTCTGTTTCTCTTTTTGTGTCTATCTCATCTCCCCGCCCCCAATCTCTTTCTCTCTCTCTCTCTTCCATTTTTCTTCCATTTTCTTCTGTTCCCTTCTCTTCTTATTCATTCATTTATTGTTATGTGTCAGGAAACAGGTTTGTGAGCTGAAGCAACATGGATCTGCCCAACAGTAATTGGACTGGCTCTGTCCCAGGCCTCTACTCTACATGTAACCTTTCCTCTGAACTTGGAGTGAAACTACAAGGATCTCTGACCTGGAGTGGGATGAGGTTAAGAAGTACCCCAAAAGTTCAGTGCAGGTTTCATCCCTAAGCCTATGGCAGGACTGGATTCTTATAGGAAGTTCCCAGGCATCCTACTAACAAACCTTACACATGGCTTGAGGACATTTAATCCTGTTGCAATTAGCTTTAAATTTGTCAGAAGGTTTTTTTAAATCAAGTTTTGTGTCCACGGCTGTTCCCACCTTGCACTTAGCATTTGCCCATGTCCACCTATACCGGTCACACTCTTGGCCAATAACCATGGATCCAGTCTTGTCTATTACCTGGTTGACCAAGATCAGAGATAGAGTAACCCAATAATAAATCAGACACATTTATGGTCACTAAATGTGGACTGAGAGTCAGTATGGTAAAGTAGAACAGAAGGAAACTTTCCCCTCTGTTGCTGGCAACACATTTTAAAACCAAATATATACACAGAATAAAAATGAGAGACTTAAAATAGAAAGTCAGCCTTGGAATCAGGGAGACATAGAGTCAAGACCTGACTTTGGTACATACTAGCTTGTGTGGACTTTAATACATATGTATATAAGCTCACAGTGATCTTTCCACACAGAATGTTCCCCATGGCAGTAAAATCCCAAGGGTCTTCCACATGTGTCTCTGCCTTCTCTTCCTAACCTTTGAAATCCTTGAGGAGCCTTCCCATCAACTGAAGTTTTCCCCTGTCCTAGAAGGCTAATACACTAGTCTTTTGGGTAGAGAAAATCTCACATCTTGCCCATACTATATCCTTTTCTCCTTTTCCCTCTCCCTACCATTCAGCACTCAGAGGCTGCTGACCTGATAAGCAGCTGGAAACCCCCCTTTTCCTCTCCTCTCTCCCCAAACCCTGACAAACCCTTATCTCCAGCAGAGGCAAAGGCTGCCAACCACCTTGGTAGATAAGGATTCTCCTGCAGAACTTTTCAGAGCCAACCTATGTCCATATTTTCCTGGACCAGATGGTAAGTTTTAGTTTATTAAAATTCTCATCTGGAAATGTTTAGTTAGAAAACACATTTCTGATTCACAGGCCTTCCTCTTGGTGAAGTATTAAACAAGTCAAGAAGAAGCTAAGGAAAAGTAAGTGGGATGGAGAGAAGATCCTGAACTCTAGGCATTGTACTGAGAACTTTCAGTGTACTTGTTCAGTCAAATGGGCAGCAAGGTATGTTAAGAACTGACCTGGAGTAGTGTGGGAACAATGTGAAGGGATGCAGAGTGAAGAAAGAAGAGCCGAAAAGAGCAATCTGCATAAGAACCACAATGAGGAAAATAAAAATGGCACTAAAATGAAAGCCAGTTCAGGTCAAATGCCATGAGCAATGTGGGTGCTGTAGTTTCAAAGTTAAAGCTGCCCCAACAATCCTCCAGAGCACAGGCATCAAATACCTTGCCTCCAAGCTGAGGAGGCCTGCCATACTCCCATTTGAGACTGAAATCATATTAATATGTAATTGGAAAATACCTAACAAAACAAATAAAATGCAGTAAAGCACAGATATTTTTGCATTTTAAAACTGAGTCCCTGTGTGGTCCTCCAGGGTCCTTACGTATGAATTAGCGGCCCTTTTCTATTGAGTTTCACATCGCTACTTTCTTCTTAGTTAATCATTTCATGGATCAGAGCTCTTAAGTCTTTTAAAGTTGTTCTTCTTTCCCATGTTATTGTTTCTGTATACACTATTCTCCTAGTTCTGCCCGCTTCACAAAAGTTTGCCCAGGTTTCTCTGAAGTGATCCCTTTAGTCATTTCTCATGTTAGAAATGGGTTTTCATTCACTCTTCATGCCAGCCCATTTTGGGGGCTATCAGTTGGACATTGAGACTAGTAACCCAGACAAATAATGCAGACTAAGATTTTTAATTATTTATTAAATTTTGGGGGGCGAGGGGGAAGGTAGGGCAATTGGGGGTTAAGTGACTTGCCCAAGGTCACATGGCCAATTTATTTGTGTTAAGTGTCTGAGGCCACATTCGAACTCAGGTCCTCCTGACTCCAAGGCCGGTGCTCTACTCACTGTGCCACCTAGCTGCCCCTTAAGATTTTTATTTCCAATGCATGCCTCAATCTACCAAGGACTCTGCCTAGACAACCATATCTATTTCATACACATCTAATGATGTAATTCTCACAAGGTCCCAGGAGCAAAGCCAGGAGAGTTTTATCTGCACTGTCAAAGAGTCATCATAAATATGCATTGGAATTAGACATCTCTACATCGAGTAGAACAGTGTAATTGATGCTGTTTCTCATACGAAATTGATACTGACAGGTCTGCAGCATTACCTCCTTTCCAAATCTATCTTAAATTTCCTACCCTTTTCCCCCCACATACATTTCTGTGTACATGGCATTTTGAAATGCTTTGATCTTTTTAATGCATATACTGAGGGCTCAGTAGTGAGAAAGAAGCTTTAATTATTAAGTGAGAAAGTCTCCCTTTACCTTAAAACTTGAGTAGTCACAGATGCTTTAGATACAGTGCTCACACATACATACTATATCCAGGAGTACTTGTGAATCAGTCTTCAGCAAAGACCTTTTCTTGCTGAAGATATGACTATCTCATAATGAGTTTCCATGAGCATATAACTGCGCTTCCTAATTAGACACTTTGTCTAACACTTTCTTCAAGGACAGATAATTAGTTATGCTAGAAAGATTCTTTTAGAGTTAAAAAAACTAATTAAAAACTTGGTTCCAATCCTGCCTCTGCCACTTGCTAGGTGTGGGTATGGGCAAGGAGAAGAACACCGGCTCTTAATGCCTTCTCTGATGCTAATTATTTGTATGACCTTTGGTGAGTCCCTTAACTTCCCACCGTCTCAGCTTCCTCATGAGAGACTTGACTATGGCTTTTGGTCCCTTCCCAGCTCTAAAACTATGATCCTAACTCATACTCTCCCTAGAACTCCATTTCCCCATTCATAACATTAAAATAATAATAGTTTCCCTAGGTATGTCAACAGATTGATGAAAGAAACTGGTAAATTAGAGAACACTGTGCAATTGTGATGCTTCACATGGGTTTAATCTTTAAAAACATTTTGAATTAATGCCGATATGCTTTGTTTTGACGCATTAGTCACAGCCTAACATGTAACCCTTCATTCCTAGAAAAGTACAAATCAACGAAGACAAATTGTCCTAACGGTGTTATTGCCCCTTCTAGTCCTTGTCCCTTTCCACTTTTGTAGGTTAGCAACTCATCATAATAGTAGCCAGCATTCCTGCAGCAGGTAGGTGGTGAAGTGGAGAGTAATCATAGTGATAACCACAGAAATAATGATGATGACAACTAACATATCTGTAGTAGCTACTATGTTTCAGGCACCGAGCTAAGGGTTTTACAATTAGAATCTCGTTTGATTCTCACAACAACCCTGGGAGGTATCATCCCCATTTTGCAGATGAGGAAACAGAGGCAGACAGAGCCTAAGCCACTTGCTCAGGACCATATAGCTAGCAAGTGTCCAAGGCCAGATTTTGGCAATAACAAAAAAGAGGAATGAGTGCTTTAACTTTGAAACCTCCCACCCCTTACCCTACCTACCCCCTCTAAAAAGAGGAAAGATTGATTCAAGGTGCAGAATTAGACATACATTTTTGGGCATGGCAAATGTGTGCATTTGTTTTGCCTATGTTTATTTGTTAAAAAAAAGATTGTTCTTTTCTTTTGTTCTTTTTATTTGTCTTTTTAATTTCAGGATGCAGGTACCAAGTAATAGGATTGCAGAAGAAGAAGAAGAAGAAGAAGAAGAAGAAGAAGAAGAAGAAGAAGAAGAAGAAGAAGAAGAAGAAGAAGAAGAAGAAGAAGAAGGAGGAGGAGGAGGAGGAGGAGGAGGAGGAGGAGGAGGAGGAGGAGGAGGAGGAGGAGGAGGAGGAAAAGGAGAAGAAGAAGAAGGAGAAGGAGAAGAAGAAATAGAAGAAGAAGAAATAGAAGAAGAATTAAAACATTTTTAAATGCATAGAAGAGAACTGAAGGAAATTCAGAAAGAAACAGACAAGCCTGCTAGCTTTGAAAGTAACATGCTGAAT
>CM053601.1:104163554-104207720 GCA_028646575.1 Pseudocheirus occidentalis | reverse complement strand
GCTAGAAAGCTAGAGAGGTGTTGGAGGAGGGCATAAAAGGGAACAGATTGGGGGAGGGGAGGGGCCTTACAGTGGGATCAATGTTCTGGGCTGGGGGGTAGGGGCAAAATGGGAGAAAATTTGTAACTCAAAACCTTGTGGAAATGAATGATGTAACCAAGAAAATACATTAAAATAAAAAAAAAACAACATCCAAGGGGTCCTTGAACTTGGATAGGAAAAAATTATATCTGTATTTCAAAAAAAAAATCCAAATATTGATAGTTCCTAGCTTAGCTCTTTTCATCTTAGTCACACTCATTATTGATGATGATAATAATCTAGGGGAGCAACTGATCATTTATGAAATACAAAAAAAACAAAACCAAAGAAAACATTCCTCCCCAATCTTAATAGTTTAACCATTTTTCTCATATGCTGAGAAAACATGAAAGACATCAGAATCTTTCAAGAAGTGAGATGACCAGATAAAAAAAAATTAAGAAAAGCTCTTAACTAGACAATGACCTCGGAGATGAAACTTATCTAGGACAGTCTCCAAAGGGAAAACTTTCCACTTGTTTCCCAACAGTGACTGGATAACACTTCACAGCCTCTACTTAGAGGATCAGAAAAAGTTCCCCAAAGATTCTATCTCAGAGATTCACAGCTTTTCCCTCGTCATTCCCTCCTAGCAATCTCTACAACAACGTCCACTGCAGTTTGGCAAAAGCACAAAGAACTATTTTGAAGAACACAAACTGTTTTTCTGCATTATAATAAGGGCATTTTGTGGTGAGGTGGGTTGGGAAATTGGGCATAAACAATATTCAGAATTGGAAAGCTGAAAGGACAACATATCATGTTGCTTAATTCAACCCGACCCGACTAAGATAATTCTCAATCCTTTTTTGGCTCTCCTAGTCTTTCCTAGAGGTGAACTATAGTCCAATTTTTTTTGTTCACTCTATTCTTCTTTTGCTAATTTGAACTTACTTTCAGTGGTGTGCTGGTAAATGTTTAATAACCCTCACCAGAAAAGCAAACTAACAAACATATACAGACACATTCTTAAGCTTAATCTACATTATTAATACTTTAAAAATCTAGATAGTTAAGAAAACAATAAATGGAGCCTTTATGTGTAGTGCTTGCCCATTTCTGGAGTGTAACTTTGTTGTTGTTCAGTTGTTTCTGACTCTTCATGATCCTATTTTGGCGTGGAGCTTTCTTAGCAAAGCTACTGGAGTAGCTTGCCACTTCCTTCTCCAGCCCATTTTACAGATGAGGAAACTGAGACAAACAGGGTTAAGTGACTTGCCCAGGGTCACATAGGTACTAAGTGTCTGAGGCCAGATTTGGACTCAGGAAGATGAGTCTTCCTGACTTTGGTGGGCCCAGCATTCCATCCACTATGCCACCTAGATGCCTATGAAGTATAAATACTTGTAATGAAAATGTGAGTTGGTTCATCTCACTCCAGCCTACATATGAGTGAAATGGGCTGAAGCAATTAATTAGGACAAGATAAAAAAAAAAATAAGAGTCACAAAAGATTTACTCTGATACTTCATGATATTAAGGCGATCCTGAATTTTCAAAACCATGCCGACTGAGTACAAGCTCTAGAAAGTTATGTCTAGAAAGGCTGTCCTGGAAATAGTTT
This sequence comes from Pseudocheirus occidentalis, assembly GCA_028646575.1. Lineage (NCBI taxonomy): Eukaryota > Metazoa > Chordata > Mammalia > Diprotodontia > Pseudocheiridae > Pseudocheirus > Pseudocheirus occidentalis. The sequence continues at coordinate 104,206,075 of CM053601.1, read as the reverse complement.
TCTGAGGACCTGGCTAGTTGAGCTCAAAGAATCTGATCATCAATTGATAGCCACTAGGAGGCATCCTTTACCCACTGCTAAAACCTATGAAACAGTAAAATACAAAGCTGTCCTTGGTTCTGTATGAGCTATCAGTTTGATCTCTTTGACAAGCAGAGAGACTTAGCAGTCAAAAGTAACACCAGTATAGAAAATAAACTCGTTTGTAACACTCCTCCTAGGAGGGTGGTAGAGGATTATGAATGGTATCGATAACATTACAAGATAGTGAGAGGTAACAGAAGGAAAGACAAGCTTGTACAAAGCTTAGGGAGAGGCTCAATGAAGTCAGATCATCCCAATAATATTCAGGGATAAAACTGAAAGAAGAACAAAGTCCACTAAAAATTGAAAAGAACTGTCAAGATTCCTACAACAAATGAACAAACATTAATTACTATTTCCCCATAAGACTACTTTTCCATTTGTATAAAATACGTAGAAGAGTAATTGACACATATACTAAAAATATTTTTGATAGTCATATGAGAAGGAAATAGGTAGGCTGTCACAATATTGTACAACAGACCGTATCTTTATAGTCATGCAATTCACTGAAAGATGAAGAGAAAGTAAGACTTTACTTATTTTTTAAATACTAGAAGAATTTGATTTGTTAGAGCAAGATGCCATTTCAAAGGCTCTCTTCCAAAAATTGTTACCTGTGTGTATATTCAAATAATGTGAGATTCCTTGAAAGACATAACAGAGGCATCTTTGTTCAATGGCATTCTGATGATAAAGGGAGGTGCATGCTTACCAATGGCATGGTATTATGGAGTATTGCCAGTTTAGAGGCCAAATGGAAGAGGAATGCTCCTAGATGTTGTGGTCCATTAGGTGCTCCTTATAATTATACTGGAAGCTACATGTTATATTCTGGAAGCTACATGTTATATTCTGGAATCTACATCTAAAAGAAGGGCCCTAGAATATTGGACAAACCTCTTGTGGAAACAGTCATTCAGAATGAGAAAAGCATAGTAGGAACAAAATTAAATGTAAAAAAAATTAACACACACACATATATAAATACATATACACACATATACATGCACACATATTTGTCTATATGTGGATGGACACACACATGTATGTACATGTACATATGTATATATTACTTTCACTCTCAATAATCATTTAATTGGTATGACACGAAATCATTGTTTTAGGTAGTATCATTTTTTTTAATGTTGTTATAGTCTGGCCATGGATGTCTCTCTAATTATTTGTTCCTGTGAAGAGTGTTTGTAGTTGTATTTTATGTGTTTTGGGTTATTCTCATAGATTGATGTCTGGATATTTTGAACATTTTATGGTTATTTCAAATGGCAGTTCTCTTTCAGGAATATCCTCCCAGTTTTTGCTGTTTTTATATAGAATTGCTGATGATTTTAATGGATTTATGTTTTTGCCTACTATTTTACAAAAACTATTGCCTCATTTGGTTTCTTTACTGATTCTCCATGGTTTTCTATACAAATTGTTGCATTATATGAGAGTGGGGATGACTCTATCTCCTTTTTGTTGATGATTGTGCCCTTATTTTATTTTTGTCTTTTTACTGTCACTATTACATAAACAAAAATGTCAAAAAGTAGTGTAGATGGGACTGTTCTTGCTTTTCACCTACGTTTATTATCTTCTAGTGTTTCTCCATTGTAAATAATGCTGGCTTTTGGTTTTAGATATATTTTTCTATTAAAAAAGTCCTTAAAAAAAGAAAGCATGGATGAGCTACGTCACTTGAAACAAAGCCCACGTATCAAGAGGTTTCAGGTCCATTAAAGTATTAAAGACTCAGAAAAGTAGAAGAATGGAAATAGCAATTTATGAAGCACATTAATTATGTGATCTCACTAGATTCTCACAATAACCCTGTGAGGTAAGTTGATGTCATTTGGAGGAAAATAATTCCAAACTCTTTGCTTCATGTTCTGTTTTTCAGACTGCCTGTAGGGTGCCACTCTATTTCACAGAGTCATTTGAGCACAATCTCACTCAAATTTCAAAGTGGTGAAGTTACTTGACTTCGAAGTCTTTCCCTTTAGCCCAGTAACAGCAGCAGCAATCTCTAATGCGCCGCTGGCACCCACCAGCCTGCTGATCCATGTGTGAAGTCAGTTCTTTAGAGTATTTCCAATTAATGTTGTTGGCTTTATTCCTGACTCATCAACAGGACTTACTGGATGTTGTCCTTGACATCTGGAACAACCATATGAAATACAAGCACAGGATCTCCAAACAAAGTCTGGCTTCTTGACCAATTAAGCATGAGCGCTTGGCAGAGACTCTGTGTAGCTCATTAGCCATTCTGATAGTTTCCAGCAGGTATGAATTTTGAATAGAGTTGGGTAACTGATTGTTCAGAGATCAGCCTGAAGCTTTACTTTCTGGAAGGTAGAAATAGGATGAGGTCCAGATGGAGATGGGATAATAATGACAAAACTACAGATAAAAACAGCCTGTGAGCAATTACTAGAGATGCCTTGAGACAAAACAAAGCACAGGCATAGGACTGCGTCCTTTGTTCTTCCCATGTCTGTGGCATGTTTTCTTTCTTTCTTTCTTTCTTTCTTTCTTTCTTTCTTTCTTTCTTTCTTTCTTTCTTTCTTTCTTTCACTGCTTAATAGTATGCTGTAATGCTTGTTGGTAACTAGGACACCATATAGTTTCTACTTATAACTATAAGGCTTTCTGGAGGGGGAAGGCATGTGTTTGTATGCTTTGGGTTAGATGTGTCCTCAGATCTCACAGCATATGCCAAAGAAAATCTTCCGTACAGTTTTAACAAGAGATGATTAGAAGTCATTTTGCTTATGTCTCATGTTATGCTAATTAATCTTTCTCCTGAGAGCTTGTTTACTGACCTCCGAAATAATCTTGACCCCCCGAAGCTCCTGGAGAGTGGGTCTTTAGATCACTTTTCCAATCTCACTAATAACTAGTGCCTGGTATATGAGAGGTGCTCAGTATATGTGTGTTGAATGAACGAATAGTTGATACAGAATGTCTATCCATAGTTGGATTGTGCATCCATTAATAAACATAACAGCCATTGTTCATATCATGCTGCACACACATTCTTTAATCTTGCTTCAGGGATCAATACAGCAGTGTAGGGGATAGAGCGCTGGATGCGGAGTCAGAAAGACCTGGGTTTACATCCCTGGAAGACATTTAATAGCTGTATGATACTGGGCAATGACTGAACCTTGCTGAGTCATTATTTCTTCATACAGTGAGGTTGATAATGGCACCCATCCCACAGGGTTGTTGTGAGAATTAAATGAAATAATGTCAAGGGCTTTGCAAACCTTGAAATGTACTGGAAATATCAGTTATCATTGATCTTCAGAATAACAATGAAAGAATATAGTTTCCTCTTTCGTTGACCTCTCTGGGGTCTATGCCCAATAATGGTCTGGGAGGTCAAAGAGAATGAACAGTGTAATAAACGTGGAGGCACAGTTCCAACTTGCTTTTCAGAATTGCCAGCCTAATTCACAGCTCCACCAAGAGCATCACTGTGCCTGCTTGTTTGCAGTCTCTCCAACATTTGTCATCTTTTTTTCTTCTTTAACTTGTTATTTCATCAGTCTGGGTTAATTCCCTGCCATAAAAACTCCTTCTACTAATGCAAACAAGTAGCTCATTGGCAAAAGATAATCTTTTAGAACTTTCTAGAGTACTGAGAGGTTATGTATTTTGCCCATATAACTAGCATCCTCCTGATTTCATGGGGCAGCTGTTTATCCAACGTGCCATGCTGCCTTTCTGATAGGTATCATTTCCCCTGTTTTCCAAATGAGGAAGCTGAGGTCTAGGGAGGGAAAGTAGTTCATTCAAAGTCATTCAGCTAGCAGCAGAACTGATCCTCATCTTCCCTAGCAGTCTAATTCTGGTCTCACTTACAGGCGTAGGGAACCTGCTGCCTGGAGGCCACATGTGGCCCTCTAGGTCCTCACGTGAGGACTTCTGACTCAATCCAAACTTCACAGAACAAATCCCCTTAATAAAAGTATTTGTTCAGTCAAAAGGTTGCATCCAAAGACCAAGAAGGTCACATGCGGCCTTGAGGCTGCAAGTTCCTCACCCCTATGTAGAGCATAGTTGTCTCCTTGTCAAGAATGTGAAGCAATTTTTTTTATTTTTGGAGGGCAATTGAGGTTAAGTGACCTGCCCAAAGTCACATGTCTAGTCAGTGTGTCAAGTGTCTGAGGCCGGATTTGAACTGAGGTCCTCCTGACTTCAGGAACAGTGCTCTATTCACTGTGCCACCTAGCTGCCCCCTGGATACAAAACAATTTCTTCAAAAATGCCAAGAGTTAGAATCATAGAATCTCAATTTGGAAGAAATTTTAGGTAGCTCTTAGTTCAACCTTCCCACCCAATGCAGAAATCTTTTTATAGCATTTGTGACAAATAATCACCCAGGCTCTACTTGAACATCTCTTGTGATGATAGGATCACTGCTTTATAAGGCAGCCCGATCTACTATTGGACAGCTATAGTGGCTAGAAAGATTGGACAGCTATAGTGGCTAGAAAGTTATGTTAAACTAAAATCTGCCCCCACTATGTAACTTTTCATCATTGATGCTGGTTCTGTCCTCTGGAAGTATGCAGCACAAACCTGGTCCCTATTCCACATGGTTCTCTAATATCAGAAGGCATCTGTGATGTCACTGCTCTGGACGTCTTTGCCAATGATGCAGGTTCATTCCTTGCCATTCATTCATGTGATGCCATCCTAAGTGACTGCTGTCCGCATCTTCCCATAAGTTTGCTACAGCCTATCCAGTGATGGCAACTGTCCTTGCTTTCTTTTGATATTATAAGGGTACAAATGGAACACTCTGACTGTCCACCTGTTATCCCTCACCTCCACAATATATGATCAGACCATCTTTTCTCCATCACATACTATTCCTAGGTGATGTCTTTCATTCTTGTTTGTTAGATTTCCTCATTGGAAATGTCCTATTGTGTTTACCCATTTCATACATTATCTCTTCTAGCACTTTAAATGTTCAAAGAGAGTCAATGTTTCCTTTTCAGTGATACCTTCTCCCAGCCAAATATACTCAGTTCCTTTAATTGGTCTTCACATGAAACAGTCCAGTAACTTTCATGATCCTAATTGTTTTCCTATGGGTGTTGTCCCTCTGAAAATGTACTATTCTCTGTCGCTTCTGTAAACGTTTAATAGCTAGCTCTCTGAGGGGGGAAATGTACACTTGACATACTTTTAAGTTTGACCTGCATTATCAACATTTTCTCTATGACTGTCTTAAATCTAGACAATCAATAAATCAGTAAGTTAAGCCTTGATTTGTAATGCTTATTTACTCCTGAGATGTAAATGCTCACCCTTAAAATTTAACAATAAACTCTTGCAAGCTTGTTTAGCTGGCTCCAGAAGAACCCTGATTACACTGAACACAATAACTCTCGACGTGATCTGACCATCATGATGACTGCACTTAGTCTGATTCCTTTGAGATCTCACTTCAATTATTTAGCCACACTTACTGACATGGCCATCTACGCCAGATAGAGGAAGATGACAGGTGACAGTGTTCCTACCATCTAGGACATGAAGATTGCTGATCACACACAGCAGCTCTTCCTGCCATCCAGGGGCAGATGGGAAGTCATGGCATTAGACCCCTGAGCAATATCCTCAGTGAAAACTGCCTCAGAGCCATCCAACCAAAGGTGGCCAGAGTTTCAAACTCCAATCATCCTCTAACTTTCTATGACTGCCTAAAATCAAGGGTGCATCTAAGTATAGTTAATAAAACATGTTTTCTGTTGCAAAGCATAGTTCCATTAGCCTGAGGTAGGAGGAAGCTGTTTTTTCCATTGGAAAATTTTTACTGCCACAGACTGAATAGAAATCTGATCCAATTCTAGGGTGACATCCGAGAAGATAAAACCTGGCGATTGTTCTGTGGCCTCTTGGGAACTTCAGGGCTAAAGCAAACTCTTTGTTGTCCTGCCAAATGCATGGGAAGTTGAAAGGAGCTTCTAAAAGGCCAGAGCTGATAGGCTCTGTGTTTGATCATGTGATAAGTCTTCTCCCTACCATTTACAGATGGCACTCAGGTCTGTGGGTTATGGTGCATCAATGGCCTGGGGACAGTATTTTTTTTCTTTTTTCTTTGCCTTCCCCAGTTTAGGGGTGGGGAAGGAGAGGGTTAAGGAGAGGGGGATCCAGTGAGCTCAGTTACATGTTAAAACAATTTGGTCATATTTGTTAATAATGAATGATTTGATTTGAACGAGAGAGTTAGCTTGCAGGTGCTGGTCAGTCTCTTCCCTGCAGTGGGAATAATAAAATAGTTCCCTTGTGCAGGAGGAAAAGAATATGCCAAAAGAAAATTCCCAGTTTGTAACCAAGCATGGATTTTCCAGCCCCCCACATTCAATTACTCTCAGAGGGGAGGTGGGTTCTTTTTGGCAGGGGGGGGAGGGGAAGGGGAGGCATCAATAGAAAAAAAATGCTTGGAAAATGTATTTAAATGTACTTTCAATTTCAATTAAAACAATGGTCACTTCAAATGTCCAAAGACAGAGGGATAATGAAGTTATATTTCCTTGCCAAGAGTTTTCCCCCCCCCCCAGGAGAGGGCTATTCTCTGCTCTCTGTTATGGTCAGTGAAATTTTGTTTCTGCTAAGCACCTCCTACATGTAAGTGCCACTGTGGGGTCGTGTAAGGATATAGAAGAAGTATGTAGAAGATTTGGGCCTTGCTCACCACCGGCTTATGGCCTAGTTAGGTAGACAAGACTATCCCACATAAAGCAGGAGAAAGCCATGGTCTCATGGAGTGGGTGTTTCTCCTAGCACATGTTCTAACCTATCCAGGGCCTCTGAGACTGTATCATTCTTGTCTTTGATGGTAAGTACTTCCTAGAGTTTCAACCAAACATCATAGGGACTTCCCCTAGGTCTTTTAATATTTTGTGTATACAACACTTGGCCAGTCTATGTGTCAACTCTCTATCCTCCCTGACCCTGAGTGAGGAGCCAATTATGTTTTTCAGTTGAATATTTAGATCTGGTTGAAATTAAATAACTTGCCAAAGTATATGCACTTAACTCTGAATATAGTAAGAGTGAAAGAAAAGAAATAGATTCGTTATGGCTGAAGAAATCCAGAAAAAGTTCCCAAAGGTAGGGAGTTTTGAGCTCCATGTCTGCAGGCAGCTGGGAGCACAGTGGCCTGGAGTCAGTAAGACCTTGATTCAAATCCAGCCTCAGACACTTAACTAGCTGTGTGACTCTGAGCAAATCACTTAACCTCTGTTTGCCTCAGTTTCCTCAGCTCTGAAACAGGGTTAATAGTGACACCTACCCATCGTCATGGTTGTTATGAGGATCAAATGAGCTAATGGTTGTAAAAAGCACTTAACACAGTTCTGCAGGTGCTATACAAACTTCTATTTCCTTTCGTTCCCCTTCCCCATTAACTGTCTACTAATAATGCACTGATACAAAATGGAAAGAAAATTTATATCCTTAATTTCCTTGGGGCTATGTCTTCTCCAAACACCCAAATTCACCAGTATCTTCTCCATTGGATAAGGAGCACAACGGGATCATGTTTTACACAAGATGGAAATATTTCACACCATGATGCTGAGACATCTTGAGGAGGAATTTGAAAATCTTTTGCAAAAGTGGATGGAAGGATATGGTTTTCAAGCAGTTTCTAATTACTCCCTGGTCCTCCAACCTCCCCATGCACATGCTTCCTTTGGCTACAAAGAACAGCCCTTGATGCCAGTTACTGGGTCATACTCTGGAGGGTAGGAGAATGTCGATTGCTTCCTGTGTTCCAAGTGCTGTGCTAAAACGTAGATCTACAAAGAAAGGCAAAGACATGGTTCCCGGACTTGAAGAGCTCATATTGTAATGGAGGAGACAAATAGTCCTGCTTCTAGCCCAGCTCTCACAGCCTGGGGAAGCAGCTCTTTTGGAGAAGGGGCCAGCTATGCCAGGCAACTGCCACACACAGGCAGGCAAATCCACCTGGCTGAAATGGCAAGGTACCCTGTGGGAGAGACAGGGGGTGAAATGCACCGGGCAAATCAAACCACCACTTTGACCACCATGTTCACCCAGACCCTTCTGGAGACAGCCCAGGACTCTTAACTTAAGAGCTTTGGGAAAAATGATGCTTCTAGTCCAATGCCCTAAGCCATTCTGGGAAATACTGTGCCCCCGCAGTCCCCCCACTCCCAAGATGCAGCCCAGAGTCCAGCAATTGCTCCTGACCATGCTGCAGTCACAGCTCCTGAAGACCCAGAAAAGAAATTTCTTATCACCAAAGTCCCTGGCACTCTCAAATGGGTGAGAAACTTATAGGATTTTATCAGTGGAAATGCAATTAAAGAAGAGCATTACCATCTGCTTTGCCACTTCACTCTAAGGATCATGGGACCTCTCCATCTAATTTGAATGAGAAATTTTCCATATGTGTTGGCTCTCCCATTCAAGTGTAAGCTCCTTGAAGGCAGATGCTGTCTGACTTTTCTATTTGTGTCCCTAGCCCTTAGAACAGTTCTTTGCACATTTTAGGTAACTAATACATGCTTCATTCATTTATTCCAGATGTATACATTGTAAATGGAAAGAAATCTCAAAGGGAAGGCATTAGCATTGGAGAAGGGGTGGAGAAAGAGGCGTGGATTGAAAAAAGGCCCAAAATGGCCTTAGAGGGAAATGTTTTATAAAATTCATGCCAAACTACTCAATGTCACCATCCCGTTGACCCCAAAATGGAAGCAATAATTTTGAAAAAACCCAAGTACAGTCAGAACCAAGCATACAATCTGTATTTAGTACATTGTCCTTTAATAGCGGTCTTGAAAAAATGTATTGAAAACATATTCTACCAGACTTGTTTTTGTATTTTACTCATCATGTTAAAGCACAACAGATGGAGACCAAAGAATGTGTACTGTTTGAAAAGAATCTCCCATCTATTTTCTTCAATTTAATGGCTACATTTAAAAAGTTTAGGAGGAATGTTTGAAATCATAGTATATTTTTGGCACATCTCACCACTATTTTATAGAACCTTATGAGAGTTAATGATATCATTCTCAACAAAGAGGATAAACAACATGCTGGTATGCCCTCTAAAGATATACTCTGAAGAATTCAATAATAATTGAAGGTGTAGATTTATCAACAATAAAGTATGAGAAGTGTGCATGTGGGGATATGGGATGGGATAGGGGGCAGAAAGTTAATAAAAATTCAACTTATAACAGAATTTAGGTTAATTCAGAGGTGATTAAGCTCTTGGACATGCCTGCAGCTTCCTAAATAGGTTTTACAAGGCAGAGAAGGGGTAAGGGTTTGATTCCCAACTCTGACACTTAGGAGCTGTGCACTCATGAGCAAATCACTTAATCTCTCTGAACCTAAAATTTCTCCTTGTTAAAATGAGAGTAATAATAACCCTACTTCACGAGGTGACTGATACAATAGTCAGGACCTTTATATAGCACTACAAATCACATTGCAAACCTTAAAGTGCTATAAAATGTTATTATCATCAAAGCCATCCTGTCATCTTTTTTGATGGGATGCAGGTAGAAATAGCTATTCTGCCCTTAGTCTTTTATATTTAATATTCTGGGTTTAATTTAATATTTATATCTAATTTAATATTCAATATAATTAATATTGCCTAAGTGGTTAAAATGACTGCTTTGTGACTGAATAAATGTATTAAGATATGAGTTTGTCTTCTGCAGACTCATGGTAAGCACTATCAATTTAACTCTATAGCAGAAAGGACAACGTGTATGTGCCTCATCTGGTCCTAATATGATTTTGATCTCAACTAGGTTTCTATGGGACAGCTAGGTGATGTAGAGGATAGAGTACTGGGCTTGATGGCAGGAAGACTCATTTTCTTGAGTTCAAATCTGGCCTCAGACTCTTAGTAGTTGTGTGACACTGGGCTAATTACTTAACCCTGCTTGCCTCAGTTTCCTCATCTGTAAAATGGGTTGGAGAGGGAAATGACAAACCATTCCAGTATCTTTGCCAAGAAAACTCCAAATGGGGTCATGAAAAGTCAGGCATGACTGAACCATAACAAAGGTGTCTATATTTCTATGATGGTGATGATTACCCAATTTTTACATTAAAATGCATATAATAAAAATTCAGAATGTGAAAAGATAATTTATCCCCTAATAATCCTAATGATTGTCAGGTTCTAAAAAATGATCTTCATGTAGAATTCTCATTTTACCTGAAGCCCCTATGTAATGAAGGAGAAAGGCAGATTTAAAAAATGATTTCAGATTGGCTCTAGAAACTTTGTAATCCAACTCCCTCCAATCTGTCATATGGCAAACATAAGCTCAGTATTTTGATTTTTAGGTAATAAATGTGTCATTTTTCCTGGCTTAGGTATGGGCTACATTTCAGAGAGCTGTCTTATTTGAAGACAGTGCTGGGTAAAATGTGACATTTTCCATGACTTTCTCCCTAATTATACTTCCCGTCAGCCAACCTAGAAGCAAGGGAAGATTGAAATTCCCCAAGTTGAATGCAGATTCATTCAGTCAGCAAGCTTTATTGAGCTTCTACACTGTGTAGAGTCCTGATCCCTCATCTCTGCCCTCAAGGATTTTGAAATTCATTTGGGAAGGTTGGAAGCACTCACATGACATAGCAGGAGGATGTGATTGCCAAGCAACATGTCAAAAAGCACAAATCAGTGCAGCGTTACATGGACTGCATTACTGTCGATAATCGGAGGGAGTAAGATATCACATTAGCTCATTTATGGCAAGTGTCCTGGAAGAGGTAAGTTTAAGCCCAGGTTTTCAACTAGGAAAAGGACAAGAAGAGCTATTAAAAGGATGAAGAACCGAGAACTTTGTTACAAAATGCCAACCCACCCTTCCAGTAGGCATAGGGGCAGCAGGTACGGGTCGTTCAGAGGAGAATAATAGCAGACAGAGGATATCTCTCCCCAAAGGGTCTCTCCAACACGCCCACACAATTGGAAACATTCTTCTAAGTCCTGTAGCAATACCTTTGCCTCCTAGACCTACCAGAAATTCCTCGATCTTCATGAATCAACTACGTCATGGAATTTCACCAACCCTTCTGTGTCTTGGGCACCTCCCATTCAAGTTATTTAATTTTTAATTTTTAAAAATTAATGGAATAAATAAAAAATTTCCATAACATAGCATAATAAAAAGGTGATTGCACATGAAACTGCAAATCAATTATCTACAACTTGCTATTCCTTTTAAATAAATAATAGTTATCATGTATATTTCTTTTTTTCTTCCCTCCCCCTCCACCCCTAGAGATGGCTACAATTAGACACAAATAAGTATATGTATATTTACACACATGTATACATATATACACATATGTATATATTCATATTATATGTATGTGAAATCATTCTATATGTACTCCTATTTATCAGTTCTTTCTCTGGATGCAGATAGTATCTTTCTCTATAAAGATAATTAGGTATGAAGATACCTTTATTAGCTATATAATTAGCTTTTATATAGCTTTTATAGCTAACTTGGGCATTTATAATAATCAAAGTGACTCATTCATTCATTCATTCATTCATTCAAAGCATTCTTAAAACGAAATTGCTGATACCATATACAATGTTATCTTGGTTCTGCTCACTTTACTCTTCATTATTTTTTGATCCCATTCAAGCTGAGAGCATAAAGTATGTATAGAAATGAAAACAGTAGATACTGTCCCCATCCTAAAACCTCTTTGGCTGGGCACAAGACAGGAGGGCAGTGTAGAAAGTTACTTTCCCAAGTTGCAGGTTTGAGTGGGAGGATGCTGTCCATCTCTCTACTCGTCCTGATCCTTTCTGGCATGGAATATCTCCCTAGAGCAGAAATGGGGCTCAGTTTGGATGGGAGATGTTGTGGAGGTAGGGCAGCATCCTGGTACTTAATTGCCAAGTAGTTTCACTGTGTCCCCATGCTGGCAGGGATGGCATGGGATCTGGCCCCACCCACCAAAAGGTACAATATGCTGCTGTCAATTACCCTATATCCTCCTGTCTTGTAAGGATCTCAGTCCTTCCATACTAAAGTTGGGCATTCTGGAAGAACAGACCAGGGGACTCAGGGCTGACTGAATGTAGATGGAGGGGAGCAATGAGAGCTTGTACTTCTCCTTCCCTGGACCACATAACCCTGGCATAGACAAATCCTTTTTCGCTACTCCCTCTCCACACAAATTGTGAGGCAAGACCACATGATTGTTACCTTCTCACTTCCATATCTGGGGTGTATGCACAGGCTGCCGATGTCAGGGCAGGAGGACCCAGGGCTTCTGCTCATCCTGGACTAGCACCCCTACTTGCAATTCCTTCACTCTTTGGCCTTTTGCTACTGCCTGCCTCAAGCTGGGTTTGATGACCAGCATGAAGAGGGATAAATGGATGCCTGAGGTCTTCCCTGGCCAGCAAAATCTCCCAGATGGTAAATGCCACCATTTTTATTTATAATCACCTTCCTCTCTACTGAGATGAAGAAAGTGTATTTTATCACAAATTCTCTGAGGCCAAGATTGATACTGGTCATTACAAGTAATCAGACTTTGGCTGCCTTTCAGAGCTGTTTTAGTTTATGTTATTGTGATTGTGTATATTGTTCTTCTGGTTCTGTTTATTTCACTCTGTATCTTTTTCCATGTTTCTCTACAAGCTTCATATTACTTGTCTCTTATGGCACAATAACATTCCATTAAATTCCTATCCACACAAATCATCCCGCTATTCCCCTATGTGATGAGTCCCTGCTTGGTTGCCAGTTTTTCTGAGCACAAACTTTCTACTCTCCCTGCAGAGTGGCAGGGTTTTAGCCGGCTATCCATTTGGCCAGACCTCTCCACACAGGTGCTTATGAGAGCCCCAGCTGCTTTCTGGTGCTTGAGGGAAGCACGGGACCAGACTCCTCTCCTGAGTCTTCCCTTTCTCTCCTCTTACTCCACCCCTTGCCCTTTACTACTGCTTAGCTTCCTCTAACAGTAAGAGCTCAGCTTCAGGAAAAAGAAGAAGAAGAAGCTCATCATCCAGTGGAAATGATGCCAAATTTGGAGTCAGAGGATCTGGGTTCAAATCTGATCTCTGACACTATTGTGTGAAGTTGGGTAAATCTCTTTAGCTCCTGGGACCTTAGTTTCCTCATCTGTAAAAACGAGGTGGTTAGACAAGATGACCTCAGAGATCCCCAACTGCAAATACATGATCTTAAGACCTATCTGGAAAGAGATAAAATAAGTTCTTGTAAACAGGTAACTAACCATACTAGTTGATAAATTATGTATCCATTGACAGGCAGTTATAATAAGAGCCATCGGAGGTGAGGGGGTGATGAGGATGAGGATGATGAGAGCTAATATTTATTTAGCACTTAGGGTTTCCAAAGGGTTTTACTTTTTTTCTCATTTGGTCTCTACAACAATCCTCTGACATAGGTGATATCATAAGACTCATTTTTGAAATGAGGAAACTGGGACTCACAAAGGCTAAGTGACTTGCCCATGGGTAAGCAGATAGTGTCCACTCCAACTCCAGTTTCCTCTCCACTGGAATCTGCTAATTCCCTGGAAATGGAAGTCTTCGTAGTGGAGAAGGGGATTGGGATGGGCTGTGACAGGGTGGGAAGAAGGATATGAATAAAGACTAGGAGATGGAAAGGTGTGAGACAAGCCACCAGGACAGTGAATAGACCAGGAAAGGAGATTTTGTGGGGGACAGGGAAATCCTGTCTAAGGACTTGTCACCTGGAAGTGGGATTAAGGTTGTTAGGTTTAGTCCTACAGGGCAGAACTAGGAGCAATGAGGGAAAGTTACAGAGAGGTCAATCTATTTTTGATGAAAGGGAAATTTCCCTAGCAATTAAAGTTATGAAAGAGTGAATGAGACTACCTTAGGAGGCAGGGGGTTCCTCATCACTCTAGGTCCTTAAGCAGAGGCTGTACAACCATTTGTTGGGTATATTATAGTCAGTCAGGCAGTCAACTAATATTTATTACAAGCCAGGTAATGTGCACTGGAAATGCAAGGAAAGGCAAAAAAGTCTATCTCTGCTTTTGAAGAGCTTCTCAATGGAGAAAATTATAAAGGAGATTCTTGGTGGATATCGGATCAAATATTTTTGAGTTCTCGTCCAACTCTGATTGTGGCAAAGGGAGACTGAGTGGTACGTGAGGAAAGAGGATTGAATTTGAAATTGGAAAACCTGAGTCTGAATACTGGTTCTGCCACTTACTACCTGGTTAACCTTGAGAAGGTTACTTCAACCTCTCTTGACCCCCATTCCCTCATCTACAAAATGAAGGGGTTGGATTGAGTGGCCCCTAATGTCTCTTTCAGCTTTAAATCTGTGGTCCTAGGATTCTGTGATGGTTCATGTAATAAAATCCTCTGAAAAGGTAGCTTAGGGTCAGATTATCATCTTGGTGAAGGACGACAGCAAGGAGACTGAAGGCAGAGAAACCAACTTGGAGGAGATCACCAGAATACAAGGGTGAGGTGGTTAAAGGCCTGGACTGGTGGTTTCAGAAATTAAAAAAATATAATCTGAGAGGCATTATGAGAGAGAAGGGAAAAAAGAATTGGCAGGATTCAGAGATGGATTGGTTGTGAGGGATAAAGGACAAGAAGAAATTGGAAATGACTCTGAGCCTGGGAGCTTGGGGATTGGAAGGATGATGGTAGTGTTGACAGTAATGGGAAATTTGGACAGAGGCGCTTGTTTTTACAGGGCAGACAATGAGTTCAGGCTGTGTCAGTATGACAGAAACAAATAGACCATAGCTGGAAAGAAATGAGAAATTCAGGTCACTCTGATCCTTCGTTTGATGGATGTGCCACAGCTGACTCAATCATGGTGGATCATTAAGATGTCCAAAGTAACTCAGGTCTGTCAGGTTAAGATCTGGTAAGTTTGCCACCTATAAAGATAGGCCTTGCAACACTTCTTATCATAACAACATATGACATGGAATGGTTTCAGTAGAGAGTGTATGGAAATCTGCCTGATGTTGACTTAAACTTAAAGATTTAAGTTGAGGACAATGAGAAAATAGAACAAGGCTAACAAGTTTGGTGGGTTTGGTTTTCCAAGTTATCTTCATACAATATGACCATTGCTTCTCTATCTTCACTGCACCCACCTGTAATAGAGACTAGCCACAGGGAATCAGCATGACTGAATTTTTTTGTGCATTTTGATCCATCCCCAGTTCGGGATTAGGAAGTGTGAGACTACATCCATATAAAGAAATTAAGTGGAGAAATGAAATGAGTTAAATAACTGCAGTGCCAATGCAATATTTACAGCACCCACAATCATGATAAAGACCACGACTATAAGTATTGCATGATATTTGATCACAAAATATACCAAACTCTCCAGATAGAGGATAGAACTGAAGCATTTATTTAGTCACCAGAAAACGGAATCCCAAAACCAGTAAGCTGATTCTATCATAGTACCAAAGATATTAAGAAGCCATAATAAGAAACACTGAGAGCCACAGCATCCTTCATCCTTTCCACAAACCAATACAAGATCAATATCTACTCACAAACCTCTCTGTCTCCTTGCCCAAGTGTCCTTTCTTTTCCACAGTCTGGTTAGCTCTGACTACCAGCTTCCCATGAGCTCTCCTGCACCCTTCAGCAAATTCCTTCCATCATCGGCTCCATGTGATTACATTCAGCCTATTGGGGGCAGAGTTTATTTTCAAAGCAGGGGAGGTTTTCAAATTCTCCCTTAGGTCTATTAAGGGACAAAGAAGATCTTCAAATTCCCGTTCCTATTACAATAACTCACAGGCTTAGAGCCCATAGGACCATAAATTTAGGGTTGGATGGGATTTTGCAGGTCACTTAGTCAAAACTCCCCTCATTTTGCAGATGAGGAAACTGAGGCCCAGGGAAGTTAGTCCAGGTCATTACTTTTCTCCTGTACTATTGCAATAGATTCCTAATTGTTCATCCCACCCCCAGTCTTTTCCCTCTCTAATTTATCACACAGCAGCCAAAAGCACATCACTCCCTTGTTCAAGAATTTTAGTGACTCCCTATTGCCTCTGAAGTCAAATATAAAACTTCTGTTTTACATTAAAGCCCTTTAAAATCTAGCTCTGCCTAGAACACATCACTCCCTTTAGATATTTTCTGTTTTGACCAAGCTGGCTACCTGCTATTATCCATAAAGCGTATTCCATTTTCCATCTCCCATGTCTGCACCTTTGAATGGGTTCTTATCTATGCCTGAAAAGCACACTCCCCTCAGCTCTTCCCTTTCAAGGCTCAGCTCAAATACCACATACTATAGGAGAACTTTACTGGTCTTCTCAGTTGCTAGTTTCCTCTTTCTCCACCACAAATGATTTTGCATATATTTTATATTTATCAGTGTATAAAGCAGCTGACCAAGACTTTCAGGAACAAGGTGATTGAGACAAATTAACTACACCTTTAGGGGTTTCAAATAGCCAGGAGTTGGGGAGTATAGGCTGAGAAGAATTTTTGGGAGGAAAGTCTAGCCATGATGCTGAGCAGTAGCCTATCCAGAAAGATAGTACACCTAAGATTAGAGAATTTTGTTGCCTCTAGAGAGCTTCAGAGACAACTGAAAGATCAGAGATTTATAACCAAAGCAGACACAAATACAAAAACTGTCTTTGAGGAAGAGAACTCCTGGCAGCAGAGAAGAGAGCCAATTATGAATCGAAGAACCCCTCCCCTCTCCTCCTGCTAGACCTTACAATTGAGAACTGAGCTGTGGAGAGAAGCAGACCTCGGAAACATAACTGAACAACCCACCAAGCAGAAATGCACCCTTGATGGGAGTTGCATAAGGGTTCTACAAAGAGAGAGAAAGGACTTCTAGGTACTCCAGTACTGGGAGTTGTAAGGTACCTTTGCCACATGTATGCCTCGTTTCTATTGTACTCTGAGCTTACTCTTTCTGTGAATGCTGTATGTCTTTGTGGGAGAGTGCACCCTGGGCTTATAGGAGGAATATTTTGTAGCCAGTGTTTCCCCCCTTACACTATCTCAGTAAATGCCTTTGCTGAATGAATTTACTGGTTGCTTGTTAGTGAGAAGCACATTGGTAGGGGATGATGATCTAGAGTGTTAGCCCCATACGGTTACTCTTACAATCCTTGGCATCAGTGCCCCTCTGGGCACTCACCTGCAAGTATGAGTACAAGTTGGAGAACTGCCCAATTGTAGTGGTTGTAGGGAAACTCCTTAACATTTCCTTTTTTTCTGTATATAGATTATATCCATTTCAACACAATGGATGTTTCTTGAGGGCAGGCATTATTTTGTCTTAATATCCCTGACACTAGAAAAGTACCCAGCCCATAGTCAGTTTAATAAAAGCATATTAACTGATCTGATGACTTGCCCAAGTTTGCACTTGGAATTTGGAGCCAATAAATAATAATGATATTATGTTATGATATTACAATAATTATTATCAATAATGAAACCAATACTCAAATCTTACTACTCAATACCAAAAATCAGCATTTTGCACCTACTACTTTGCATCACAACACCTGCTCTATACCTGTTAATGTTACCTGCAAGTAATTAGGCCATGGCTTTATTTCTTTGTTTTCTGTTTTAGCAGAGTTACTCTCTGACTATTCTCCAGTGCTCTCGATGAAGTGAAGATATGGATATTAAAGAACTAATTTGATAACTCAAGTTAGTTTAGGTCACTCATGGCCTCAAATGGATTGGCATTTTGTTTTGTTTCTCAGCTTGCATGATGTGTTTTAGCTACTGGGATCCGATGAACCCTTCAAATAGTCACTTTGCTTATTAAGTTGCAAAGATATAGAACCAATAGGAGCACAAAGATCCCCCACCCCCAAACCAGAAACCCAGGGATTGATAGAAAACCACTTCAATGGTCTCTTTTTCAGAGAGTCTCCAATGATCCCCTTCTCAGCAGCCTCCCAAACCATCCCTATCTGTGTCAAATGTCAAAGAATATGAAAAAATTAGATCTGAAACTGTATAGGATTTTAAACAAATTACAGTGATTTCCTGGCTTAGCAAATTGCCACACTACTTCAGCAAATAGCTATAATTTTTTTCAGCTTAAAAAAATCTTTGTAATTTGGGGTACAATGAGAACAGCATGATTTAGTGGGCCAATTTGTAATATTAAAAGATTAGGAAAATACTACAGCTCTTAGCAATCTATTCCCTGTGTCTCACATTTTAACTCCTCTGTGGGGAGCTTTACCCTCCTGACCATCTCAAGAAAAAATGATCAGACTTCATGATATGTTCTTAACTCTCTTAATTTTGTTTCAAAAGCACCAGAGAGCAAATGTCTGCTCTCTTTGCTTGCTCTCTCAAATTTCCAACATGAGAACTGTGAATATCACCTTAAAATTTTGGAGAGTATATTTAATAACTCTTTCAACAATGAAGATGGTTTTATAAAGTTCATTTACAAATTGATCTCCCTCGAATAAATAAGGAAAGTATGCCCTTACCCCAAATGTTTTGTCTTGTTAATGTATGTTCACTCCTTCTGTATTTATACTGGAAAGTCATTATCAGTTCTTATTTGGGAGATGACTTTTTAGTGCATTATTTATTATAAGAACTTATAATTTCCATTTATTCTGGAAGGGATGAAGTCAGATTTGGCTGGTGGAGTTGTCCCAAAATATGCTTTTTGCAATCCAGTTGAAAATAAATGCTTGGGTGAACCTGTTAGCTCATTTCCAGTAGTTTCTCTGACTGGATAAGAAAATTCCCATTCTTGGAATTATTTTCATTGTATTTTCTTCTCCTTTTCTGCCTTATTATTGTTATTGTTATAAAATGGACAAATTGAAAACTAATTAGAACAGGAAGATGAGCTACCTTTCTTTTGTGAAAAAGTAATCTTTTTAGGAAACAGGACCAGCAATTCTGGCAAGTGCCATAAAATAAATGGGGGGTGGGGGATTAGCATGAATGGGATATAGTTAAATAAACCCTTTAGTGTAAATTAATTTTTTTCAATTAACACATATTTATTTTCTCTTCCTTCTACCTCCTCCCTACTGAAGTAAAAAAGGAAAACAAACCTCTCAGAACAAATAAACATAGTCCAGCAAAACAAATCCCCACATTAGTCATGCCAAAAATGTGTGTCTTATTCTGCACATTTTTTGGTGCTTTTTGTAGGGCAATTGGGGTTAAGTGACTTGCCCAAGGTCACATGTCTAGTTTTTTGTGTGACAAGTGTCTGAGGCTGTATATCTGACTCCAGGGCCAGTGCTCTATTCACTGTGCCACCTAGCTGCCCTTTATTCTGCATATTTAATAATCTGTTACCTTTCTTTCAGAAACATTCATCATCAGTTCTCTAGAACTGTGGGCGGTCATAGGGTTTATGAGAGTTGTTAAATCTTTCTAGGTTATTAATTTTTTACAATGTTGTTGCTATTGTATAAATTATTCTTTTAGTTTTGCTCACCTTCCTCTGCCTCAGTTCACATAAGTCTTCCTAGGTTTCTCTGAAACTGCCCATTTCAACATTTTTCTTTTGGTACTTACTCAGTTGGGGAGATGCTGTGGGTAGGAAAAACCTTGGCCATAGACTTCAGAGCTTGGAGAACACAAGGCTCTGTGGCAAAGTGAGACGCTTGGAGGTGGCTACCAGTGGGCTGGAGGGGTTTCAGCATGATGGGGTGAGACTCATCCTGGAAGGAGCTTGCTTGAGGTATGGCATCTATGAGACAGAAAGCTCCTCATCTAGCAGATTCTTACTTTAATTTTTCTAGGCACTAAACATATATAAGTACACACATACACACACGTATATATAGATAGAAGTAATGTTTATAGCCTCTAAACTTTGGTGGCCCTAGACAAACCCTTGGGCATCTCACCTTAGTTATAACTTGGACTGGACTCTTTGAAATTTAAAATCTTTTCTCTGCCCTCCCATCCTCTCCCCTCCCCTCAAAAGTTTGAACTATGTTGCAACTTTGAAACACTTTAGTTATCCATTAGCTTGAAGTCTTTTCTCTTTTTACTCTCTTGAAGATTATTACTGCTACTTCTAATGACCAGTATTTCCAAATCTAGCGTTGGAGACCAGGATGGAGACCTTTCCCTTAGCTTTGCTTGGTGATAATAGACATTGGCTCCTCACCCCTTGCCAGTGCATTGAGAGCTTTCTCCCCTCTGGGGATCTAGAGAGTGCCTCGCTGGGTTTTGTAAGGATGGAAAGAGAGGCCTGGGTTGATTCTAATTAGGCTAGTGATATCTAGGAGACTAGCAAATGAGATTTCAATTGCCCTACACTGATAAACAAGAGTGTCACCTCTGAGGCAGGAAGTGGGGTACCCTGGAAAAAGCACCGGTGCTGAAATAAAGAACCCAATGTCTGTTTGACATTAGCCAAGTCTACTTAACCTCGCTGTGCCTCAGTTTCTTCTGTAAAACTAGGAACTTGAACAAGATTGCCTTTCCAGTTCAAACTCTGGGGTATAATGATCAGAGGGGCCTCTGTTACTTCATGGTAAAATATTACACGATGCTGCCACTAGATGTCAGTAAAGCCACACGTTTCTTCTGATGCTCACACACTAGTTTGGGCCAACCCTGTTTTTGAGGGCGTTGGATGGCTCCCAAAGAAGACTTTTGGTTTTTGCTTATTTTGCATTTTACACTAACTGTTTGCATCCATTTGAGGAGGGTGCCCCTCCCCCTCCCCATCTCATTTTCATGGTCAGTCAGTATCTTCCCTTCTCTCTCTTTTGGTGACTGTTTATTTAACAAAAAGTCTGTGATGCCAGTAAAACTGAAAACCAGATTATAATAAGAGAAGATGCTTGAGTGATTTGATAGTTTTCAAATCAAATGATCACCTTAACACACCATTGCTAATATTTGAGGTAATTAAGTCATACCGACATTCCAAACACTTCCTTGCAACAATTCTGGGAGGTATTCACGTTAATTTTTTCAACCCCAGTTTACATTTGAGGTTTGGGGGTGTTAAGGAACTTGTCTATGATTAACACCATGATTAATAAGTGACAGAGTTGGGTTTTGAACCTGGGTCACTCACTCCTGATTCTCAGATCAGAGTGCACTGTTTCCTTCCATCCCAAACCCTCCTGTCACCACCAGCTTTCTGTGTTTCTACCGTTGCCTGGGATTCAGAAAGAAATAATAATAACAACATAAAGGGGACAGAAATAAATGCCTATTAGGCCAAATCCTTTCTTCTGAAGTGCTGACTGTGTCTCCACAAAGCTGGCGGGGTTAGGGGTGGGGAACTCTTGGAAGGCTGACTCTTAGCCCTGGAAAAGGCTCAAAAGTTCAAGCTGCAGCCCATGGATGTTTGGCCTCATGCGTGGCCCTCAGGAGGTTTGCTTTAGAAAACTAACGAGCAGAGAGTTGTAGATCATAGCAGTTTTGCAGCCATTCCATTTTTAATTGCTTGTTAGGCAACAGACCACAATCTACTAATTTAATTTGGTCTATGTCTTTTAACTTCAATGTTTTTCACTCACATGAAAAAATTATGGGATGTAGCTTATTTATAGTTTTAAAAAAGTACTTAACATTGAAGACAACCCAAGGTAGCTAGTATGTGGACTTTCAAAAGTATACACCTCTGTTGTGCATTTAGATCTCAGAACCATGAGTCTCCCAAAGGCAATTTGAAAAGGAAATTGAATGGAGGGATGAGTGGAACATGTTACTTACCATATCTAAGCACAGCTATCCTGTGCTTAAGAGAAAAGAATAAACAGTGGTTTTGTTGTTCAGTTATGTTCAGCTCTTTGTAACCCCATGTGGGGTTTTCTTGGCAAAGATAGTGCAGTGGTTTGGTTTGCCATTTCCTTCTCCAGCTCATTTTACACATGAGGAAACTGAGGCAAACAGGGTTAAATGATTTGCCCAGGGTCTGAGGTCAGATTTGAACTCAGGAAGATGCATCTTCCTGACTCCAGCTCTGGCACTCTGTTCACTGTGCCACCTAGTTGTCCTCAAGGTATTGCATTCAAAAGAAAATTCTTGTTTTCTTCTTGAGTTCTTCCATCCCAGACACAAGGCAGTGTGGTGGGCTTTGTGGAACAGAGGATGCAGCTAGCAGGGTAACCCCACAAAAGGACATTGTGGTGGAGAAGGAAGTGGTTTGAGACAAATGCATCTTCATGTCAGTGACTTCAATTATTCCTCTCTGTAGGGTGCTCAGATCATACTGAGAAAGAGTGGCTTTTATTTTTTAGCTTCAGATCACTATTAGAAATCTGTCCCTCCTCCCATTTCCCCATTTGACTTACAGTATGCATGTGTATGTGTATGTGAGTATATATGTATATATACATATATGTGTATATACATGTGTATACAAGAACTATGTATTTGCACAATGTATATGTGTTGTGCATATGCACAATGCATGTACATATATACATATAGTGATTGATCAACTCACAGGATCATAAATCTAGAGGAGAAGAGAGTTCCAGGCCCATCATTTCGCAGTTGAAGAACCTAAGACTCAGAGGTGACTTGTGAGGAGAAGATAGGTAGACAGACAGGCAGACAGGCAGGCAGGCAGGCAGACAGGCAGACAGACACAGACAGACAGACAGATAGACAGATAGATAGATGGATGGATGGATGAGTGGATGAATGAATGGATGAGTAGATTGATGGATGGAAGGACAGATGAACAGGCAGATAGAGAGAGATGAATGGATAGATAGACATAAACCAATATATTTATATAGAAATATATGAATGCATGTGCATTTTCACACACATACATATTCAACTACAAGCAAATATACATATACATACATATGTCATCTAGCTATATATATTTGTAGTTCTATATCTATATTTACATCTCTATCCACATCTTTCTCTACCTCTACCTCTATCTTTATCTCTCTGTTTCTCTCTCCTGGCCCTGGCATTTACCATTTGAATGCCATTGGGCAAGTCTTTTCACCTTTCCAAGTTTCAGTTCCCTCATCTACAAAGGAGAGATAATTATTCTAAGAAATAATTGCAACACCTCCCTCACAGAACTAAAGCCAAGAAAGTAACTTGAAAGCCCTAGAGCACTAAATCAATTTAAGTTATTCTTATGATTTTGACACCAATCATAGTAACCCACAGTTTCGAAGGAAAAATAATCATGGGTGAGCCAAAGGGCAACATAAAGACCTAGTGGATGTGTAAGGAGGCTACAACCTGTTACTGAAGATGATTTACGGGAAACCAATAACTGTCCAGCTCTGGAGACAAAGTATCATCTGGAGGTATCCCACTGGAACTCTGCTATTGATACAAGATTTGCTTTTTGCCGGACCTTTCCAGTTACCCTTTTTGGTGCAGGCGTCCTTAAATAGTGACACCATACCCTGCTGGAAACATGTTAAATTCTCTCAAAGTTTCATAAAATACTGGCAATGTGCTAAAAATCTCTAAGTTTGCCTCTAAGGAAATGTTTGCCTTGCTAAATGATGTTTTGGACCACAGAACTGATGATAGAAAAAAAATATTTTCAAGAAGCCAGTATCTTTCATTTGTGAGGCACTTCTTATCCAGCAAAAGTTTGGTTTATGGCATGATAAAATGCTGTCCTGCTCTGTCTCTGGAACATGGCTGCATCGGCTAATATATTCTTCACAAGCCAGCAATCCAAGCTACAATAGGTACTCAGGAGCATGTGAATTGGTCTTTCTTGGAAGAGTGGTCATGAAATTGGACCTACACATTATGCAGTCAGAGAAGAATGCAGTTCCAGGGGAAAACTAAGCAGACCATGCACCTTCTTTGCTCATGGTTGGCCTGACTTCAAGTACAATGCTAAGCTTTCCTCTGAACCGCACCCTGAGTACACCCACTTAGATTATAAACATTCAGAAAATTGCATGCTTTTTACAATTTAATTGGTGGTATTTTTCAGATTTGAAAATAAATGGACGTAAGTATCTTGTTTATTCCACTTGGAAGCACATCAGAGAAACATTGATGATCGTTAGACTGACCACAGCCTTGTTCAAGCCAGGTAAAGAAATGTTTGTTTGATTACTTCTATCGTCAGAGCAGAGAGGCAGTGTGGCGTAGTGGAGAGAAAGCTGAGCCTAAAACAAGGAAGGCCTGGGTTCAAATCTAATCTCTGACAATTTGCTAGACATATGTATGATCCTGGACAAATCAGCCCCTCGGTATATCTCACAACTGCCCAGGACTTATGCATTACTGTTAGCCATAGATGAGCTAGAGAAAGGTAGATGGTCCAATGCATAGAGTGCTAGCCCTGGAGTCAGAGACACTCATCTTCCTGATTCAAATCTGACCTCACACTTATTAGCTGTGTGACCCTGGGCAAGTCATCTAACCCTGTTTTCTTTAGTTTCCTCATCTGTAAAATGAACGGGAGAAGGAAAGAGCAAACTACTCCAGTATCTTTGCCAACAAAACTCCAAAATGAGGTCATAACATGAAGAGTCAGACATGACTGAAATGATTGAACAATGAAACCACCACTAGGGTTATAGATCATACATAACATGACTTAAAATTTCTTTTCCTTTCCTTTTAAAAATTTTAACAATATGGTTTCTATGATTTTAACTGCCTTTTCTGCCTATTCTATTCTATAGAAACCTCGTCCATTTTTCCAGTGCCTTGTAGGCATCACTCACATCCTACTTAGTTAAAATTTTCCATATAACTTCAGCCAGAAACGATCTCTTCTTTCTGTGGATTTTCACAGATCCAAATTTCTTCAATAGACATTAGCTACAAAACACTTCATAGACAAGGATCTTAGACCTGGGAAGGACCATAGAAGTTCTTGTTTATAGTATTAACTTGTCATTTATTATAGTTACTTGTATAATGCCTTGATTTTACCCTTCCCTACGCCTGTGGCTGACTGGAAGAGGTTGAAGGGATGTGATGTCCTTTTCAGCTACTGGAACCTTGACCTGAAAAAAATGGAGACTCAGGAGGCAATAGGGTGAGTGAGCAGAAATAGTTTCTCCCCGCAGCTGACTTGCCCTTGCCAATATCCCTGTTCCCTGGGGATGAACTAACCACAGGAAGAGGAACTTGGAGGCTCCTGCCAGAGTTAGGATAGTGAAGGGAAAAGCACCGGCCATCAGTAACTTCATTCTGTATCACCATCCTGAAGCATGGCTTGGGACAATGGGGGAACTAATGGAATTTTGTTGTTCCTTTTGCCCTCTTGTGCCTGTTCAAAGGGGTGTAGCTGTGAGGAACTCCATTTAACTGCTGTTTGTTTTGTTTTGTTTTTGCTAGGGCTCTGGGGTTTAGAGCAGCCTATAGGCTGCCTGAGACTTAGAAGCAACAAGGATACAGATGTGTGTCAAATGTTTTGTTTTATATTACTTTCTTATTTTACTGTTTCTATACTAAAAATAAGGCACACATACACTTAAGTATGTTCATTCCAGCGGGGAGTAGCTTCCTTTAAGCCAATACCATGTAATGGAGCTGATCTTGATTGGGAAATTCATAGTAACCATACCCCCTGAACTAAAGGCTCTTACCATTTTATGTGCCATGGATCCCTGGTGAAGTCCATGGATCCATTCTTAAAATAACGTTTTTAAATGTATAAAATAAAATACATGGAATGACAAAGGAAACCAATTATATTGAAATACAATTATCCAAATACGTTTTAAAAGCCAGTTCACTGACCCTGGGTTAAGGCTCCCTGCCCTAGAATGATGAGTCAGCATGGGCACCTGGAGAGAGGCAGGGTTGGGGAGGTTTATTTATTCTCTGATTACTTCACCTTTCTCTAACATTTCTACTCTGAGGGTTGGAGAATACAAGAACCTCCCTGACAAGCATGGGGCTCCCAGAAACTGCCCCTTTTTTTGCTGAATAGAATGAAGAATGTGACTAGCAACAGCATCTGTTGGTGGAATAAGCTCCTGGAATGCTAGGTGCCCTCATTTTCTTTGTGAGCTCCCCATAAATGGACTCCCTTATCCCCCCTCTGCCTCTTGAACTTCTAGCTCCCTTCAAAGGAAAGCTTAGGGGCCTTGAAGGGGCCTCCGATGAGAGACCATTCCTGATCCAAGCTCATCCAAGTTAGACAATAAATTACTTAATAAATTTAAGCAAATTCATTTATATGAATTTATCAAGTGAATACACAGTTACAATATTTGCTTAACTAGAGAACCTAGCCTTTACATGCTTTCAGAAGAACATAAACTTCTTGATATTAGAGACTTTTTCTTTTGTATCTGCAGGGTCTAGCCTAGCATACCATACATAATAAAATTTTAATAAATTATTTTGGAGCTGAATAATTGATAACTGACGATCACTTAGTTTTTCTGGGTGTACTTTTCCTCAAGTATAAAAAGATCAGATTGGAATAGATAGCATCTGAGGTACTTTTAACTCTGAAATACGATGGCCCTTTTGACCATTGTGTCAAAAGAACTATAATGTTTTTTGACCATTAATTATATCTCTTTCTAACCATGCCCCTTTCCAAACAACAATTAGTGCACCCATCAAATGATAGGTATTTGATAAATATTTGCTCAATATTAGGTGAATGAATGAATATACTCACTGGTATAGAGTGGTTGAACCTCAGAAATGATTTAGACAAGTCCACTTATGTTCTCCACATTAAAAATATTTCCATTTTCTGAAATGAAGGAAGTCACTTCAACTTCTTTTTCAACTTAGAAATTTTTACTTCTGTACTAGAAAGTGGGTCACAAGACAACAGACAAGTTAAGAACAATTGGAAAGAGTTTCTCAGGGTTTATTTCTTCTTTTCTCAAAGTCCAGATGCTGCGTTTGGAGTCCCCAAACATCCTAACTTACTAAGCTTTGGTGAAAAGGAATTCTGTCCAAATTCCAAAGCTAGGCGGAGAAAAGCTCAAGTGAAATTCAGCATCCAATTATTTTTCGAAAGCATCATGATTTATGACCTCTTTAAGATGCTGGCTCTAGCCTAGCAGTTTTTCTCTAGAAGATAATCACAGATTTTTAAAAATCTCCTATGTGCTTGCTGACATAGACAAAAAGATGAGTATTTCTATGACTATTTGGCAAATTTGAGAGACTGGATGGAGTCCTTTCTTTCTCCAGCTGAATCTGAGAGAACCTAGCCAGGGTTCCTGTGTTCTCCAAAAAAAAAAAGCCACATGGAAAAACCTGAGATGAGGTCTCCAATGCGAAGGGCTACCCCTCCAACCCATTCTATCTTCTGAACCAACAGGAAACTACTATGTTCTACAGGAGGACAAAGTTTGGAACACATTTACCATGCTTGAAGGTGAACTTCTCTCCACTTCCCTACTCATGTGGATGCCATTTTAAAATGAAGGCATTTAGTTGTCCCCCATTAGGAAATATCTAAAATCACTTGAGGACCTGAATGAATGATATATTGTTGGAAGCCCCATCAGTAACCTTGGGAGCAAAATGAAGGGGATTGGACATACGTAAAAACCAGTGTGGGACAGCAGTTTATATACTTAAACCAGATTCAGAAACACTTATTCACAATAGTTCCCTTTAAAAAGATCTCTTTCATTTACATTGATGAATATTTTTAAAAATAATAGCCAGGGGACTTTTCAGCTTACCCCTATCACCTTCACCCCATCTACATTAGCTTAGAGTTTATTAAAAAAAAAAGTCTACCAAGAACAACCAAAGAAACAAACAAATCCCCCAAACCAAACCCAAGCTGATACAGCTGACTTACTGAGGGCTGTGTCACACCATCATTTTCCCCTTCCCACCGCACCTTCCAACTTGTAGCCTCATAAAATCTTTCTCAGGAAACAGGGATGCTGCCATTTTGTCTGTAAAAGAAATCTGGTTACCAACTCTAGGTTTGATTTTGATGAGGACATTATCTCTTTGTTCTTTTTCAGCCAGAAACGTGGGGAGAATGTCCCTCACCCAGGTTCAAAAGTTGCCAAACACTCCAATTATCTTTTGAGTCCCTAAGAACATTACTGAGGCAACTGGGCAGGATTATTCAAATCACCTTAGGCACTGGGAGTACATTCTTTCATCTGGACCCTCTAGGGGAGGCAGGTATGGGAGAGTCAAGATAAACGGGCATTCTTCCCAGACTGGCACCATGCAGCCTCCAGATACTCAATAAAAAGCATTTAAGCACTTACATCATGTCAAGTACTGTGCTAAACACAAAAAAATACCAATACAAGAACGAGATAGTCCTTGCTCACATTCTAATGGGGAAGAAACACTATATAGGGATGTGGAAGACAGAGAAGGGAATTATGGTCTGGGAAGTCACAAAAATGGTGAGTAGAATTACAGGGCAGTGATTGACATGCCCTTTCCAGAGGCAATGGCAGTTCTGATTTGATTACAGTGCTCAGAGTAGGAGATGGAAAGCAGGGACAGTGGGGCAGGGTAGGAGAGAAAATGGGCAATTAAAGAGGAAGCTGCATAGTCCAAAAGAATGCCAAACAGAGTATCTTAGTTCTCCCCAGGCATGGTTTCAAGAGGTCCATTTTATAGGATGGAAAGAATTCTATAAGCCAATATGGTGTCATTAACTATGGTAATCTGCACTAAAAAACAGAAATCACTGAGAAAGACATGGCCAAAGGCAAACGACAATGGTGCCTGGAGATGTCGTTGCATCAGTCCAAGGCTTGGCAGACTAGATTCAGTCCTCTAATTGGCAGTAATGTTTATTAAAGTAGAATGTTCATTTCCCCACAAAAAAGTACAAACTTTTATAGGACTGAGCTATATATGCTATCAAGCATTACAAAGTAAAACAAGCTAAATCTTTGTACAATTCAATACATATGAAAAGCCATAAGCAGTGAAGGAAAAGGGTCACAGAACCAAAAACTTACACTATTGCCAACACTTTCTTAGATCAGTGGCATATGTGCCTTTGAGTTTGCTAAATTTCTGTGTAACTCTTCCTTTGCTGAGAAAAGAGATGATAATAGTAGAGTGAAATGAGACCTGGCTTTTAATGTCAGGAGAGCCCGAAGCAGCTTTACTATTTAGTGGATGGCTTTGGCTAAGTTATGTTACTTCTTGCGTCTGTTTTCTCTCCAATAAAATGTGAGTAATAGTATTTTCCCTGTAAAACCTGGGGACTTGGAGGCACATGGCTAGTAGTATTGCTGGATCAAAAGATATGCAGTTTAGTAACTTTGGGGATTTTAGTTATAAATTGTTTTCCAGAATGATTAGACCCATTTGCAGCTCCACCAACCATGTATTAGTGTGCTTGTTTTCTTGTAGCCCTTCCAACATTTGTCATTCTTCTCTTTTGTCTCTTTCCCAATATAATTCATTTGAGGTGAAATGTCAGTGTTGCTTTAATTGTCATCTCTCTAATTACTAGTGACTTGGAGAATTTTTTCATATGGTTATTGATAACTTGGGTTTCTTCCTTTGAAAACTACCTGCCTGTTCAAATCCTTTGATAACATATGATTGGGGAATGGTTTTTAGTCTCATAAATTCAAATTATTTTCTTATATGTTTTGGAAATTAGACCTTTATTAGAGAAGCTTACTGCAAAGATTCCCCTATTATCTTTTTAAGTTAACTGTGTTTTTTTGTTTGTGTAAAAACTTAAGAATTATTTAATAAAAATTTTCCATTTATCTTCTATGGTCCTCTCTATTCCTTGTTTGATTATGAGCTCTTCAGAAATATAATTCTTCCTCACTCTTCTAATTTGCTTATGAAGTTATCTTTATGTCTAAGTCATTTAACCATTTACAATTTATGTTGGTGTATTGTGTAAAATTCTGGTCTGTATCTAATTTCTGCCAGACTGCTTTTCAGTTTTTCTATCAGTTTTTGCCAATCTAGTTTACTTTTGGTTTATTAATTCAATGTATACATCTTCTATGATTAGTTGGGGATTCAGCTTTCTTGTCTGAAACTGGGGAATAATAAGTCTTGCCATCCAATCAAGCAAGCAGATAATGTTTAAAAAATGGTCCAGAATCTATGAATGAAAGAAACTGAAAGGAAACTAAATTAGTGGAAGTAGCTGGGTCCTAGAATGCTGTACATTCCAGATTGGACCTGTGGGACCTCAGGCCAAAAAGGAAATAGATGTGGAATTATCTAAAAGGTAAAGAGTAAGTGCCTACTTAAAAAAAGAAATGTCAAAAAAAATCAGATTCAGAAAAATCATCCCTCTCTTCCCCCCCCCCCCTCCACTGGCAGAAGTATATTGAAGTCTCAGCTTTGGAAAGGGCAAGAACTGCTACAGGACCGAAAGCTGATGGTATGTTTTCATCTTCTGATGGTGTTTTCTTTGTTTTCCTGACAGGACTCCACTGGCATTGTAGGGGGGTCTTCATGCCTGCAAAGTGAAGGCCATTTTCCCTTAGCTGGGAAAGTTTTTCCCACAGACCCAGTCAAGGCTGTAGAACCCAGCCTCCTCACCCTTACCAAGTTGGCAAACTACTCCTTATTAAAACAAATACCATCTTGAGAAAGAACATTGGTGAAAGTTGAGATCTTTCAAATAGATTGTCTTTGGCTAGAATTATAGAGAGAAAGACCAAGAAAAAAGTCTATGCTCCATGAGCAGAGACACAGCACTCTGGCTTCAACTCTTCTGACACTTAGATATTGTTGCTCTCTTTAGGACTCAGGGGCTATGGCCAGATGTGAAGACAGAGGCAAACTTCTTAAAGACCACCACCCAGTGATATTTCTGAGAGGGCTACAAGAAATTTCTTCTCCATGTCTCCACCTTCAAGTCATGATTGTTTCTCTTTCATTCCAAGCATATTAATAGCTATTGGATTCAGAAGTGTTCAAGGTGAGACTAGGACAAACAGCACAAAGACAAACGAAAATCTTTTTTTTAGGATGGAAAAACCAATTTGTATTTATAAATCTGAGGGACTGGAAGAAGTATTGCAAGAAGAAAGTGAAGTGGATAACACACAATAGATCTTAGAATGCCAGGCCTAGAGTCAGAAAGACTCATCTTCTTGAGTTTAAATGTGTCCTGAGACACTTACTAGCAGTGTGACCCTGGGCAAGTCCCTTAAACCTGTTTGTCTCAGTTTCCTGTACAATAAACTAAAGAATGACAAAGCACTCCAGTATCTTTGCCAAGAAAACCCCAAATGGGGTCATATTTCATTCTCTCATGTCCATTCCTAGAATCTACTTTCTCTACATTTTTTATTAAAATCTGTCACTTTCTTCAAGACCTGTCTCAAATGTCATTAGCTTTGTGAAACCTTCCCTGATTCCTTAGCTGAAAGTAATCTTTCCCTCCTCAAATTTTTCTAAACTACTTTGGCTCCCTCATTTGTCCTATCTCATTCTACCTTTTTCATGCTTACTTGTGTCCATGCTAATACTTCTCCTCTCCAAATCCATCCCCCTCCCCATTAACTAGTATATTTTTGAAGGTGGAGGATAGCCTCCTTTTCTCATCCTTACATCCCAACACCTAGCCCACTGCCTTCAAGGCTAAAGACACCAAGCAAGTGTTAATTGAATTTAATTGTTCTGTTTTAAGGCAATTACATTATTTAGCTGCTAAAATGACCTTTAACAATAATGGTGGCCTAAAGGACAGCTATACTTTATACATTTATGGATAATAGTATGCAGATTAGGTGTTTCTGTAAAGCAGGCTTAACTCATGGGCCACATTACACCAAGTAGTTGCCTCAACAAAAATGCCTCTGCCTTTGGGGTTAAGTCTTTTTCTTGGACAACTGTGAGAGGAAAATATGCAAGATGAAACATGAATCCATTTTTGTTGGCATTCTTTCTCAATGTATTATGTCAAGAGAATTATTGCAGACTTTGCTGGAATTCTTCATACGTATGCTATTGTAAATAAATCACGTAGCATGTTTTTCCAATACGAAGCAGACACACACACACACACACACACACACATCTAAATTCTTTGCTGTGTGAATTTCCATGGTAGGGGAACAAGAGAATTTAGGTTTATAATGAGGAGAATCTAGGATGCAGAAAAGTGCTATGTAAGGAGAAAGTTTTCAGGGATTTCTGGGGGAGTGTGAAATTGACACCCTTACTTGTCTATTTCAATATTAGCTAAAGAAGTGAACATTGAGGATGAGCTGAATTATAAATTGTGGCCCATATTAGCTGTGTGTCTTAGCATCTCTGATCTAACCTGGGACAGAGACAAGCTACCTCAGCCATTACAATGGAAGGGGACCAGAAACACATCTTTGAGTAACATGAAACCCCGTGAATAGACTGGCAGTTCAACTGGATTGCACAGGCATGCAACCTAAGCCTCCACCTCCCAGGAAAGGACAGGACTTAGTAGAAAACCCCAAATTATATCTTTTGCCTTCTGGAGGGTGCGGCTTTCTGCTTGTCTGAAAGGTGAGAGAAATAGTGCACGTCCAGCTACTAAAAAGAGCGAGCCGGTGAAGCAGTTTTATTGTTCATAGCGGGGGAGGCTTCCCCTGCCGTGTCATTAACCCAAGTCAAAACAAAACAGAGCACCCTGGCCAAAACTCTTCTGGGGCAAAGGCTGCTTTCTGGAGTCCCACCAATCCAAAATGATTACCTGTCTGCCTGCTGCCTCGGAGGTTGGTCCTTAATCATCCCCAGCTGTACGGGCTCCACCAGTCCCCTTAGCTCCTCCCTGTCTGGCCTCCCCGGCCTCTGCCTCTCTTGTAGGAAAAATGAAATACAGCACTTAATTCCTTCCTCCCCCTCAGGATTCAGCTGTGGCTGCCCGACCGTGGCAACCAGGGAGCCTCTGCAAGCCAGGCATTAGCCGGCTTTCTTTGGAGAGTCATTCCTTTGGATTAGGTTATCCTAGACTCAGCCGGAAGGGGCCACAGAGGTCATGTAGGCCAACATGTTTTATTATACAGATGACAAAACCGAGGCTCCAGCAAGTTACTGAAGGTCATACAGGTATTAATAAGCATCAGAGGCAGATCCTCTGACTCCAAAACCTCTGACCAGGTCCTTTGATTTCAGAACCATGCAAGTTCCACTACACTAAGCTATCACTACCCCACCCCCAACAATGCTGGACTGATCTGGCCACTCTGATGCGGGTGAGGCGGTGTGGCAGTGGAGAGAAGGCAGGCCTCCCATGGCCTCCAAGTCAGACAGAGGCTTCCAGTCTTGCCTTTGACTCTGGGGAATTCTCTTGGTCTCAACTTTGTTATCTCTAAAATGGGGAATAACAATAACATTTACCTCATGGGGTTGTGAGGTTCAAATGAGATAATATATGAAAAGCACTTTGCTAATCTTAAAGTGCTATATTTAGCACTGGCTATTTTTATCCAATTCTGAGCCATCATTTTGGGGGAGGCTACGTTGCCCAATGGATGGAGGGCTGGTTGAGTTCAGATCTGGCCTCAGTCACTTACTAGCTGTGTGACCCTCCCGAGTCATACAACCATGTTTGCCTCAGTTTCCTCATCTGTAAAATGATCTAGGAAAGAAATCGGCAAACCGCTCCAGTATCTTTGCCAAGAAAACCCCAAATGAAGTCATGGAGGATCAGACATGACTGAAAAAACAACAAGCTGTTATTTTATAGATAAGCAACAGAGGTTGAAAGATTCAGTTCCGTGACTTGCCCAAGGTCATATAGTTAATAAGTAGCAGAGATGAGACTTGAACCCAGGTCCTCTGACTCCAAATTGAAACCACTTTCCATTGTACCATGCTGTTTCTCCACAGATGATAAGTGTCAGAGGTGGCATTTGAACCCAGGTCTCCCAAATTTTTAGTTACAGTGCTCTAGGTCCTATTTCACCTTGCTTGCCTTTCAATGAAAATCCACATTGCCAAATGGCCAGTTTTAAAATTCCAACTTCTGGCCTATAAAGATACATGGCTTCCAAGTAAGTTTGTAATAAATGAGCCTTAGGAACAAATGACACATTTATTTTGTTTTCATCATTCAGCCATGACCAATCCTTCATAGCCCTGTTTGAGGTTTTCTTGGCAAATCCTGGAATGGGTTTGCTATTTCTTTCTCCAGCTAATTTTACAGATGAGGAAACTGAGGCAAACAGGGTTAAGTGATTTTCCCAGGATCATACACCTAGTAAGTGTCAGAGGTTGGATTTGAACTCAAGTCTTCCTGACTCCAGGCCCAGCGCTTGATCCACTGCACCACCTCACTGCTAAGTGACTGCAATTATGCAAATTACTGTACTAAGTACTAACAATACAAGAAAAGTCTGTGCTCTTAAGGGGCTCATATTCTAATGGGGAAACAACCCAAATGAAAAGGTTCAGTTCGTGTAGAAAGTGTTTTTTTTGAATCTCAGAGGCAGAGTGACTCTTGGGACATCATGTTCCCCCAGTGCCTCCATCTCCCCAGGAAGGGCAAGGTCTTAGCTCATCTCTACAAAAGACAGTCTAAGAATAAGCATAGAAAATGCATTAATTACGTCAGAAGAAAAGCTTTCCTAAGTCCTAGAACCTTAGCATCTGACCAGGCTATGAGAGACAGACTCAGGCAAGGAGAGTCAAACTTTGAAAACATTTAACTTCCAGCTGCCACAGTGAGCTGGTCGTTTAAAAGAGGAAGCTTGGCCCGTGTGCAGAATGAAACTGTAGCAAAGGTGGTTCCCATTTCCCTAAGCCCTAGGTAGTTCGTAGATGCCCAAGGGTGAGGGGAGTCTGAGGAAACTGACTGTCTCCTTCCATTTTTACAATGACCTATAGTATCAGTGTTACCCTCTTTCCCTTTAATCACCCCTACTTCTCTATTATTTGTTCCCCAAATCCAGTCAGTTACCAAAGTCTAACAATACTTCCTTCATGTGAAACCTCATATCTATCCCTTCATTTCCATTCCCACCTCACTAGTCCAAACCTTTAGAACCATGTGAAGGGATCATTATAATAAGCTCTTTTAAAAAAAAAAATTTGACATGTAACTAAGGAAAAAAAAATAAAATACTATTTACAAAATAAAATAAAATTTTAGTGATATCTTGCATCACTTACATTTCCCCCTCTATCAGTCTCCTGCCCTCCTCAGAGAGCTGTCCCTTGTAACAACAAAATTTTTTTTGAGACTCTACACATCAGAAAGCTACTTTTAAAATTAATTTATCTTAAACTTAAATACTAAAAGTTAAATACACAATAAGAAAAGAAAAAGTAACATAAACATAAATACTAAAACTTAAATACAAAATAAGAAAAGAAAAAAAGCATTGTTATGTGCACAGCAGAACATAAGAGGATTCAAAATATGCAGTAATAAACTTCCATTTCAAGAAAGCCTGTATAATAAATACTGCAAATTGTGTTCAGAGCTGTCCATCTTTGCTTCCTTGTGAGTTTTCTTTTGATCTCTGCTTTGTATTTTATTTTTTGTTTATTTTTAAAAATTGATTTGTTTATTTACTTTTAGTTAACAAGATTCAGTTCTACAATTGCTCAAGTTTCAAATTTTCTCCCCTCCATCTCTGCCCCTCACCCCCAATAGTGGCATGGAATCAAATATAGGATCTGCAAATACTTTCACATTGGACATTAGTCTGGTTGTATAGACGGGTTGTAACCAGTGGAGTGAACAATGGGGAAAAAGAAAGAAAACCAAACATGAAAAAGAATGATAGCATGTAGATTGCTTCAGTCTTCATTTAAACTCTGGTCTTTCTAGATCTTTCTCTGAATGTAGATATCTCCTTCCATCCTGAGACTTCTAGAGTTCTTATAACTGTGCATTGCTGAAAAGAGCCCAGTTTAGTGGAGCTGGTTGTTACACATATGATGTTTCTGTGATTATGTATAAATGTTTCCTGGTTCTGTTCTTCTCACTTAGAATCAGTTTGTATAAGCCCTTCCAGGTGAATATGAAGACCGTCTCCTCCCCATTTCTTATAGCACAATAGTATTCCATCACATTCATATACCACAACTTGTTTAGCCATTCCCCAATTGATGGGCACTCCCTTAATTCCCAGTTTTTTGCCACCACAAAGAGAGCTGCAAAAAGTATTTTTGTACATATGGGTCTTTCTCCCACTTCTACAATCTCTTTGGGTTACAACCCCAGAAGTGGTATTGCTGGGTCAAAGAGTATGCAATTATTTATAGCCCTTTGGGCATAGTTCCAGATTGCCCTCCAGAATGGTTGTATCTGTTCACAGCTCCACCAATAATGCATTAGAGTTCCAATTTTTCTATATCCTCTCCAGCATTTGTCATTTTCCTGTTTTGTCATCTTAGCCAGTCTGACCAGTAAGATGTGGTACCTCAAAGTTGTTTTGATTTGCCTTTCTCAAATCAATAGTGATTTAGATCATTTTTATATGCTTATAGCTATCTTTAATTTTTACCTCTGAAAATTGCCTGTTTGTATCCTTTGCCCATTTATCAATTGGGAAATGACTTGTATTCTTATAGATTGTACTTAATTTCCTGTATATTTTAAAAAAGAGGCCTTTATCAGAGACACTGGTTGCAAAAATTCTTTCCCAATTTCCCACTTCCCTCTTAATCTTGGTTACATTGGCTTTGTTTGTACAGAAACTTTTTAATTTAATATAATCAAGAATATCCATTTTGCATTTTATAAAGCTCTCCAACTTTATGACCAACTTCTTTGGTCATAAAGTCTTCCCTACTCCATAAATCTGACAGGTAAACTATTCCTTGCTTCCCCAGATTGCTTACAATATCAGCCTTTATAGCTAGATCATGCACCCATTTAGACTTGACTTTGGTGTACGGCATTAGATGATGGTCTATGCCCAGTTTCTCCCATACTATATTCCAATTTTCCCAGCAGTTTTTGTCAAATAGTGAGTTCTTATCCCCAAAACTGGGGTCTTTGGATTTATCAAACATTATATCACTAATAAGTTTTTTTTGATAGAAAGAATAAAAGATCAATAAAACCAGTCAAAATGATGTTATATATTACGTTCCACACCTATGGACAGCCACAAAGGAGCTAGGAATGGGAAGGGGGGAATTTTCTCATATCTCTGCTTTGGAACTAATCTTGGCCTTTATAATTTCACAGAATTCCACTTCATCTATTTTAGGATTATTGTTCTTTTCATGTACATTGTTGTAATCATTACATGTATGACCCTGGCCAAGTCACTTACCCTCTGCCTCCCTCAGTTTCCTCAGCTGTAAAATACATATAATAACAGCACTTTTATCCCGGGGTTATTGTGAGGATGGAATGAGATAATGTTTGTAAAGTGTTTAGCACAGCGCCTGGCACATAGGAGGCACTATGTAGATGTTAACTATCATTAATATCATTGTTATTATTTATAAAAATAAATATGCCTATAATATTACTACTTGTGTGACCTTGGGCAAGTCACATAACTTCATGTGGCCTTGGTTTCCGAGACTGCTGGACTGGAACACATTTAAGGTCTCTTGCTGCTCTCAATCTATAATACTTTGGCTCATGTGCAAAACCTTTGAGCAGATCTTTCCCTTAGTTGAGAATGCCCTCTCCCTTTCCTTCTAAATTCCACCCTTCCTTCAAGGTCCATCTCTGATTCTATTTTCCTCTGACCACCTCAGCTCACGATCATCCATCTCTTCCCCTTCAGCATGTCTGGATTGTACCATTCATTCGGCATCTTTATAAAGCCTTGTATTCAGAAGTTATCTTTTTGTGTGTACTAATGTCCCAACTTGACCCTAAGATACTTGATGGAAGGGCCATGCTTTATATTTTTCTCCATCATGGTGTATAGCATGATGCCACGTTCACCAAGCTAAGTGTCCGCTATTTATAGGCTGATGGATTTCTACTCTCTACTTTACATTACCATACCATTAATATTCTTCTGAGTGCACTAACCATTGCCAGATTTTCTTTTTGAGTGACTATTGCAAACTAATTACCGTTTGACTCCCAGTGCTCCACACTCTGTTCCTGGGACCCTCTCAGTTAAATTCAGTGTTGCTTCATATCTTTCTTTTTTATATTCACTAGAATGTAGCCAGCAGCATTTCCTTTTGTGACCTCCTATGGCATTAATCATCTGCCCCTCTGCCCTTGCTGGTTCCTGCTTTCCATCATGATCAGTTCACCTCTCCTATGATGGTTCTTTCCCATAGTGACCTTGCTCCTCCCACCACATCCTTTCATTTGAAGCATCTACCCTCATTGTCTGGACCACGTTTTCCAGATCCAGGAATATTTCTTTGCACTTTGGGAACTTGGGAGTAAAAACAGACTCCAGTGCTGATTGACAAGGCTGAGGGCAAAGGGAGCCCAAGCAGGCTTCTGGCCCTATTTTCACCTGATTGAAATATTTGTCATTTGGGGTTTGTTTTTCCTCTCCTTATTATTTCCCCAAAATATATGTACAACTGAGGATTAATTCAGCTCATTGCCCTCATTTTCTAAATCTCTCTTCTTTCTCTCTCTCTCTGTGTCTGTCTCTTTCCCTCCTCCTCCTCTTCCCCCTCCTCTTCCTCTTCCTCTCCTCTCCCTCCCTCTCTCCTCTCCATCTCTGTCTGTCTCTTTCTCCTATTCTTCCCCCTCCTCTTCCTCTTTCTACTCCTCTCTTCTCCCTCTCCTTCCCTCCCCTCCTCTCTGTCCCTGTCCCCCCTCCTCTCTTCCCCTTTCCTGTCCTCTCCTCTCTCTTTCTCTCTTCTCTTCCCCCTTCCTCCATCAGCATCCTGCTAAGTTACCTTGTCTTATCATTATTTTCTTGAGAACCTCTTTGTCTGCACTCCTGGGTAGGTCCCAGTTTGGTTGACTTGTAAGACAGCTGTACCCTGGGTCACCATATGGTTTTATTTTAAGTAGAAAAGAGGGCCCACAGGCAGCTGGTGAGGCCTCCAAACACATGCTCTTCCAAGTATGAGCCTGAAGACTCATGGTTGCTGTTGGGTAGGGGAACTCTAGAGACCCAGTTGCAGGAAGGAGGTGAGATTCTGGAAAGCATCAGGCAGCCCACTCACCTCATTAGTTCATTCTGATTAGTTTCTTTTGTCCAATTGTTGACAATGTTGAACAATGACAGATTTGTGTGCCTGCATGAGTGTATGTATGTGCATGTGTGTGTGTGTGTGTGTGTGTGTGTGTGTGTGTCCTAAACATTCAAATAAGGATTGCTAAGAGGAAAAGAAGAAATCCGGCATCTGGTCACATGTGACCAACTTTGTCCACAACATAGGCCAAATTTGACATGAAGATTAAAACTAGTTGGCCAGAAACTTTGTTCAGAAAGAAGCTATCACAGGTATACAAATATAAGTGATAGGATGCTGTGATTGCTATAAATATAAACATGGCAGATAAAGTCAAAATATACTTTAGAGATGACATGCAAGTTATGATTTTTTTAAGTCATAGAATGTTAAGCAGGAAGGAACTTTGGAGGACATTTGGTCCAACTCCCTTATTTAACAGATGAGGAAAATGAGTTATATATGAAAATGAATAAAGTCCTGAATGAACATGAGCTTACATTTCTAAGCTCATTTAAAATAAGAAAAGACTTCTACTCTTCCTCTTCTTTCTCCTCCCTCATCTTTCTTCTTCCTTGCTCATCTCTTCTTTTCTGTCTCTTCCTCTTTCTCTTCCTCTCCTCTTCCTTCTCATCCTCCTCACCCTTCTCTACCTTTCCTATTCCTGCTCTTCTTCCTCCTTGTCCTCTTCCCTTCCTCCTTCTCTCTTCTTCCTCTCCTTTCTTCTTCTCCTTCTCTCCCCTTTTCCTCCTTCTCCCCCTTGTAAGAGATTAGTGCATGGACCTGTACTATAAGTTGCCTGAGGTCTTAAGAACTTTAGAGGACTGAACACTAACTCTATTGGAAGGCAGTGACAGTTACAACTTTGATTTCACCTTTTCTTCCTTCCCTATTCTATTGGGCATGTCTGTGTCAGGGCTGGCAGGTGGGGACCTTGGAAGTCTGTTCCATTTCTGGAAAGTCCTACACACTAGAAAATTGCTTCTTATTATATTTTAATCCATTGTGATGAGACATAATTGCATACCATTAAAAACCTTTGGGCTATTTATCTAAAATATTTCATCTATTAATAGTTGATTATTAGATCTGCTAGCCCTCAGTAATCTTTTACAGTGCCAGAGGGCTAGATCTAATATTGAACTATTAGGACATTAAAATTTGAAGACAAAAAATTACTTGCTATTTGATGAATAATTTTCCACTGTATCTACAGTCGTAATTATGTAACTTGGAAAGTTGAAACTTACATCCTTCTTTCCTGTTTTTCCCCAAGGAATCTGTGGCAGAGAGACTACTAGGCTTCCTCATCTAACAGTTGCTTTTTATTTTGCACCATTCCAGGTCAAATGTCACTGCTATCGCAAGACTGGGAGTAAAAGTGTACAATTAATTTTCCTGTTTTCTGTTGAGTAGGAATCAGCTTCGGGATAATACTCAGCCTTTGGTCTTTGTCTTACCCTCTGAAGCAACACAGAACTGGCCACTCCTCAGGATTTCAAGATAACTTCCTTAATCCCTCCTTCCCTTCTCTGAACACCTGTAGTTCCTTTAACTATTCTCTAGTCACTCCTATGGAAAGAGGTTGTAGGCAGGGTGGACAAATTGGTGCATTTGGAGTCAGAAAGTACTTTGTTCAAATGCTGACTCTAACAATGATTAGCTGTGTGACCACAGTATGAGCTGGCCCGGACTCCTTTGATTTCCAGAATGAAAAAGGAATGAATCAGATTCATGGACAATCTTATTCTCTCCTTTGCCAAGAATATTGACTTTGAAACAATGGAAGTAGGAGGACTGTTTTCTCTTAGTTCTAATGCGTCGTGCAGGTGCAAGTATCAAAAGATAATGAAATTCTGAAACCCTCAGGAGAGAAAAAACCACACTGTATTGGCATATAACAGAGCTCAAAATTGGGTAGTGGGACTTGAGGACACTTAAACTGACAGGCCTTCTTTTTGTGTGGGAGGTCAAAAGAAATTTCTTCCCACAATGCACAAGCTTGCAGCCTCTCAATTCTGATGACTTTTCAAAGAAACACACACACACACACACACACACACAAGAAGTACACAAAAGTCTCCAAGTATCTTCTTTCTATAAAGCACTCCCAAGGTACACAAACAGGCACTTGGGCTGCAGGGATGCACATAGGTTCCTTGTGGTTGGAATGCTGACCTGCGGACACGGCTCACCTTAGGCTGAGCTCTGATCTCAATGCCCAGGTCCCAGCTGCTCTGCTGAAAGCGTGGGAGGGAAGGAATAGCTCTGTCTCTTTACCTGTATAAGTGGGCAGTACTCTAGCTGCATCCCAGGGACAGCTCAGGTACCATCTCCGGAGGGAAGTCTATCCTGATCTCTTGAGTTGTTGATGCTTTCTCTTCAAATGATCTTATACTTATTTTTATTGGTTTAATCGTTGTATGAAAGTCAGCATGAAATAATAGATGGAGAAGGCTGGCCTCAGAACCTGGAAGACCCAGGGGCAAGCTTTGCCTCTGATCTTTATCACTTACTATGTAACCCAGGGAAAGTCAGTGTGCAAATTTCAGTCTGAGCTGCAGAGCCAGGGCCAACCTGAACTGGCAGAGGGAGTGTCCTCATTCATAGAATAAAATCATATTTTCAGCTCCTACCCCTGATGGCTGTAACAGAGCTGACCTTAGCATGAGGAAGACCTGGATCCATATCCTGCCTTAACAGGTCCTGCCTTATTATTATATGACCCATAAGCCAGACACCGAGCCTCTCAGAGTCCCAGGCAAATAATTGGGGTTATAACTTATAAGTTTCAGGTAATTACTAGTGAATGGAATTTCCTATACTACAGAAATCCATGTCTGAACTGAAACTCCCCTCTCCCCAATAACAACCACGTAGTAAATGTTAGAAGAAGGGAATATATACACACACATACACATATGTATATATGTATATACCTACATATATATAGATATATGTATGTATGGGCACAAATCTATGTACACATAACATGTATATATATAACACATTGTAATGATAATTAATTTGTTTGATCAGATGTTAAGTAGATCCTAGTAACCTAGCGTTAAGTATAGAACTCTGTCCATTAGTGAAAAGGTGTGAATTTCCCTGTTGACGTGGAAGAATGCCATTAGCTGAGACACTCCCCTGAACCATGTTGACTTGGGAGAAGGCCAGTGTTTATAAGCAGGAGAATTACAGTGACAGGACAGATCTTGGATTTGGCTCCTCAGTGGCTGACTGAAGATATGAACAGGATGGGACTTTGTTTGTTGGTGGCCTGGCTGATCCTTGAGTTCCAGGCAAGAGAAGTCCTGAAGGGTTTGAGGTGTGCTGAACCTTGTGAACTTCAGTGTGTGCCGGGGATTGCCTTGAGGACTGGACAAGGACCTGGGAGCTGTTCATCCCTGAGGACTGGACGAGAACCTGT
>CM053601.1:104131412-104163054 GCA_028646575.1 Pseudocheirus occidentalis | reverse complement strand
ATAATGCTTTCCAAATCTTTTTTGGTCATAAATTCTTCCCTGCACCATAAATCTGACAGATAAACTATTCTTTGCTTCTCCAGATTATTTACAGTATCGGCCTTTATATCTAGATCATGTATCCATTTAGACTTGACTTTGGTGTATGGTGTTAGATAATGGTCTATGCCCAGTTTCTGCCATACTATATTCCAATTTTCCCAGCAGTTTTTGTCAAATAGTGAATTCTTAGCCCAGAAACTTGGATCTTTGGGCTTATCGAACAGTATATTACCATAGTCATTGACTGCTGAGTCCTTTGTAACTCTTTGTGTTTTCTTTTATGCATTTGAAAACATTCTGAGAAGAGGTCCATCCATAGGCTTCCCCAAGGGGTGCATGGTACAAAAAAGGTTGAGAACCCAGAAATGAGTTACTAAGAGGTGAGTGATAATATGGTAACCAAGTTATAGCTTTTAGACTCATGTCCTATGTAACTGAAAGAATTTGGAGGAAAGGTAACTAACTGCTATTTGTTGGGAGAATCGAGTGAGTAGGAGGAAATTCCCTGAAGAGCGTGGTGCCATGTGGTCCCTCAGCTTCACCCACAGTTTTCAGAGTTTGTTGATGTTTTTCTCTCTTGTCTCAAGAAAAGTTTTGAAGATGCTCAAAGAAATAAGGAACTATGATGGACTGACAAATCTATCCCAGGGAGAGAAAGTAGAGTAACTTGCTTGTCTCCTAGTGAGATCAAAAGGAAGCTCGGAGCTGGAAAACGCCCCCAATAGTAACAGAATAAATGAATAATGAGGCAATTTGGTTTTTTCCCTAAGGTGAAATTTTTTTTCCATGTTTCTATGTATGGGGGGAGGGGTGGTGGTGCCAGGTAGATGGAGTCACAGAAATAAGCCCAAGGCCCCAGTGTGCACTACCCTGGGGCACAGATACATGTCCTGGCTGCACTTTCAGAATTGGTTTTACCATCAGAACATGATGAAATGATCCTAATGGCCCCAGCCCTGTTCCATCTGGGCCCCACAGTTGCTCATGTTCTCTGGTTTGGGAATTTCTTTACTCATATTTCTTTCTGTGAAATATATTAAAGAGCAGGGTTGGGGGTTGGAGAGGGAATAACAATGAAATACTAAACCCTCCTTACCTGAGCTTTGGTTCAAAGGAGGAAATTATAGATTTCAAATCTGGAGCTAAAAGACATATATGTGAAAAAAAGAAAATCTGGCTTCTTTTTAGTCATCTGACATTTTCTTCACTGTAACAAATACTTTACAAACCAAAGTGTTATTACAATAAAAGTGCTATTTTAATATGCACATTGGTAGAGGTATTAACATTGACTTCTAGGTTATGTGTGATATATAAGGTGAAGATCTGAAGGAATAAACTAAAGAAAATCCCCCCCCAACTGAAATATTCAATGGAGGCCATCAAAAATTTTGTTCATTATTCATAAGTGCTTTAGTTCTCCAATTAATTTTGTAAGAGTAAACAAGCATAGATCAAATGTAACCCAGAAAGAACAATTTATATTTGGGGAAAAATAATATTCAGAGGAAACCAACTATCTGTTTTTCTTCACTGAAAAT
Source organism: Pseudocheirus occidentalis (assembly GCA_028646575.1). Classification (NCBI taxonomy): domain Eukaryota; kingdom Metazoa; phylum Chordata; class Mammalia; order Diprotodontia; family Pseudocheiridae; genus Pseudocheirus; species Pseudocheirus occidentalis. Next base: position 104,161,471 of record CM053601.1, on the reverse strand, counting down.
GGAAAGGGATATAGCTTTAACTGATGCATACAACACATACATACAGTATGGGGAAAGCCTAGTGTGGGAGCTCCCTCTACTAACAGGAATAGCAACCTGACTGCAAACTTGGTAGCTAAGTTTCAGAGAATTTCTTGAAACTCATAGTGCTTAAGTGACTTGCCCAGTGTCACACAGCTGTTAAGTTTCTCCAATTTACCTTGTCTATGTCTTGTATGTCCACAGTTATTTGATTGTTGTCTCTTCCATTAGACTGTAGCTTTTTTGAGAATGGTGGGGGTTGTTTTTTTTTTCCTTTTCTTCAAATCCACAGTGCCTGGCACATAGTTGGTGTTTAAAAAAAGCTTGTTGACTATTGTTGACACAGCCAGTAAATGCCTGAAGAGAGCATCAGACCTCATTGCTTATGCCGCACTGCCTCTCACGTGATTTCCCAACATTATATTTCAGCTTTTCTGTGATTTCTAGCCACTTTCATCTTTCCCACTCTTGTAGTTGTTGAATGGTTCATATTTGAATTATTGCTTTTCTATTGTATTCAATACAAAGCGTTTGGCAAAAGATAATCTCTGATCTAATAAATAAATGCAAGAAAACCACACATTTCAAGACTCAATAAATAAAATATTCCTATGCACAAATTTAAGTCAAATAATAAACAGTGCATTGTAAAATCGTAACAAAAGGAGGTTGTATAAACCAGATATTTCAGATTACTCCAAAGTGTAATTGACTCATTTCAAGGGAAAACAAATACATTTCCATTTCTGAAAATATTAGAAAATGTTTTAAAGGGTCTTTTTCCCCCAAAGGAAGAATGTTATAATATTTAATAAAGAAAGAAGGGTTATTTAGTTGTGTGTGTGTGTGATTTAATCTTGTTTTGCTCCAGAGAGCCACAGATTATGTTTCTGATAGGAATGCCCCCTTAAAATATGTTATAATCAGCAATCATTGGTACACAATAAATACTTTAACAACCCTACAAGCTGACTTAATTTAGGTGGTTTACAGTTTTACTCACTGTAATCTTTTCTAGGCGGAGAGTCTCAGAACAAAGATGGGATTATTGAGGATCTCTCTCCCATAGCTTAAATGAATTATCTTCCTAAGGAGGCTCCCAATGTAAGGAAAAGTCAAGAAGAATAATTTTACTTTTATACTGGTTTATCTTCAAGGAAGACACAACTGCAGGCTGCTTTATCACCTTGCTAAAATACCGAAACTATACCAATACTATGGCAAGAAGCTGCAGAGGCTCATGGATATCTAGCTAGCTAGAATAAGGAAGACTTGGGCTGAGTTGCCTGCTGCATTTCCAATTCACTGAACTGAAAGGGACAGAACAGAAAAATTGACAGGGGCTTCACCGGGCTCTAATTCTAAAAGAAAATGTACATCACGGACATGCTTAGACATAAGATGGAGTATGTATCCCGCACTTGACTTCCTGCCCCCATACTTTCAAACCCCATGGCTGTGGACCTATAGTGTTGTGTGTTTATACCCGATGTAAGCCCTGACTAACTCTAGACAGTTATTCCCAAGAGGGAATTTGCCTTGCTAATGAACAGTTGTTTAGTACATACAGCTAGGTCCTGATGAGTGCAAATAATGAATGCCCTGAAATATATCACATATATTAGAATTTATATTGTTTTAATTACGTAAAATATGTTAATTGGTTCCAGGCCAATGGAAATATATAGTGTGAATTTGAATAATGAGGCCAGTTCAAGGGATTCTTTCTTTATAATAACTGAGTCAAAACTGTTTAGGCAAGTCCTAACCTACTGTGATCTAAAGCTTAGGTATCTAAAACTTAGGATCTGACTTTCAGTCTCTCCACCGCTCTCCACAGTTCCATTGTATAGGGCACACAGAGGGTTACAATGGTGTCTTCTCAAAGTTCGAAGAATCCCAAGATACCAGGATTTGTTTTGTCCTGAATGCTTTCTCCATTTTTATTATTTTTTTTTAATGAGCAACTGAATGCAAATGTTCAACAAAATTTAGATAAATGTTACCCATCTGTGAGAAGATAAGGCAGTATAGGGAAAAGATACAAGAATTAGACAGCCATGTATCCATTTTGACTTCCTTGATCTTTTCCATCTAAGGAATAGGCTGAAGCCCACTTTCATGTCCTACCCTTCCTTCCATTCCTAGTTTCCTTTTATGGGCTAAGGTAGTCTGGGCTAAGCTGGTTAGAACATCCTGAGAAGCAAAGGTTGAATGAGGTTATTTGCTTCAACCTAGCTTCCCTAAACTTCATCTTTCTGGGCCTAAATGTTCAAAGTGACTCATGGCACTGGATCTAGAGTCATAGGACAATGGTTTTGAATATCTTTGTCTGATCTTGGGCAAGTTACAGGTACCTCTGTAAGCCTCCGTTTCCTTATCTGTAAAAAGAGGAAGTTGGACTCATTAGTCTCTATGGACCCTTCCAGTTCTAAATTGATGAGCTTTCAATTCCATGACTACTTCCTAACTCTATAACCCTGAGAAACACAGTGTAGATGGCAATGTCAGTCCATGCTACGTACCAGGTTTTTGTAAGGCTCCAGTGGCAGAATTCCTTATCCATAAAATGAAGCAATTATATTAGACGGTCAGGAAATTCTTACATACCTCTAAAACTCAATGTTTCAGGGATTCATGAAGGACCTCTCCAGGACCTGACTCCTGGGAGAAATTGGGCTGGTACACTTTTATGTCTCAAACATAAATGATGTAGAAGGCTTCCTAGAGCTAACATTCTTCCCTTTTTTTATTTAGCAATTCACTGTCTCAGCTGTTTCATGAAATAAACCAGAAAAAAAATAAAGTTTGATTTGTTGTGAAGTTCAGAAAGGAGAGAGGAAGTCAACTGGGAGACAAAGATGGCCAGTCCTTGTATTTAGCTTGTCCATTGTAATTTGGCTATTTAAATTATTCCCCTAGAGGAATTGTGTTCATATCAATAAATGTAACCATATAGTAAAAATGGATAAAATGTTCCAGAATTTTAGTTGAGTTCAGTGAAAGAGGCAAATGCTTAACTTAAATTACCAGGTGCAGAATTTAACTGTAAAAGTCAGTATAAAAATCTACAGTGTTGGGAAAACAAATTAAATTGTAATTTCACTTGAAAAAAATTATAGTAATCCCAACTCTAGGATACCAGGTGTTCTCAATTCTCTCTCTCTCTCTCTCTCTCTCTCTCTCTCTCTCTCTCTCTCTCTCTCTCACACACACACACACACACACACACACACACACACACACACACACACTCACTCACACTCTGCCCCTAACATAGATGTTCAAGGGCAAAATGTTAAAAATACCCACACCTGGAAAGCATAGGGTTTTTTTTAATTGCTTCAACTATGAAATTGTCTACTATGTTCTGTTAAGCCTGTTAAGGAGCAACATTATTTTAATGCTTTCTGTGTGCAAAATTTTATGTTGAGTGATCTAAAAGGAGAAACCAAGGAAAAGCTCAAAAAGAACAGATTAGATATAGGGGATGGTGTTGTAACAACTGGTCACATAGAAGAAACTGATGATGATCTCCTTGCAAAGATCATCAAACTATCATGGAAGCAAGATATGGTGGAGATGAGAAACTTGAAAATTTCAAAGTCTGCTGTAGCAAAGAATCAAATTCTTACCTTGTCTTTCTGATGTCTTCTTTCAGAAGGGAGATGAAATGACCAAGAAAACCACTATTTTGAATCTAATTTTAACAAATGTGGAGGAATTTGTTGGTGAAGTGAAAACAACCTGAGCTTTGACCAAAGGATATAAATAGACAGTTTTCAGATAAAGAAATCAAAGCTATCTATAGTCATTTAAGAACTATTCTACATCACCTTTGATTAGAAAAATGCAAATTAAAACAATTCTGAGGTACCACATCATACTTATGGGATTGACTACTATGACAAAAAAGGAAAAGATAAAGGTTGAAAAATATGTGGGGAAAACTGAGACACTATTGCACTGTTGGTGGAGTTGTGAACTGATTCAACTATTCTGCAGAGTCATTGGGAGCTATACCAAAAGAGCTGTGAATACCCTTTGATCCAGCAATGCCACTACTAGGTCTGTATCTCAAAGGGATCATAAAATATGGGAAAGGACCTACATGTACAAAAATATTTATAGCAGCTCTTCTTGTGGTGGCAAAAAATTAGAAACTGAGGGGATGTCCATCAGTTGGGAAATGGCTGTACAAGATGTGGTATATGAATGTAATGGAATATTATTGTGCATTAAGAAATGACAAGCAAGTAGATTTCAGAAAAACCTGTATGAACTGATGCAAAGTGAAATGAGCAGAACCAAGAAAACATTGTACACAGTAATAGCAACATTGTTTGATGATCAATTATCAATAACTTAGCTATTTTCAGCAACACAAACATCCAAGACAACTACAAAGGATTCATAACGGAAAATGCTGTCCACAGCCATAGAAAGAATTGTTAGACTCTGAATGCAGATCAAAGGATACTGTTTTCACTTTATTTTATTTTATGTGGTTTCCCTCCCCGCTTTTGGTCTGTTCCTTCTTTCACAACTATTACTAATATGAAAATGTTTTACATGATGGCATATGTGTGTGTTCAGGATTTGGAATTGGAAAATTCTGAGTCCTCGTTCTGCCTCAGACACTTATTAGCTATTTAATCCTGGGTAAGTCACTTAACTTCCCTATTTCCTCACTTTCTTCAACTATAAAATGGTTGTGAGGATCAAATAAGCAAACATATGTAAAGCATTTTATAAACTTTGAACTACTAGATAAATGTTATTGGAGCTAAGGTATACCATTTTAAAGTACATAATAGATGTAGAGAACATTGGACATAATTCTTACACATACTCTAAAGTTTACAAGTAATATGTAAAACACTAAAAAGTACAGAGAAGAGATAGACAGGATACTGTGGAATGAGTTGCTAAAATGGAATTTATCTCAAGAGAGTTAGGAGGAAAGAAGAAACTCTGGGGTGGGGGAGGGTGTCTTAAACCTTTATGGGTCATGGACCCCTTTGGCAACTTGCTAAAGCCTATAGATTCCTTCTCAGAGTAATGTTTTTAACATACAAAATAAGATATATAGAATTACCAAAAAAAACCCCAAACAAACCAAATACAATTGTTTCAAAATACACTTATCAAATAAAAAAAAAACCAAGTTCATGAACTCCAGGTTAAGAAACCCCCCTTCCAGAGATAGAAAATTAATGATACAATTATGAATGATTCTAATAAGGAAGAAAAAAGGGTTTTTAAAAATAAAATGACTAATGTAACTTCACAGGGGCCTCTCTAATGAGTAAATATTTTAAAGGTGTAACAGTGGGTATTGGGTTGAAGAAAACAATCTTATCACCCCACCCTTACTTAAAGTAATGATACTATACCCCAAAACATTTGTCAAAGTGAGAACACATTAATTATTCACTAGGTGTGAACAATTTCTAGAAACCTCCATGTCTTGTTGAATTGGTTGGGGGATTTATTCATGCTATGCCACCTGTCTATCAAGTTAGCTAGAATCAGGGATATGAGCACCTCTCAGTGGAGAAGAAAGAATGTTCTGGCTTCCTGAAAAGGAATCAGTTGGGAGAAAGGAGCAGAGCCCAAACCTTGGCCTCAGTTTTGTTAGGAAAAAGACTTTGTGAGCTTCAATGGCTTAGGAGGATGTTAGACTACCCATTTTTCTATTGCTGTTCTAACAGCATCCCTGAAACTGAGAACAAACTGAAAGTGATAAAGAAAGGCAAAATCAAGGAAATTACACTGTACCTAAAGGGACTCTAGAGAAAGAACTTCCATGAGCTGTGAATTACCCTTTTGCCACATGTGATCTCTATGCTTACCCCTGATGAGGTGCAGGCTCTGGGAATCCCCTTGAACTCTAACTGAATCTTCCCACTTGATGAGGCATTTGCAGAGACCATAAGCTTTTCATTGTTGCTCTGCCCAGGCCTCTGTTACTAGCCTAGCCCTCCATTGTCCATCTACTTTCCACCCTTGAGCCTATTAAAGTATCAGTCCAACCTTGCATTCACCTCATTAACTCCTCCTGAAGACCCTCCCCAAACTCCTCCTCCAGACCACCCCTAGATTCCTCCCACAACCTTTCTGTATATAAGACCCCTGCTTGCCCCCATGTGTGTGAGAGCACCGTAGAATGCCCTAGCACAGACTTACTCTGTGTCTAATACAAGCGAGCTTTTAATAAACTTTGCTTTTCTGTGGCTGAGAAGACTTGGGGCATTCATTCAGCAGGACCCAGCACGTTACTATTTTGGGGTCTCCAGAGCAACCCTAACCCTCTACACAAGGGGGTTTCTAGAGCCTGCACCTCATCAACCCCACTTTCCCCTGGACTCTTATTTGTGGCAAGTAAGTAAAAGAAACTCGAAGAGGGAGGATATTTTGTACCAACCATACCACCAAGGTAAATATCTATTTCTAAAGGCTAATTACATCTGACTGACTAATTGATGTAAACCAATCATCATGACAGAAAAAAAGAACAGTGTGTGTATGGTTTATGAGCCAAAGTTACCCTTCAGTACCTTAGGATTAATCCTGATGCTCTGAGGGATATGGAAACCATGCAAGCTTGATTCATCAGTGCAAGTAAGAGTCTGGATAAGGATCCCTCAAAGGCTATACACATTCCAAAAGATTATGTTCAAAAGATAGGAATAAGACTATGATCTTTTAAGAAGGTGTCAAAAAGGTAATTACTAAGGGCAATAAATAGGGCTTGTTAATTCTATATTCCTGGGGATAAGAGTGGTAAAATGGATAACACAGAAAGGATAGTCACTGCTTGGAGAAGATTGGATGATGGTAATAGATCACAGATAGAAAGATTTAATCAGCTTGAGTTTTGTCATTGTCTTCCTTATCCCTAGAAATGATTAAACAAAAGGAACTAAATGAAGTGAAACCCAAGATAAATAAAGAGATTTAAGAGCTCTCATTGTCTTCAGTTAATTCTAGTCATCTAGCCTAGACAATTTATATCCTAGGTGCTAAAAAACAAAACAGGTGGCATGATTACTGAACCACACTATCAGTGATCAATAATCAGTGATCAGGAGTAATTGTAGAACTGGAAAGGTGTTTCAGATGGCCAAATGGTATCATCATTTTTGGTGGTTTGGGTGGCACAGCAAATAAAGTGAGGGGCCTGGAGTCTTCCTGAGTTCAAATTTGACCTCAGATACTAGCTAGTTGACATGGGGCAAATCACTTAATCCTATTGACCTCAGTTTTGTCATCTGTAAAATGAGCTGGAGAAGAAAATAGCAAATCACTCTGATATCTTTGCCAAGAAAACATGAAATGGGGTCATGAAGAGTTGGATATGACTGAACAACAAACAACAGCATAAGCCCTCATTTTCAAAAGGAAAAAACTATATATATTTTTTCCCTACAAGTTCTAGGGCTTTGAACTTAATGTTGTATTCTGACCAAAATATGTGAATGGATTCTTAAAGGGAGAGTTTATGTGCACCTCAGGAGAGAAGCAGTGCTCACCATAAAAGAACAGAAATTAATAATTATGCTAAATATTATAACCTTGAGTTGTTTTTTTCTCAAAGCTGGCAAACCAAGGAAATGTTGTAGAAGAAACCTGGTGTATTTGTATTTCGGCAAGGCATTTGACAAAGTTTCAAATGATATGCTTTGGATAAGATGAGAATTCAAGTTAGATGATAGGATCTTAGGTGAATTCTCAAGTGGTTGAATGCTCAGTTCTAAAGAGTAGGGAAATACACAAGAATGCCACAGAGCACTGTCCTTGGTCCTATTCTATTTTAACATTTTCACCAATGACTTAAATAAAAGAATAAATTGCATGCCCATTAGATTTTCATGTAAAACAAAATTAGGGGAGATAGCTTAAATGCTAAAGGAAAAAAATGAGATATAAAAATATCTTGATAGGTTAGAAGGCTTAGCAGAATATTATAAGATAAATTTTTTAAAGTTGGGCATTAGAAAAATTTTAAATGCATTTAAAAGGCAAAAGTCTTATAGTTAAGCTAAAAATACAACACAACACGAGATCACAAACAAACAAAACCAACTGCCCAAATACAGAATAGGTGAAGCATGGCTAGATAAAAGGCTAATTACATCTGACTGACTAATTGATGTAAACCAATCATCATGACAAAAAAAAGAACAGTGTGAGTGTGTATGGTTTATGAGCCAAAGTTACCCTTCAGTACCTTAGGGTTAGTCCTGATGCCCTGAGGGATATGGAAACCATTCATTCTTGTGCAAAAGACCTGGGTTCTTTGGTAGACTGAAAACTCAATGTGAAAGTGATAATAGCCAATATGTCTTCGGTCATATTATCAGAGGCATACTACATGGAACAACATCCCGTGTATTTGGACCTGCGTAGACTATTACATCTAGAGTTTTCAGGAGTTATACAAGCTGGACCATGTCCAGAGAAGGGCAAATAGGGGAGTGAGAGAACTAGAAAGCATAACTTAAAAGGACTTCTTGAAGGAACTTGGGTTATTTAGCAGAGAGAAGGCTTGTAAACATTTAAAAGATTATCTTATAGACAGGGAATTAAATTTAATCTGTCTGCCTAAACCTAAAGGGAAGAATTAGTAATGATAAATGGAAATGGGGCCACTAAGTGGCACAGTGGATAGAGCACCTGTGGTGGAGTCAGGAAGACCTGAACTCAAATCTTGCCTCAGACACTTACTAGCTGTGTGACCCTCAGCAAGTCACTTAACCCCTCCAAAAAAAAAAGAAAAAGAATGGAGGCTACAGGCGGGACTGTAAAGAAGAACTTTCTAAAGATTAGAGCTGTCCAAAAATGGAAGGAGATGCCCCAAGATGTAACTCACAGATTCTATTATCTAGTTGCTCAAGCATGAACATGTAAAATTAGAGAAACACAATTTTGTAGAATAATAATTACAAAAGTGGGAGATTGGTGATCTCCAATTAGATCCCTGTCTACCCTAAAGATATATAATTGTGGGGGAGTGAAAAGATCATATCATATTTGGAATCAAAAGACCTGGATTTGATTCCCAGTTATGCTGCATGACCTTGGGCAAATCACTCGGGCCTCTCTTTTCTCATTTGTAAAATGAGGGAGTTGGGCCAAATGCCCTCTGAGGTCTTCCAGCCCCCCCCTTCCAAATCCATGATCGTAAGAGCCCATGACTCTAAACAGGAATTTCACTTTACAAAGCTCTTTAGATATAATATTTGGGGCATCCCCTAGTGACCCCCCCAGAATTGCTACCCTAAGTTCCAGGTATTCTTTGGATCTGGATCTGTTAATTTCATAAGTCCTTTCCCTTCCTCTATTTTTTTTTTAATTAACCAGGGAACATAATTAGTTCAAAGTGCAGGAGAGGGGCAGGGTGTGCATTAGAAGAGAGGGCAAGCAACTAACACAAACCCAGTCTAGATGAGCATCAAGATAGGAAGCCAGGCTTCTGACTCTCCTTCTAGAGGACTCTGTCTAATGTCCTCCCCCACCCCCACCTTGAGACAAATATTGTGCCTTGTACCTGGTAGGTGCTTAGTAAAGACCTATCTGTTGAATGAATGAATGAATGGACCTTAGATGTCTCCTATGGGAACTATTATTTCACAGTCAATACATTAATGACAGAAGGAGGTAAAAGTTCATTTGAAATAAGGGGCTTTGTGAGTTATAAAAGTATCAACATTTTCCATTACTTCATCATTGGGGGTATGTCCTCCACTGACATAGAGAGACAGTTCTCTACAACCTACTGTGGTAACTAAGGGTCCCTTTGGAAGGGGCCAGAATGCAGACATTTTTGTAGAAGATAAACAATAACATAAAGAGAATTATGTAAGAGTATCAAAAATCACATTATCTATAACCGTTTTTAATTTTAATTTTTTCTATTTTGAACTTAAGAAATAAATATAGGGACAGTTAGGTGGTGCAATGAATAGAGCACTGACCTTGGAGTAAGTAGTACCTGAGTTCAAATCTGGCCTCAGACACTTGACACTTACTAGCTGTGTGACTTTGGACAAGTCACTTAACTCCAAATATCTTGCTTTCTCCCATCCAAAAAAAGAAGAAAGAAATATAAAATAATTTGAATTAAATAATGAACTATGCATATAGTTATAATAAATAATAAAATAAAATAAAGAAAAAGAAATAAAATATAATGAAGACCAAGCAGCATTCATGCCAGTTCACTGAGAATACAAATTCATATATCATAGATTTAGAGCCAGAAGTGATCATTTTATCCAATACTCTCATTTTCATAGATGAGGAAAGTAGGACGCAGATCAATTAAATCATTCTTCCAAAGTCACATAGTGAACAGTAAATAGCAGACCTGAGATTTAAAGCCATCTCCATGACTTCAGATTCAGCAGTCTTTCTACTGGACTTGGCTTTCTCCCAATGTGTTTATTTTTGGATGTCTTAAACAAAGTCTTTGATTCTGTAGAGCAAGACATTGCCTTATGGATGTGCTCAACAAGGTATCTCTCACATACATATCAAAGTCAGGGACTAACTTACACTGAATATTTCTAATTCAAATGAAAGAATTGAGAACAAGTCATTCTGGTCAAGAATGTAGGATACCATGTGCTGGTTGTGTCATCTGCCTCTATAAGCACAAGGCCAGTTTTTGACCCATGCATCTGAGCTTGCACATTAATCTTATTTGTTGATTTTTAAAAGAAAAATTTTATCTTTTATTATTTTAAACTGATTACTTGACACTAAAAATTTTTATATACTCAAAGCAAATATAGATTAAATCTCAAAAGTCCTAAAATCCAAATTAGTCATTTTAATTGAAGATAATAGAGGATCCATCTTAGTAAATAAGAACAATAATACAATATAATAGAGGAAAAACAATAAAATATTGGCTCTCTACCCCTCTTGGGATCTGTCTGTGTGCTTGCAAAGTTCTACTGCCTTAAAAAAAACGGGTATATGGGGAGGAAGGGGAGAAAGTTGAAACAAGTTGTAGATCACAGATTTGCAGTTTCACGTATAATCCTCTTTTTTCTAGTCTAATTTATTATGGAAATGCTTGTTTTATTTCTTCAGTTCAAAATAGAAAAAATTCAAATTAAAAAATAGTTAAAGTTAATGTGATTTTTGCTACTGTGATGTAATTGTCTTTATGTTATTGTTTATCTTCTATAAAAATGCCTCCAGCTTCAATTCTAATTTACTTTTGAGAATGGAAAATGAGAAGGGTTTTCCAGTGTTCACAAGGAACCAGAAAGGTGCTTCTAGATGCACTACTGGTCTCTTGGAAGCAAAGTCAGAAGCCAGCAGCACAAAGAGTTCCTCTGGGACTCAGTCCAGTGAAACTGGACATTAGAGAATAGCTAACAGGAGGAATCAGGACAGGAGGTTTCGGTTTCATTACATTTTTTTTGCTGGCTCCTGAGAAGATCATGTTGTCTTTCAAGGAGTCTCATCTACTTTTTTTAAACAAAAAGGCCATGACACACACCCGACTGGACAAGACGGGCTAGGGGAATGGTTCCTTTGGTTGTGCCATAGAGAAATTTGATATTTACCTCCACAAATGCCCGTGGCTTCTAGCTTTCAGGATTTACATTCATGAGGCTACACTGGGATTCCTAAATGTTTTGCCTCTATTATATGTTCTTTTCATTCATTTGACAGACATTTGTTGAAAACCTGCTAGGTACAAGGCACTGTGGGAGAACCAATGATGCAGTAAGATATGGTTCCTGCCTTCAAGGCTGATCATCTGGCAACAGACACGATGCACTTAAAGCAAAACAATAATAGCCACCCTACAGCCCAAGGTGACGTATCAGCAGGTTAACAGCCTGAATAAGAAAGATGATCATTTATCTGAGCGCACAGAAGGAAGAGCTCACATATGACCGACATCATTAGAGGGGCAAGAAAAGAGTGAGATGCTAATTTTCCCTTGAAGGACAGATAGTATTTAATCAGAGAGAGCAGAGGGAGAGGGTATTCTAAGTGGAGGGCACAAGGACAAAAGGGAAAAATCAGCTGGTATGTTGAGGGGATGATGAGCAGAACAGTTTGGCTGGAGTTGAGGGTTCACATGAAGTAACAGATGAAATTAGGTTTGGAAAAATAGATTGAGAGTAAGTTATACAGAGCATCAAATGGCCTCTAAAATCTGCAGGGGGTTATTATAAAATTTTTTTAAGTATATAACTTTCTGATGATCTAATGTCATTCATGGATGAAGGTTAGGGAAACTAAAGGTAACCCTCGCATGTTTAGGGGTGGAACGGAGGAAGAGCCTTAGATCCTAGTGGGCAAACACATAACCAGGAGCATGTGAACTAGGTTGAATGGAATTAGTAGCCAGGGTTTCTGTAGTTCTGCTCTTTCACCCTGCTTTCTTTTTTTCTTTCTTGCCTGACAACTATTGAAAGGGTAGGAGACTGATGGAGTTTGAATATAATCTGTAGAGCAGGGAATAAAAGGACATTTTAAAGGCTAAAACTCATTTTAAAAAACTTTTACTTTTTAGTTAAGGTTTTTTTTCTGTCTTTCTCTCTCTCTCTCTCTCTCTCTCTCTCTCTCTCTCTCTCTCTCTCTCTCTCTCTCTCTCTCTCTCTCTCCACCTCAGTCAGTCTCTGTCTCTCCCAAGACTTAAGAAATCCACATGCTCTCTATCCAGGTAAGTCTTCATACATTCAGGACAGGTATTTATTATAATCTGGAACAAACTTTTTAAAAAAAAATTGTGCTGCATTTGTTTTGGGACTATTTGCTAAGGATTTTTTTTTATCATATAGGAGGAGTTTTTGATAAGATGGTATGTTCATCATCCTGCTGAGAATAGCTCTACAATACCCTATTATTGTCCTCCCCACTTTTCTTAATCAAAATTATGTAATTATTTTGTATGATTCTATTTTGTAGGTGTGCTATGATTGGTGCCTAAAACAGTCCCAAGAGTTATCAGACTCCACGAAATTTGAGAATATAAAAACTATAGCCCATAGAATATGGGCTTTCTCTCTACTTATTTATTTATTTATTTGTTTGTTTGTTTATTCATTTATTTATTTAGTCATTTATTCATTTGTTTGTTTGTTTGTTTATTTAGTCAGTCATTTATTTATTTGTTTGCTTGTTTGTTTAGCAAGTTTGTTAACATACTCTAAAGTCTTTCTTTATGAACCTTTGACATTTTTGTTGGTTGTGAGAAATCCCATGCTATGCTTCATAAGTCACAGGTATTTCAACTTCTTGAAGGGGAGACAGTTGACAAGAAAATTCAGTTGAACATCAGGCTCAGAAAATTGAGATGGGTTGATAGCTTTCCTTTCCTGAAACATTTTATATAAGCATTTTAGCCAGATTAGAAATTAATTTCATACAATCTGCTTACCACCATTCTTCCCATCATTTCATTCAGCCACAGGGTTGTTTCCTTTCTGGTTGCAAGCCATTTGGTTTTGTAATGAATGGTAAAACAGCTGCTACTACCCAGAGAGAGTTGTATTTCTGATTTCACCATTTGATTCACATGCATAACCAACCAACACAATTAAAGGGGTTATGCATTCTCCTAAAGTTGAGTTTCATGGGTGGGAGCATGTGTATTGGAATTTTGAAAAGACCCGAACTATCAACAATATGGGAATATTGTTTGGGGAGTGGGCACTGGCAGGGAGGTCACCGCCCCCAAACAGAGCTCCATTAATCCACTAGAAAATTAAACTAATGGACAACACTTCCAAGGCAGTAAGGCTATAAATAGATTGCAAGAAGTTTTTCCTTTCTGTTTATTATAACCCTTTGATAAATGGCATCTCAGCTTGTTCTTTGAGCAACTGGGATCTTCTATACTGTAGAACTTCCCTTCAACCACCTACATTCTTTCCAGAAACTTGATGCCTGACCCATTATTCCTGGTGTGTGAATCTCTGTGTGCTATCTGAGCTTGGATCGAGAATGGATTGCTTCAGAATGGGGTCATCATGGCAGTGTTCTTAAAGGTATGGAGTTTTCTCTGCAATGCCCCTGCTTATCTGTCTATACTGGGAGAATAGGTGACAGTCTGCTGAGAAACCTTTCTTGACTGAGGGGAACTAATCAATCTAGGGGTCAAGATGGTATATCTTTCTAGTTGGTCTCTGAGTTCTTCAGTTAACCCTTTTCTGAAAATTACAGTCATAAGAACTAGCCCCAAATTCAGAACAATGGCTAGAACTTGATTTTGTAGTCCAATAATGACTGACCTTATTACTAAAGTTTTGTTGTAGTAAAGCCCTTGGACTGGGACTTTTATTTACCTTCCTTGTATTTAATCCCCTCCATGCAATCTAGCAATGAAAGAAACCCCATTCAAAGGTTAGTGATGAAATATTATTTACAGGGACATCCAGTTTGGTTGGAACAATGAGGATATGAAGAGGGGGGAGTGGTGTCATGGTGTCATACAGTGAACAGAACAGTCTCTGGTGTCAGAGAATTTCTGTTTAAATTGCTTATTACCTGTGTGATCTTGGACAAGTCATTTTACCTGCATAAGCCTAAGTTTCCTCATCTGTAAAATGAAATGATTGTTCTCTCCCAGTTCTAGATCTGTGTAGTTCTAGATCCTGTGTAGTGATATAAATAGGTTAAGTAAAGAACCCCAGGATCAAGTAGGTGGATACTCCATCCTGCTTTCCTTATGCAAGCTCACTGAATCAACTACCCAGCAGATCATCAAACAAAGATAATTGGGGCATGATGCCAATGCCACAAGGTGCCAGGGAGAGTTTGTTTGTTCTCCTAGTGAACCCAGCCCTCCTGTCTTAAGAGACTTGCAAAAGTGGAGCCCAAAACATTAGAGACCAAGAATCTTACTTCCTTTTATCTCTTATCCCTCAGAGGGGGATAAATGCCTAGCATTTCTTGGGGATATATGCTTAACAGTGAGATCTTTCAGTCAAGGATGCTTTAATAATGTTGTTGTTAGTTCGTTTTTTTTTTTTTAGCAAAATCTAAAATGTTTTTTTAACCCAATTCAAAGTTCCCAATAATAATCATTGCCCGTTGAAATGGATGTAATTGGGTGAGAAGTAGCATAAAAATATTACCAAGGACATATAGAATTAGGAAAAAGGAAGGGAGCCATGCATGGGGCAAGACAAAGGGATAACAGGCAGCTCATAGACTGCTTTGTCCCCTCATAAAATATTAAATCAACCAGAAAAAAAGCTTCCAAATCCTTTATGATCGAACATTTATGCAACAATTACAAAAAAGTCATGGCCAAGAATTTCACAGGATGAGAAGGTGTAGAATCACAGAATTTAAGAGTTTGACAAGACCTTACTAGCCATCTGGTCTAGTCCATGTAAGAAAGGAATCCACACCCTTATAACGTACCTGATCCTCCAAAAAGGGAAAACCTTCCAACTTTCCAGGTAGCCTAGACTACTTTTTGAACAGTTCTAATTCTTAGTAAGTTCTTCCTGACATCAAACTCATATTTGCTTTTTTGAAATACCCACCCATTGCTCCAGGTTCTGTTCTCTGGGGTCAAACCAAAAATGTCTATTCTCTCCTCTCTTCTTTGCATGACAATCTTTCAAATACTTGAAGACCACTATCATGACCCTCACTGAGTCTTTTCTCTTTGGGATTAACACATCTAATTCCAGATAAACTGTGATCTTTATCAAAGGAAAAAGGACCAACATCAATGATAATTCAGATTTGTGGAAACCCAGCTGCCAATTTGGTTAATTCTACTTCCACCTCCCTCACATCCATACCTTCCCTCCATTCATACAATCACATCCTTGTTCAGGCCCTCATCAACTCTGACTCCCAATTGTAATTGCTTCCTAATTGGCCTCCCCAAGGCTGCCTGTGTGTCTCTCAGTCTGATTCATCCTCCATACAGCTGCCTTAATTATTTTAAGGTCCAAGTGAGCCCATGTCATTCCTCTACTGCTTAGCTAAAAAAAAATACCTTCATTAACAACCCTTTGCCTCTCAATTAAAGTGCAAAGTGAACAACCTGACTTATAAGGTCTTCCACAATGAGGCTCTATCCGTGTTTGGGAAGCTCTGAAGGAAAGTGTGGGGGAGAAGAGGTATTAGACTGCCTACCAAACTGAAGGTCCACAGAATTGTGCTGACCTTGCCGTATGCCTGTGAAACCTGGACAGTGTACCAGCACCATTTCAAGAAACAGAACCACTTCCACCTGAATTGTTTTAGGAAGATTCTGCAGATCACCTGACAAGACATGGTATCGGACACTGATGTCTTTTCTAGAACTGAACCACCAAGCATTCAAACAGCTACAGAGAATGCAACTCTAATGGGCTGGCCACATTGTTTAAATGACAAATATGTATTTGCCTAAAAGACTATTTTATGGAGAACTCACACAAGGCAAGCTCTCTTATGAAGGTTCGGAGTGATATAAGGACATTTTCAAGGTCTTTCTAAAGAACTTTGGAATTGATTGCAAGATATGGGAGTCACTGGCATAGGGCTACCCAGCATGGCATGCCCACATCAGAGAAGGCGCAGTGCTCTATGAACTAAGCAGAATTACAGTAGCTCAAAACAAACATGAGATGTGCAAATTTAGAGACATCTCCATCCCAAATGTTCATATGGATTATTTGAGCCTGACCTGTGGTAGAGCATTCCAAGCTCATACTGGTCTGACCAGCCATGGTTAGAGACACTGCACCATGACCCCAACATAGTGATGGAATTTTGGTCTTCTTCAAGAAAAAGGACAACAGTCACCACTAGGTGCAGGGCATTGCCCTAAAGAAGAAGGACAGGGAAACCAGGAGATGTGGGTGAGGAGGGAGAGCATCGCAAGTATAAGAAACAATTAGTGCAAAGTCAGGAGATGAGAGGACGAACTGCTTTCCTCCAGCAGAAGGCCTCCCTCATTTCCACGTATGTACAAGGGAGGATGTGGCCACTCACCCAGCATCATACACCCTCCTAATTTATTTTATTTTATTTTCAGAATTTATTTATTTATTTTTAGTTTTCAACATCCATTTCCACAAGATTTTTAGTTCCAAATTTTCTCATTATCTCTCCCCTACCCGGCACCCCAAGATGGCAAGTATACTGATTACTCCTTCCCCCAGTCTGCCCTCTCTTACATCCACCCTCCTAGTTTAAAGTCTCCCGTGTGACCAATTCTGTTAATGTCCTTTGGTGACCAGGAAGCCCTGTCTAAAATTATCAGGAAGTTGTGTCAACTGAGATGTTGCTTGAGCCTTAGTCTCCCTGGTCCAATCAAGTCTAGGAGATGACTTACATGTGTATCTCCAACTTGCCTTTTAGGAAAAGAACTAGTCAAATCTACACAGTGGTGAAGAGGTGGGTGGGTAACTCTGGTGTAATAATATTGTACACATGATACAAGAAGTCTCCAATGCCTGCCCCTACCTTTCCGATTCCTTCAAGGCTCAGTTCCTGTCAATACTTCTGTGAAACCATCTCTCATCCCCCCAGATCATTAATGCTCTCTCTCCTCCTTCAGTTACCTTGAAATAAATATGTTTATTTGTAGCATGTTGTAACTTCCCTGAGTAGAATGGAAGCCTCTTGATGGTAGGAACCGTTTTGTTTTTAGCTTTGTCTCCGCAGACCTTGGGCAATGCCTTGTACTTAGTTCTTCAGTCATGACTCTATTTGGGATTTTCTTGGCAAAGATACTGGAGTGGCTTGCCGTTTCCTTCTCCAGCTCATTTTACAGATGAGGAAACTGAAGCAAACAGATTTAATTGATTTACTCAAGGTCACACAGCTAGTAATTGTTTGAGGCTGGATTCGAACTCAGGAAGCTGTCTTCCTGACTCTAGGCTGTACCAACTAGCTGCACATAGTAGGCATTTATTATTTAGGGGAAGTCTGGAATAAAATGCAGAATGGGGCACATTTTTAAAGGTATGATTAATATGTGGATTTGTTTTGAGTAGGAGAGGGCTCTTATTATTATTTTTATGATAAGAGGAATAATAATGATTTGCAATCTAGTAGCCAGTCCAGTACTGATGATAAGTTCTTTGTCCTTGCCTTGGAAGGCAAGCATAGTCTGTTCTTGGAATTGTACTCAAAGTTTGTCCACTTTGGTGAAACCTGAAAGCCTGTGCTCTGCCTGTGTGGCCTTTGAGGCCCCAAGATCCCCATCAGAATGTAAGCTCCTTCTTTGGGAGAGGGAATTGATTCATCCTTTTTAAAAAAATCTTTTTGGAGGGGGGAAGGGTAGGGCAATTTGGATTAAGTGACTTGCCCAAGGTCACATGGCCAGTTTTTGTGTTAAGTGTCTGAGGCCAGATTTGAGCTCAGGTCTTCCTGACTCCAGGGCCAGTGCTCTATTCACTGGGCCACCTAGCCTCCCCTAATTGTTTTGTTCTTTGTGCTTGTATCCCCAGCACCCAACACAGTGCCTAGTACATAAACACTTATTGGTTGGACTTTGTGGTACTCTACTGGTATCTATGCAAAATCAGGAGAATTCAAGATAGGTCCCCAACCCTTTGGGTACACCCCTAGTGGTGAATTTACAGGAGGACATAGACAGGGGTCCCACAGGGTGGGCAGTATGAATGGACTGCAAGCTGCTGGAGAGAATGACTCCACAACTCAGACGACTCACAAAAACGCAAATCCATGTTCTCCCACTTGATTCTGAGTGGGCAGGATGACTCATTACTCACTGGTTAACAAGAATTCTCGGAACCCATTTCCTTTGGTGGAGACATTTGACCTCGGTAGTTTCCAGCAGACTAATTTGCAGCAACCAAATGAAAATCATCCATTTTCTAAAACTTCCTTCTCTAAGTTTGCTTTCAGGGGCAGTTTCCTTCACTGCTGCTCTCATGGCCCAGCTCAGAAGAGAAATGCTCAAAGTCAAATACCCCACATGTGGCAGTGGCACTCTATTCTTCCCCCTCTCCTCTGAGCTCCATCCTGGGAACACTTCACCTCTCAGATGACCTGCAAAGCCAACCTGACTCACTCTAGATGCAGGGAATGGACAGCTCACTCAGAAGCAAGAAGGGACTGAAGGAGTTGGATCTCATTTACTCATTAGCACATCATTTCCCCAGGGGGAAAAAAATGGAGTGAATGGAAGAGACCACCATTTGGAAGTGAATGTCAAGAGCAGGAATAAATAGAACGTGACTCTCCATCTCTTCTCTCATCTCAGAGTCATGACCTTGCCTGTTTTTCTTCTAATCAGCAGTGGCTGTGGTTCCTATTAGAAAGTTTCAAAGAGTATTTCGTATTATTGGGGCAAAGTGCAGAATCATTAGACCCTGTGGGAAAATCTAGCTATTGGAGGCAGTAATCTATTCCCTGCATTACAGATCAGTGAGGCCCCAAACAACATTTCCACACCACCCAGGGAGGACAAATCTTGTTATTAAGGAAAGGCATCTTTTTCTGCAATTAAAAATAATTAGTACCTTCTGCTTCAATTGTTTCTTCTCTGAGCAATTCTCTCTCTTTTTTTTTGTCTCTTGAAAATGAGTTCTTCAAAGGAGTCAGCAAAGAACGAGACACACGATTTCTGTTACAGGGAAAACAACTTTTCTAACCCTGACTCGTGATTTTGATCCCACAGTTTCAATCGAGATTGAATAACAATATTAATTAATTAATTAGATGCGCCAGTGCTGACAACCTAACTCTGCCAGAGACGTATTTTCTCAGTCATTAGACGGGCCATGTCCAAGTTGGCAGAACCATTTAGTGTCAAGCAAAACTAGAACATTTGGAAAGAGATATTATTGTATTGCAAATACTGCCTTTAAAAGTCGAGCAGAGTTTTCCAAATCAACCCATTAACCACCATAAGGTACTGGAGAAGACAATGAGTTTTAAGAAGTTCCTGAAATGACTTAGAAACCTGTGTAAAAGTACCAGTTCCTAATGACTCTAATATTTTGAAATGGTCCAAAACGTTTCTGCCCATTGGGTAAATGACAGTTTGGCTATTCACATATCTGACTCCCTAATCACAAATATACTGGTTTCCACAAAGGGGCCATAACATATACATATTTAAGATGAAAGAAAACTAGGAGTTCTATGTTCTATATGTGATTTCTAAAGACGAAGTTTGTTAAGTGACTTAAAAAAAAAAACTCAGGGATGACAGTCCTAGCAATAGCCCTTCCTTAAAACAATAATCCTTAAATTAATTTTAACAAATCTTCCTCTAGTCAGGCTTTGAGGATTGTGCACCAGCACACAAGGATTGTAGTGCTGGCCTCACCTAAACTTACTGTCTCTAGGAAGCCCTCTCTGAAATCTAATCCCATCTGACTTTAATTACTCCTTCATTATGCACTTCTCGTGTCCTGCTGCCTGTTGCCAGATTCCCTTCCTCTAAGGAGGATTGAAATTGGGGTCAGCTCTAGGATGAATCTATGGGGTAAGTTATCATTGCTCAGATCCCCTCTTTGATGTATTCTGTGTTCCACCCCTGGAGCACTGCAAAACCTGATCACAGACCCACTTCCAGACACCCATGAGAATGTATATACACCATGTGAGCTTCCAGAGAATCAACAGTCATGGACACAGAGCAGACACATTGGGAAATGCAAAGGAGCACCAGACCATCATAGCTGAGTACTATAAGCACCTCAGAGTCTTACCTGGGCACTTACTTCTACATCTTCCCATAGATGTTATCATGGATCACAAAATCATGGAATTTCCAAGAGGTAAGGGACTTCAGTGGTCATACAACAGACAGCATACCTGGAAAGTGGTCATTCAACCCCTGCTTAGTGATCTTCAATGAAGGGGAGCCCTGAACACCCACCTCCTGGGGACACCCATTTCACTTGAGGATAGTTCTAATTATTAAGATGTTCCTCTTTGGAGTCAAACAGAACAAGTTTAATGACTATTCGATGTGATCGCCTTTAAAGTACTTGAAGACAATTATTATTTTCCCTCTGAGTCTTCTGCAAGCTGAACTCTTCCTACTTCTTTCAGCTGATCTTCATAAACCAGGAACTTGAGGTCTTCAACTCTGCTGGACTCCTCTTTTCTTGGTGCTCTAGCCTATGACTATCCTTCCTGAAATGTGGTGCCCAGAACTCCAGCTGCGGCCTTTTGACCAGATCAGATCAGCTCTGACAGATGTACACCACTGTTCATTGCAGTGCTGGGCTCTCAGAATTCTTTTCTCTTATTTGACCCAAGTGCAGACAGAATTTAAAGAGCCAATCTCCAAGGGACAACTCCAGCTATGAGCCTCTTCCCCAGACCTGACTGCTAAAATTCTATGCCTTCTAAAGTCCTCTTGCCCATTTATTCCATATGGGAAAGCAGTCATAGCCTATTTGGGAAGTGTTGGTATAGATAGAAAACAAAGTGAGATATGTCTTCCCTCTACTAGTTCCCCCCCTTACCCTTTTTACAATTCTATGAAAATCCTACAGTTGACAATTAAAAATCACCAATTGCTCATAAGTGGTGGAGGGAGAGCCACCAAGTTTGGCCAAAAGCAAATGATGACTGATGCCCCCCAAGAAAGTAGACCGGGAGCAGCAATAATTAAGGGATTCTATTAGTCAGCAGACACATTTGGAAGTGTGGTGGAAGCAAAGTAGCAATGAAGGAGAGGAAGAGGCATGTGTTGTTGAACTTAATTGCCATAATGTCCCTCCGTGTGAAAAGTCTATGTGTCTAGGTGGTGTCGTGGTTAAAAAGGTATTTTTGTGGTCTATGTGAGCCCTTAAATGTTTCACTATGAAGGGAATACTCCATTCTAGCTCTCAGTTATATATCTGGGGGAGAAAAGATCCACCAGAAACAGTCTTACATTATTACTAGCAGAGGCTTTGGGAACAAGTCAGTTGGGTGTGACTTCATTTGATAAAGACCTTTTAAAAAAGATGACAAGAAGACTGCAAACAGGGTACCCAGCCCTCCCCCCAAAAAACAAAAGCAGTACACGCTGCAACCCAAAAGAAAATGCGTGAAATTATGGAAATGACATCTCCTCCAAAGAGGGGCAAAGACTCTTTCCCCTTGTTCCCCATAGAGATAGTCTCCACCAACAGGTACTTTGCTAGATGGAGCTACTTGTAATTGAATCTAAGACCCAGCCTTATTGTGTAAAAGAATAATTGACATGCAGAAACTCCAAAACAGCCTTTGGGAATCCAACATCTGGTCTGGAAGAGGTCCTTGTAGGCCAGCCCCCTGTAGGCTGGAGTAGGAGAAGAAAACAGGAAGTTTTATTCATCTTACTTTCTTGGTTTTTCAAGTTACAGTATCCAGCTGTTTGTATCAACTCTGCTTTTCCTGAAAAAGGAAAATGAAAAAAAAAATAAAAAGGACCACTAGAGAGAATCATAAGTCACAGTCTTTCTTTAAAGTAACCCTTTGTTAAAAATGGGAGCTAGCCTTGCATTTGGACAAGCTATCTTTTCTCCCAAAACAAATATCTCTTCACTGGTTTCCTTCCAGAACAATACAAGTGAGGAGAAATTGAGGGATATTAGGAGAAAAGCTGAAGGGCAAGGACTAGGAAAGAGATGAGAAGGGGGAAAAAGAGCCTGGAGGGGCAGAATGAGAGAAAAAGAGGCCATTTATGTGAAATCTAAGAAGCACATTAACATCACCAGACTTGGGAATTCTGCCACATATGACAAATGAAAATTCAGTGGGGCACCACCAGATGTTTAGCTGCAGCGCTGATGGAGACTGATGGGAAAAGATCAAGAGGCCTGTTTTTGCATGGTTTGAAAATGAGTGGCAGCATTTCACTCACTGCTCTGACTCAGCTTATTACTCAACTAAACCTGCTTGGTTAGCGTTGAATTAAACTTTTCTTTCTGTTCTTATCACCATTACGCGTCAACGCCCTCTCCCCTTGGGCAGTGTGGGGGAGTGGAATGGGATCTGAGCTAAGAGTTGGGAGCCAAGAGAGTTCTAGGCCCTGTGCTGATACTAACCAGCTGGGTGATGTTTGTGGGATCATAGGGAAAGTCTGTGCCAGCTCTGAGAAACAATGAAGTAACACATAGCTAGTTACCCTACTATTGTCTCTTCTTCTGCTTTAAAATGAAAAGAAAAAAAAGAAGAGAAGGAGGAATAATATGCTGTGGGCATTCCCAGAGAAGTTTGACCTTTTATATTTATAATTTAAAAAACTAGAAGGGATTCTCTAGTTCTAGAGAGTTCTTAACGTTTTTTTCTGTATCCTGGACTTTTTTTTGACAGTCTAGGGACACCTGAGGACTCCCTCTCAGAATAATATTTTAAATGTACAAAATAATTTAGAGTGTGGGATTACAAAGGAAATTAACTATACTGAAATGCAGTTTTCAAAATATTTGTAAAAACAGCTTCATGGACTGCTTGTTAAGAACCCCTTCGTTTTATAGATAAGGACACAAACCCAGAGCTATTAGATGTATCTAAGACCTCCTTCCAATTTCCAGGGATAATGAAAAAACTAATTGAAGGAGCTCTCCAAAAGGTTTTGGAATCATAAATTCTTGCTTAACAACAACAAAAACAACAATAATTTATACTTATATAATGCTTTGTGGTTTACCAAGCACTTGACAAATATTAAGGACAAGCACAGTCATTTATCAAATAGTCACTGACCACTCAGATAATATGTGACCCATTAGGTGTTTGAAGTCCATCTAAAAATATATTGGCCTCCAGGACCTTACATCCTAGTGGAGGAGGCAAGCTGAATGAATATGGAAATATGAAAGTATTGCATACCTTGTATGAAGCCTCAGCCGAAGATCAACTGTTCTCTAGGAACAAAGTGGCACCCCAGCCTGGAAGATGGCCATTCATAAAATGGCATCCTAGGGCTTGAAAAAGCAAGAAGTTTATTTTCCAGAGAAGTATTTACTCACTTTGACTTTCCCTAAGGACCAAACTCGATATAATTCTATTATTTCTCCCTCCTTGCACCTACCCTTTCAACACAGGGTCACACACAGCTCCCCCCAAGTAAGGGCTTTGTGTGTATATCTAAGAACAAGGGAAAAACTTGGACCTGGAAAGGTCCAGGGAGACTCTGTATAACTAAGAATTATGCCATCTGCATTTATTTATTTTATATACAGTTTCAGATTCTCTGAGGTCTTCCAGGACCTTGGTTTGGCAGACTTTGGGACACTTTGAGAGCAAGAGTTTGTATAGTTTAGCATTTCATTGTGTTTTCCCCTCAGTTTCTATTTTGTTCCCAAGATTAGGGTCACAAAAGGGCCTGCATGGACATAGAAATCTTGGGGAGAAAAAGTCAGATATCAGGCATTAAGCGAAAAAAAATTAGCTAAAAGTCAAAGAAGTGAGTTCCTAGCCTCTTTAACCAACGTTAACACTACAACTTAATTGATTAAGGATTAAATCAATTTGCACAGGTCCCCATGCCCCAAAGCAAGGATACAAACTGCCTCAAGATTGAATTGAAAGAGAGAAGATATGGAATGTGCAATACTGAAGGATATTGTGCGTGTTTTATGATATGAAAATTGTGATGTTATATTGACAACAAACTGTAATCAAAAGATTCTTAGTCTACTGTGCCCTTTCAGTCTCCAGTCTTCATTCTCCTTCCTCGTATCTAATTGTCCCTGTTGTACACTGACAACAGACCAAACTCCTTAAAACACAACTCACAGAATCATATAATGATAAAATTATGAAGTTGGAAGAGATATCAGAAATCATCTAGTCATTTGACATGGAACCAATGTCCTAGAATCCTAAGAGGGTGATTTCAGAATTTAGCTCCTGTCTTACACCTTCATGGATGAGGGAGAAGGGGACACAGGCCCCTGCGAGCTGATTATGAGTATGTGTTTTTGTGCATGTTTCAGACAGAGAACAACTTTTATTTCACTTTGGAGAAAATGCAAAAAGGATCCCTGGGAACTCATTAACAATCAAGAAAAAAAAATCTTCCTTGAAATACTATCCAGTGGTTAAGACTCCTTTCAGTCCTTCATCTAAAAAACAAGAAAGGCATGTGGGGATGCCAAAAAGCAATCTCCTTCCCATTAGACATATGCCATATGAATATTTATTAATTAGAGATAGACAAGGCTGAAATTTACTCTCCAACATCATGACTTGATGGTCCTTGATGGTCACAAAGGTCTGCAGATGCATTGTTGCTTCTTTCTCCAGGAGACATTGTCTGGGCCTCCTCTCTCCAAAAGGCTGGATCTGGGAAGATCCAGAAACATTTCCAGACGACTGGTTCTGGGTACTCTCACTGCTCTTCCATCACTTCCTAGGGCTGCCATTGGTTTAGCTTTATGGTTCCCTTCTCTCCTGGGCTAAGTGGCTCTTCCTTTGCAAACCTCTGAAAGATTTTTCTATTACCTCTCTATGATTGGTCATCTCTGGTGCTGAAAGGGATCTTTGGGGAAAGCAACATAAATGAGCAGATTCTCCCTCCCCAGAGACCAAAGCCTGCTTTCTCTGATTTCTGTACCCATTTCTTTCTTACTCTCTTGAAGCTATAACCATTCCCTTTAGAAGCCCCAACCCTGCAATCATGTTGTGTTGTTTCAACTCTTCATGACCCCATTTGGGGTTTTCTTGGCAAAGATGCTAGAGTGATTTGCTATTTCCTTCTTCAGCTCATTTTGCAGGTGAAGAAACTGAGGCAAATAAGCTTAGGTGACTTGCCCAGGGTCACACAGCTAGTAAGTGTCTGAGACTGGATTTGAACTCAGGTATTCTTGAATTCAGGTTCAGCACTCTATCCACTAAGCCCAAGCCTAAGCTGCCCAAAGAAGCCCTAACCCTGAATGTATCTCAAATCCAAAAAAGCCTTGACCCAATCAAATCTTCTCCTAATGCCCAGGCTCAGTCATCTTCCATTAAGTGTTAGTGGGTCAACGAGTACCCAAGCCAAAAGTAGTCCGTGACAATGTTGTCAAAGTCCCAAATGAATTGTTAATTGGACTATTTGTAGCCATCAAGGATATATAATTAGAGTCTTAAAGTCCTAATTCTTTAACCTTGTTAAAATGTCTAGTAGTGGTTTATATCTGGTCACACCCTCTACTTATAGATGAGACAGGAGCCAGGGGAGACAGATGTTATTTGCTTCAGGTCCTGCAATTAGGCTAAAAGTTTGCCCCTGTGACCTTTTATATCTTTTTTGGGGGGGCCCGAATCTCCTGACTCCTAATGCAGATTAGATACTCTATAAAGATACTGATTACATGTTACTGGCTTTATAGTTTCCAAAATACCTATTATTGTACCACATAGAGCTATTGAATAGCTGCTCTATAAATACTCCTCCAACTGGGGCTTAGGATGGGTTAACCCATTCACGCCATTTCCCAGCTCACAAACTTGCTAAGGTTTCCCTTCCCATGAGACAAAGTTGTTAGTCCTTCGCCTCCTGTCTAAGGGCCTCCAGAATCTGACCTACTTTTCCAGTTTTATTGTTCACTGCTACTCAAAATAAATGCTGTAATTAAACCAGACTGGTCTACCTCATGTCATATTGCCCCCCAAGTGGAATGTCTTCTCTTCTTCCTCTCCCTTCAAACCCTACCCATTCTGCAACGTACAAACCAACTCCCATCTTTTCCATGAAACTTTCCCTGACTGCACAGTAACATGTCCCTCTGACCTCCTGCAGCATTGAACGTGCTCGTTCACCACTCATTTCACACTTTATTATTTATTATTTCATGTACTTCGATCTTCATATAGATTACATATCTTTGCATCCTCACCGTGCTCACCAGAACCATGTGTACAATAGTTACTTTATGAGCATCTGTAGAATTAAATTGATTATATCACGGTCTAGATTGTTATACTGTTTCCAACTTGATAGCCTTGTCTCTCCAACCAGTCTGTAAATTTACTGAAGCCAAATACTATGTTATATGCTTTTTGTCAAATTTGAAAAAGTAAAACAAGAACCAAATACTGAGCTTTATTTTCTTTTTTTCATTCAATAAGCATTTATTAAGGTCCCATTGTATTGCCAGGTTGCAGTGGATTGAATGACATGCTTCGAGTCAGGAAGACTCTGGATCTGAATGACCCCGGACAAATCACTTAACCCTGCTTGCCTCAGTTTCCTTCTCTGTAAAATGAGCTGGAAAAAGGAATGACAAACTACTAAAATATCTTTGCAAAGAAAATCCCAAATAAGGTCACAAAGAATCAGACCCGACTGAAAAAGGACTGAACAACAAACTGTCTTCTAGGCATCGTGCTAGGCTGTGGGGATAGAGATAAACTCACAAGATGGTCCCTGCCTTTAATGTGTCTATTTTTTTATTAAAGGGAAATAGCATGAATACAAGTAAATAAATAGAAAACAATGCCTGTAGTGGGCTCTCCCACCCCCATGGACCATGCCTAGATTCGCTCTTCCTGTCTCCAAATGGCCACATGGAAGCTTTAAGGGAGTTTGCTTCCAGGCAGGTGATGGGAGATGACAAGTCCCCTCATTGGCCACAGAGCTGGAGGAACTGATAACTCAGTGCAAAAAACAGGTCCCTTGTACCTATCTCAGTCTTTCAGACTACAAATTATATGGGATTTCTTCAAATTTCATCCCATGAATTGGTTGGGAGAGACCCAAATGGCCCACTTTCCCACTGCAAACTTCATGATTCTGAGTATGTGGCATCTAATGCACGTCTTGCCTGGGCAAGCCTGGGTTTGGGCTACCGCTTTTCAGTGTTTAATCTTTCCTGATCTTAACCGAACATGAATCTGTCCTGGGATGAATATGTATAGAGCTGGAGGTGATCTGGTGAAGTTTTGAGGTCCTGAGTCTGGGTCCAGAGACGCCTTTGGTCACAGCAGCAGCAAGAGCAGGCTTGTAGCTGGAAAAGCTTCTGAATCAAGGAGGATGACAGCCGACAAAAGGCCTGGTCCAAAGCTGGTCTTTGGCAGCAAACATAGACTGGGAGCTTTTTGGAGCCGAGCCAAGAGGAAAAGTAAAATGCTGTATCAGCAATCCAGCACATTGTTTTATGTTCCGATGTTATCAACTTTCCAGGAAATTGTAGCAGTAGTTATTAGCCAAGTTCCTAAATCATGTTCTATTCATGTGTACTTGTGAGACTTTGATGTTTAGCATTTCTTCTGTATAGGAATAAATTCCCTGTCACACCTTTGATTCAAGTTGTGCATTACAAACCTTTTTCACTCCTCTTTTGGAGTTGGCCCTGTTGTTATTGATCAGTCATTCAATTATGTCCAGCTATTCTTGACCCCATGGACCATACTTTCTTGGCAAAGATACTGGAGTGGTTTGCCATTTCCTTCTGCATTGGATTAAGGCAAACAGAGGTCAAGTGACTTGTCCAGGGTCACACAGCTGGTAAGTGTCTGAGGCCAGATTTGAACTCAGATCTTCTGCCTCCAGGCCTAGTACTCTGGGACATCTAGCTGCCCTCTTATGGTTGGTCCTAGATATGAGCAATAAGTAAAATCATCCTTGTGTTTGGGGAGTGTGGGAAGAAGGACTTAACACTAAAGTATGGAAAAAAGAAGCCTGTTCTCATCAGGGAAAGAATTCTTTTGAAGTAAAGCTGATCCAATCTTCAGGCCTAAAGTAAAAGGGGCCATCAGTAGAAAAGGGAATGGGAATAGTTGTAATTCCAAGGTTAGACAAAATAATTTCATCTGGATGGGGAGGAGGAAAAGCCTCATGTAGGAGGCACTGGAGATGAGCCTTTAGCAAGTTAGATGTTCTAAGAGGTGGAGGTGAGGGAAAGGGAAGAGAATTTCAAGCTGGGTAGGGGGGTTGGAGGGGCAGAGGAGGAGGAAGATAGCCGACACACTGACTCTTATCCTAGCTCTACTGTCTTTGCTTTACTGATTTTTTTTTAAGAAATATGAAACGGACTTCGGGGGGCGGAGACAAGATGGCGGCATAGAAGCAGCAGCGTCCCACAGCTCCCACGCAGCCACCCTAAACACCCATAAAAATATGACACTGGACAAATTCTAGGACTCTCAAACTAAAAAAATACAAAAAACACATCTCTCCCAGAAGGCAGCTCTGCAACAGGGGATCATCTGGGCAGAATGCAAGCCGAGGCTGCCCAGCTTGAAACCAAAACCTCGGCCAGGCCCTGGGGCGGTAGGAAGGAGACAAGCCAGCCAAGCCACAGCCTCTAGCACCTCCACAACTACCAAGGTGTGAAAAATAGGGATTAGAGAAAGGCAGCTGGATGGAGGGCCTCATCCCAGGCTGGGAGCTGAGACCAGCCCAGCCTGAAACCACCATGTGGCCTGGCTCTGGGGGCGGCCTGGAGGAGTCCAGCCTCCCAAGCCACAGCCTGAGTCTACTTCAGAGAAGATCTAAAGCACCTGGAGCAATCTGCATAAACCAGGATTAAAGGTCAGTGAAAGTGAGTGAAGCTTTCAAGCTAAATTTGGGGGAGGAAAAGCAGTTCAGTCAATCTACCCCCTGGGGCAAGGAAGCAGTGGGGGAAAGGCAGAAACTGTTTTAACCGGCAGATTCCCCCACTGGGCTGCTTCAGAGCCCCTGGCCTGCAGACTCCGCAGAGGGGCTGAATCAATTGATCAGGGCCAAGTGCTCTTGCATTGAGCGGCCTGGATCCAGATAGTGGTCTTGGGTGGTGGTCCTGGGGTGCACTTTCAGCAAGCCAAAGCTGGGGGGACTTGCAAAAACCCCCTAATAGCTCCGGCAGCTGGGAAAACCCCAGTGATTTGGAACAGAGTTTTCTCCCCTGGAAGCAGAGATTCACAAAGCTAAAAATAAACAAACAACCAATTAATTGACTGGCCAACATGAGGAAAAGGAAGCCAAATAAGAACAGCAATAAAACTCTAGAATCCTTTTTTTGTGGACAAAAAGGATCAAAGCATGGAATGCGAGGAAGAAAACATGGTCAGAACTCCTACACCAAATGCTTCCAAGACACTTGAAGAATGCCTAGTAGCTATAGATAATCTAAAAAAGGACTTTGAAAAACGAATAAGAGAAGTGGAGGAAAAATTGGGAAGAG
>CM053601.1:104104247-104130912 GCA_028646575.1 Pseudocheirus occidentalis | reverse complement strand
ATGGAGGGGAGGGCAGGGTCTGGGGGAGGAATGCTGGATGCTCACACTTCAATAAAGGGACAGGGACAGGGTAGAGAACAGAACAAGGGGGGGAGGGATAGGAAGGAGGGACATATGATCACTGTCACAATATGTCCACTGTGAAGATGTCCTGTATAATCACACCTACACAGCCTGTATTGAATTGGTTGTCCTTCCAGTGGGGGTGGGTGACAAGGGAGGAATCGAAAGAATCTAGAATATAAAGCTCTGCAATACCTGCAGCTAGGAATCAAGATATACAGGGGCTGGGATAGGGAGAGCCTCCCTGCCCTACCAGAAAGTTAGAGAGCAGACCAGGGGAGGTGATCCACAGTGGAATGGCTGTTTTGGGGGTGGGGGTGGGGTAGGGTAAAGATGGGGAAAAAATTTGTAACTCAAAAATCTCATGAAAATGAATGATGCAAAACAAGAAAACAAATAAAATTTATTACATTAAAAAATAAAGAAAAATAGAAATAGAAAGAAAAAAAGGAATATGAAATGGAGGCAGCTAGGTAGTGCAGTGAATAGAACACTGGCCCTGGAGTCAGGAGGACCTGAGTTCAAATCTGGACTCAGACACTTAGCTAGCTGTGTGACCGTAGGCAAGTCACTTAACCCCAACTGCCTCACCTTCTTCCTTCCAAAAAAAAAAAAAAAGAAATATGTAATGATACTCATATACCACTGCTTACATTGTATTGTAAGAACTGAGGGATAGATGATTTCAAAAAGCCTTAGAAAGACTTATATGAACTGATGCAGAGTGAGCTAATCAGTACCAGAAGAATTATTTAATATTATGAAACATTAATAGTATAAAAATGAACAATTTAGAGTATTTTTATAAAATAATGAAGAATAGGATGAGCAGAACCAGGAGAACAATTTATACAACACTATAAAAACAGAAAGCTTTGAAAGTTGCAAGAACTATGATCAATACAAGAACCATTATGATTTCAGAGGGCTAATGATGAAGCAAACTATCCATTACAAAGAGGTGATAGATTTAGGATACAGAATTAGCCCCACGCACATGCACACACACACATATACACAAATACATACATATATATACATGTATGTACATACACACATAAATATTTGCATATAATCATTGGAAGAATTTGTTTTGCTTGACTATGTATATTTGTTACAGGAAATTTGGTATTCTTTTTCAATGAAGCAGGTGGAGGGAGGGAGAGAAAATAGATTTCCATCTTTTTTTTTAATAGAGAGATAGGGTGTTACAGATGTGAAATGTGTGTACATTCAGACAAGGTCACTATATTATTCATTTACTTAACTTTTAATTTTTTAATGAAAGACCTGACACAAAGTAGGAACAACTTGTAAATTTTTATAATATAAAAACAAAAGATTAACAAACTAAAAGTATAGAGATAAAAAGAATATATTTTTCTTACGTCCCGCATTAATTTTATTGCCTCCAAAAAGGTAAATAGATTTTCTGGTGGCTGATTGTAATATAAAGTTTTCTTTCCATTCCCCAGGTGCTCATATCTTAACCAGCTCCCTGTATACAAGCCTCCTGGAGCCTGTCACCTCTCTGTTCAACAGTTGGCATGGATTCCCAGTCGACTTCCTGCTCCAAGCCAAGGTTTTGGATTTGTTGTTGATTTAGGAAACTTCATTAGAGCATTCTACTCAAGACCTGTCTCCTCACACATCATCATGACAAATAACACAAGCAGGTGAACTTTATTTAAGCGTGTTACCTTTTTCATTTCTATGAGTTAAGGGTATGGCTTTGGCAACCAACGTTCCTCACCTCTGGGATTCCTTTTCTGCCTGATCCAACATGCTCCCACAGCTGTGTGTTTCTCTCTGTGTGTGAAAATCTCCAAATTAAGTCAAGTTCATATTGATTGAGGCAGGAAAAGCTCTGTAACCAATGGTTCCAATATATGGCAGGTTTATCTGAAAGAACCCCTTTAATGGACCACATCCTCATCATTTTGAAATTCTTACCTGTTTCCAATGGAATCAATGTTGTTCCATTAACCTATACCTGTAAATCCAGTGCTATATATAGTAAGGAAAGCCAGATGTCCATCTGGAACATTGAAAGAGGGAGTTATAAAGCTGATCTTTTACTGACACATGGACCTGAATTGAATTTTCTTAGGAAGAATGAGAATTTTTTCTGTCCCCAAGTTTTCCTTCAGTAATAAGAATCTTGGACTTGTTCTGTGAAAACATACACACACACACACACACACACACACACACACAAATATGCACACAAATACCTCCCCCCAACACACACACATACACACACAGCCAAAAAAGAGTTGCCAATAACATTTAGATGCTTCTAAAATGCTCTGGAAATATTCCTTCTCATGCCTGCTATTGTCTGCTTTCCAGGCTTGGGTGATAACTAATGCATCCCATTGTTCTGCTTTCTCAGAACTGCCAGCATGTTCCTTGTAATAAGAGACAGCCAGCCCTTCAACTTAACTTGGAGTGGTATCCTGAGTCTATCTTCTGATTTCCTTAACATCTATGAGTGGCTTCAAAGAAAAAAAAAGTCTAAATCATTGACCTAATCCATTTCTTTCCTAACTGGTAGGATAGATTTCAGAAAGATCAGAAGCTTGATTTAAAGAAGTATTTAACTCAAGCCCAGGATGCTGAGTTGTCACTTGGAAAACCCTAAAGAATCCTGGACCCATTTCCACTGTATTCTATTTCCTGGCAAAAAGCTCCAAGAGCATTTCTCACATAGGGCAATATCTTCACCGTTTTCCATTGTTAGGAAACTGGAGTTGGGAACTGTGAAATAACACATGCTCAGGTATTGGTGTGAAAAAGTAGTTGGCAGAAATGGCTGCCTGTATTCCAGCTACTCCTTGACACTCTGGCTCAAGGGGGTACTCCAGGAGGGAGGGAAAAAAGCAGGATTTAGTTCTTGCTTACCAAGCACTACAAACAGGAAATGAAGAAGGCTTGCAGGGAGCTGCTCTTTCCAAGTTCTCTTATCTTAAATTAGAAATTATTTTGCAATAAGTGGACTATGTGAAACCAGACCTCAGAGGTCATCTAGTCCAAACCCCTTATTTTACAGATATGGAAACTGAGGCTCCAGGTGTTTAACTGGCTTGTCCAATGTCATACAGAGTCAGAACTCGGGTTTGAGCGCTTGTCCTCTGGTTCCAGAGCTGGTGTTCTTTTTAGAATGTCAAATGATCAGCAGAAGCCAACGTGAAATAGCTTTGAAGGTACATTGTGGTAGGGAATGTAAATCCCTACTTCAAGGAGAGTACTATCTAATAGGAAACATAAGAAGTACGTATTGACAATAGAGATTAGGTTGTGGGAAAGGCGACAAGAGAAGAACAAGTAAGAAAGTTCTGAGGAGGGCTACGTGACTTCTGGCTGGAAGGATCAGGGAAGAGGCACCATTTAACTGCATTTGGAAGGGATTTCAAAAGAAGAAGATGTCAGAAGGGACAAAGGTGAAGGAGAGAGAGTAATTCCGGGAAAAAGGCTGATAAAGAATGGGATGAGTTTGGGAAATGGTAAATGGTATAATTTAGTCAGGACCTCAGTATGTATCTGTATTTATATCAATGTACTAACATAAAGAGAAATTGGTATTGACAGATATATGATGTAGCTATAGATATCACTGTTGAGATAGATAGATACTGAGGAACAAAGTCCTTCCTTCAGATTGAACCATTTCAGGCTTAAACAGCTGCTGGAAGTTCAGAGTTCTCTTCTTCAGAGACCATGAGGCAGTCTGAACTTCAGATTTAGATTAATCCTTTAATGGAGCTATTATTTGGGAGGGGGAAGGAGTGAGTGGGGGAGTGTAACAATCTCTCCAAGCCTTCCTTTTCTTTTGGATTCTTATAGATGTCTTTTCCTTGGTAGATGAGGATGAATTTAGAGAACTCAATCAGTAACAATGGCTATACAACTGTGGACTGCCTCTATAGCTAAAGACAGAGAATGTGAGAGATAATATAAAAAACATTTTTCCAGATGATTATTTTAATTATTGTGACAAAATCAGATATGTGAACTTGATACAGGGAAGGGAAGAAATGGAAAATGAAAAGACAATTAGTAAAGGCTTATCCTTTACTAATTAGTAAGTAATGGCCCTGTATAAAGTACTGGGTAATTATGTTATTTAATATTAAATAATATGTTCATGCTGTTTTCCTCTAATAGAATTTGTACTTCTTGAGAGCCTGGATATCTTCCTTCCTTCCTTCCTTCCTTCCTTCCTTCCTTCCTTCCTTCCTTCCTTTCTTTCTTTCTTTCTTTCTTTCTTTCTTTCTTTCTTTCTTTCTTCCATTAAAAAAGTCTCTAGCAGCTTGATCAGTGCTTGGCACCTAGTAGGCTCTTAGTAAATGCTTGATGGATTGGTTAAAAAGAGAAACTACTGTCCCTATTCCCACTTAGGACTTGATAGTGACTCTGTCACTTTCTTTCATAGGGGAGAATTATTGGAGCAAGATCAGTAAGATTCCATTTTTTAAAACCCTACTAAGGAATGCACAACACACAACATTTTCTCCGTCACTTTATTGTGACCCTGATTTGTAGCATTTGTCCATTTCTGAAGAGTACATACTTGTGTTGAAAATCATTTTTGCTCTGGTGAGCTGTCAGTACGCCCCTGATTGGTTCCCACCCTTTAGGAATTGATACTCCAGGAGGAGGAACAAAAGACATATACTTAAATAATTACAACATAAGGCAGGTGTGAAAGAGTGATTATCCCAGACTCCTAGGGAAAGATAAAGTTTAAAAATGTTGCGAAGCCTACATATTGCAAGATCTGCCCTCCCACATGTAGCACAGGGCTGTTGTTTTGTGGCTTGAAGGAAGGCGGAATAGACCTCTCCAGCCTCTTCACCCCCTCCTCTCCACGGGAGACTTCCATTTCTGCCAGGAGGAGAAGCAGACTTTGGGGGCCACTCTGCTCTCCTCAGAGAAAGGGGGTGTCAGGCTAGAATTATATATACCTATATATGTGTGTGTTCCTTTAAATATTGTTAGTGCAGGCAATATGATCAAGTTCAAGCTAACTTCTGATCACTCTCATTATTGGGGAGAAACAGGATGCCAGGTTTTAGATCCAACACTTGACTTCTTTACTACCAAATACCAGTTCCAAAATGAATACACATAGCACTTGACCAGGAAATCCATTTATCCAAAATAGTACCAAAACAGAAAATCAGAGACAGTATACATGAGAAAATACATGCCAAACAACACAAAGCAAAGACGCTCTCCCAATGAAGGGAGGCTACTCAGCTCAACCAAGAGAGAAAATCCTAGATATTTTCAAGGGAAAGTTCTCCAAAGTCTCTAGGATAGCAAATTTAGGATAGGGACATGATGGAAACTACCAACTCCTTTCATGTTGGCTTCTTTCCAGAGACTTTTCCTTCAGCAACTTCAAGTGGGGTTGGCCTCACCCATCTTCCCTCTTGAAGCTGGAAGTTAGAAGTAGCTGAAGTGACTTGAAGCTTAAAAAAAGACAATGAAAATAGCAATGCCTGGAAGCTTTCCCACTCTTAGCAATTCCAGCCAAGCTCTCATGAAGGGCAGGACATTCCTCTTTACCAGTGAGGAGAGAGTCCCATAGCCATGGTCTTTGGGTCTGGGGTTACAAAAATAAGTGGATAAGACACAGCCCCTGTCCTCACGGCTGGGGAGATGAGACATATACACATCTAGATTATCCAATGGCCCATGATAAGCACATAAGAGCTATGAACAAAGCACTAAGACAGTTCAAGGAGGAAAAATGGTATCTGGTGACCAGAGCAGTAATGGTGGAGCTGGGTAAGTTAGTTGGGTTTGAGTCCCAGTTCAGATACTTATTAGAAATGAGTTAGCCCCTGGAAGCCTCAGTTGGAAACTTTATTAAGATGGAAATAATAATGCTTGGCCTGCCTACCTCACAGGGCTTTTGTGGGGAAAATTAATTTGTAAACCTTAAAATGTAATATAAAATGAACTATTATTCATTCGGTGTAGAGTGAAAATAAGGAATACTTCACATTTTCTCAACAGTGAAGTTTATAATTACTTAAATTTGTAAGTGATTCATTATTCTCTCTTTCTTTGGTTTTCTCCTTTTTCTTTATCTTCTCTAAACAGAGGCAAACACAATCTTTCACAGATTCTTTGGGAACACTATGAGAGGGAAACTGAGGCATTGAATGCTGTTGTATTGTTGCAAGTTATATTGAGCAATTAAGGGGCATTATGATCATCTAGTCCAACCCTGTCATTTGACAACGAGGAAACTGAGACCCAGACAAGTGATTTGTCCAAGGTCATCTATCATGAGCAGCAGGGTGGGGATTTGGTCCCAGATCACTTGACTTCAAGTCTGGAGCTCATTTTACTGCATAATAACGAAAAATATTATGAATATAAGAGGAGCCAGTGGATGATACATGGCTGAAGAGGGATCATAAAGTGAATCCAGTTTATAAAGACTCAAAGGGAAGAGAGATACTTTGGTGGTAAATTCAGCCTCACCCAAGTCAAGAGGCTGGACAATATTTCTGCCTCTGTGTTGATTGACTTTGTAATGGCCTCTAGCAAGTTAGTGAAACACCTCAGCTTCATTATTCCTTTACTTTCCAAAG
The DNA here is from genome assembly GCA_028646575.1 of Pseudocheirus occidentalis. Classification (NCBI taxonomy): domain Eukaryota; kingdom Metazoa; phylum Chordata; class Mammalia; order Diprotodontia; family Pseudocheiridae; genus Pseudocheirus; species Pseudocheirus occidentalis. The sequence continues at coordinate 104,124,238 of CM053601.1, read as the reverse complement.
GGGAGATAATTTGACCTTGCAAAGCAGAGAATCTCAACTTTATTCCACAAATAAAATCAATAGTTCGGAAACATCATTATTTGCAGTATTCCCCCCATGCAAGCTGTATTGCCTCCTTTTCTTACTTCATTAATGATGACATTTGTTGTTGTTCAGCCATTTAGTCATGTCTGACTATTCATGAGCCCGTGGAACAGAGTCCATGGGGTTTTCTTGGCAAAGATATTGGAGTGGTTTGCCATTTCCTTTTCCAGTGGATTTTGACAGAGGCTAAGTGACTTTCTCATAGTCACACAGCTAGGAATTTTGTGAAGTCATTTGATCTCAGGTCTTCATGACTCTAGGCCCTGTACTCTATCCACTGAGCCACCTAGCTGCCTGCAATAATGACATTTCTATTCTGAGCATCTCAGTTTAAAGCAGAGACAGATCTCAGTTTATAAATGAGCTTTATCACAAATATTTTTACATTAAGTATTTGGAAGTTAGAATATACATACATACATACATATATATATATATATATATATATATATATATATATATTGCTTTTTGGAGGGCAGTTGGGGTTAAGTGACTTGCCCAAGGTCACACGGCTAGTTTTTGTGTTAAGTGTCTGAGGCCGGATTTGAACTCAGGTCCTCCTGACTCCAGGGCCGGTGCTCTACTCACTGCACCACCTAGCCACCCCTCCATATACTTCTCACTAGATACTTAATGCATCTCCCACTTTTCCCAAACTGACCAATTTTCCCTCCTCTGTCCATTACTCTAGCATTGACCATACAACAAGAGTTAGCAACAACTAATTTCTTTTCTAATAAAGAGGAACAAATGATACTATAATTAGAGCAAGAACATAAGGTGAAGGTGTTACATAGAGGAGAGCACCGGGTGTTTCCTATGGCAGGAATCTAAAATGGCTTTCCACCTAAGATCTCTTTCCCCTCACACAAAGAAGGGAATGAGAGAAATCAAAGAAGTTGCTCAGTTACAGGGGTAGCATCTTTCTCAAGCCTGGTAATGTTTCTAAGGGTTACCTGGGTTATTAAACCAACTATTGTCATTATCAGTCCAGCCTCAGTAGTTGCAGTTCAGCAAACTGTTATATATAGTCATTCTGAAGGGAAAGACTGAGAAGACTTGGGTGCCCATCATTTTCCTACATGACACCAAGATGGAGAATGCTCCATAAACTCTGAGCCAGCCTCTTTACTCTCCTTTTTCCAACATCTTTGCCCTAGAATTATCTGTGAAACTGTCCCACAATCCCTCAGTTCTACAGTGTCAGTGATAGTAGATTACGGGATGGTGTCTGCATGACATCATGGGACTAACCCAACCCAACATGACATGCTAAAACTCAAGGTTCTTAGTCATTACTCCTTTTTATTCTGCGGGCCCAATATGGTTTATCAAAAGAAATGAATTAAGCTATCTATTCTGATTAGCTTATCAGCCAGTTAAAATTCTACCTCAGGGATTTCTCAGAAAGGTAGCTTTCTTAAATCAGCAGCTTCCAAGTAAGAATATAGTCTGTCTGCAGAACCTGGAAAACCTGGCTTTATGCCCCCTCACTCACATCCTTTACAATGGGATTTTTGTGAGCCTGAAAAATTGTGAGCTAAGGATTATTTTTGTGGGTTAGGAATTTTTTGGAAATCGTTTGCAAATCAACAATGAATCACATAACAGATATGAAAAATTATATTTCTAGGGAAAGAGCATAATGAGGGACCTACAGAGACTAATGACGATGATTGCTTTATTTTTATATCATTAGTAAACACAATCATTGAGAGGTGCAATGTGTTTAGTGACAATTGATTTTGGCAAGATGTTCTCAGTTCAAACCTTTTTACAAGATCCAATGTAAAGATGGAACATACATTCCAGGAAACAGCATGTTTTATAAGGAGTTAGAATGGGTTAGAAGCCAAATGGAACATGGCAAGTTGGAGAATACTTAATAACAGACGTGGAATGATTCTATGGTTCTAGCCAATCACTCCTTATTGCCTTCTAGATGACCATCCAAAGCCCAAATAAACCCAAAATGCCAGGCAGTGAAAGATAGAAGAACACAAAATACCTTCCTTCCACCATTCCTTTGGAGCAAATGAACTTTAATTAGCAAACAATGGAACAAATAAAATTATTAAGTTTTGTTCTTTTAACATTTCATAGGTAAGATGTGGTTTTCTACACTACAACACGTTATTAATAGGAGTAGTAGTAGTAGTAGTAGTAGTAGTAGTGCCAGCTGTACATTTTGTTTAATCCAGTGGCATTTTCTTGAAGAGATCCCAGGAATTGTAAAGTAGAGAATCATAGCTTGAATTTGTCATATGAGTTTAGTATCTTTAAAGAGACCTTTGAGTTTCACAGTCTGAAAGAAAGACCCACTAGAAATCCAATCATTATATTTTCCATCAAGGCAGCTGATTTTAAGTTTGTAATAAAACTCTGCCAACAAGAAGAAAATGTGTTTTTAAGTTTGTAATATAAGGCAGATAATAACACTGTAAGGCAAAGGGGAGGGGAATTAAAATACCGTTTGTGTATATAAGTGAGTTTTCATGTTCAAGTGAATTACATTTGAAATCATTTTCACTCAGCATCTGTTTTATTCTCCAGCTAGGGACCTTTGCGGATACCTTGGCTAGCCTTTTCCTTTCTCTAAAGAGACATGCATGCCAAAAGGGGATTGAAATTGGCCAAGAGTGAAGTCATCTCAACAACTTATTTCTTGTTATAAGGGAGAACTTAGATGGTATTCCAAAGACCCACGTGCAAATTGGGAATGAACTCTACAAAGATCATGGTAGCATTTTCCTGTATTCAATAGCAATAACTACTTCAGTACTCCTTTGTATGGGATTCATCTTTCCTTTAAGAGGCACATGTGATTTATAATATTGGAAATAAACAAAATTTCATTGGGTGGTCATTGTGGGATGGAATGAGAGTTTAATTTTTATCTGTCACACTAATAAACTAAATAAGATGGAAAGAATACAGGGTCACTGAGATTCTTCCCAGTTCTCAGTTTCTATGATTCTGTAAATATATTTATGCTTTGGAGTTACCGTGACTTAATGAAGACGTATAGTCAACTCAACAGTTTAGAGAAATTCAATTATGTAGTTAAACAACCAACCTCTTTAGCTTCATAAAACATACATTGACTTCAAATTGTTCTTTGACTAACAAGATAACAAGACTTAATGAGTCAGCATGGCCCCATGTGACTCTGTTAGACACTGGAGGAGCTGTGATTAGACCGTTGTCCATGTTAAAAAATAAAAAGTTTGGAGCTTTAATTACAGAGGAGGCTCAACATGAGTCAACAGTATGATGTAGTTATCAGACAAGCCAACCCAACTTACATGACATTAATAAAAACTCAGTGTACGAAATCCTATTGGCTGTGCTGGTCTCCCCACATCTAGAATGCTGGATTCCATCTGGGTCACTATATTCATAAGAGGGACATACAGACACACCCTCCAAAAGAGGGTGACTAACATGATGAAGAGATCAGAGACTATGAGGAACGGTTGGAGACTGTAGGACTATTTTTAGTTTTGAGAAGAAAAGACTGGGTTGGGGATACATCCTTGTTGTTACTGTTGTTCAGTTGTTTCAGTTGTGTCTGACTCTTCATGACCCCATTTGGGGTTTTCTTGGCAAAGATACTCAAGTGGTTTGCTATTTCCTTCTCCAGCTCATTTTACAGATGAGGAAACTGAGGCAAAGAGGCTTAAGGGACTTGCCCAGAGTCACACAACCAGTAAGAGTCTGAGGCTCAATTCAAATTCAGGTCTTCCTGATTCCAGGCCCAGCACTCTTTCCACTGTACCACCTAACTGTCCCAACAGTCTTCCGATTTTTGAAAATGTGGAAGAGGGATTATACTATTTTATATAGCTCTAGACAGGAGAGTTAAAACCAAGGGTGTAAGTCAGAGGGAGAGAATTTAATGAAAACTTCCTTATAATTATCATGTAATCTTAGTACTTGAAGTAACCTCAAAGGAAATCTAGTACAACCTTGACATGGAGCATGAATCTCTTTCACAAAACCCTTTGTGAATGCCCATCCAGCATCTGTTGAACACTTTCCAATTTGGGGGCTCTAACTGTTGCCCAATGGAGCCAATTTCAGTAGAATGTAGGCTCCTTTAGTTCAGGAATTCATTTTCATTTTGTCTGTCTATCCCAAGCAGCTAGCACAATACCTTTCACATAGTAAGCATTTAGTAAATAGTGGTTGGATTGGGTTGAGTTGAATTCCACCTTGGGATGCCTCTAATTGTCTGGAAGGTGAAGACCTTCTGATTCCTCAGAATAAAACAGACTTTTTTCACAAGGTGATGAGTTCCATCACATAAGAAGTGTTCCTTAAATAGGAAGATGCCAAATGGTCACTGGTTTGTGGTATGGTAGAGGACGTTCATCCTTTGAGAAGTTGTGGAACTAGATGATCTGAGAACTTCCTTATAACTCTGACACTGTAATTCTATTATTTTACTTTTGGCTAATGCTCTACACTAATTCACCCAAAACTTTGTGTTCCATGCAAAATCTGAGATAGACTCATTTAAAACAGATCTTTTGATGTTTATATATGACATATATGCTGCATCTTGCTTTTCTATTTTTATCTCCTCTGTTTAGCACAATGCTTTGTACGTAGTGATCCTTCAATAAATCCTTCTTTCATCCATCTGTTGAATTATTTGACTATTTTCAGAACTCCATAGTACCATGAATTTTAAGCATATTTGGTAGGCCTGCTGTCTAAAGACATGTTTTCCCAGAGTAGCCTTCCATCTCTAACTACAATGAGACTTCCCAGAGCCTTGCTCCAAATATGGCAGATCCTGATTGAAATAAATTGAGTGAAATCACATAAAGAAAATGTAGAATGTAGTTGAGCTGAATTGATATTGACCACTTGATGCACAATTAAAGAGTCCCCATGGTTATTCTACTCACCAGTTATGTGACTTTGGACAAATCATTACTCTCTGGGTCTAGTTTTCTCATCTGAGAAGGGGTTGGGAAAGATGATCTCCCAGGTCTTTTCCAGTTCTAATCCTCTTATGCTATTCGCATCACTTTAAGGAGGGTGAAGTGGGAGAACAATAGAAGTCTGGACTTGTAATTTCATTGATGTAGAGAACTCCTTACGTGGAAATAACCCCCACTGACAATGCACACAAGAAGCACAATAATGGAATAGAAAACAATTTTGAAAGACTATAGAACTCAAGTCAATTCAGGGATCAATCAAGACTCCAGAAGCCGATGGTGATGTACTTTTTGTTTGTTCTTCATTCTGAAAAGGATCAATGCCATCATGGGGTAAGGTCTTGATTTAAGTGTGAATTGGAATTAAGTGAGGCAGAGTTACACAGGTGAGTCAGCCTCACTCTCTCTTCCAGAATCATGGAAGCCTAATGGACAAGAGCAAAGTCAGGAAAACTGGTGATGGCCTGGGATTCAGGATGCTGGATAATCTTGACATCTATGTCTAACCAAGCTCAAAGCACTCTACCAGCTTCAGTCACTTTCATGGCTATTGGATCGAATTGTTCTCATCTGCCCATTCCACTGGAGGAAGTCTTCACATGATTGGAGTAGACATCCTCTTAACTCACCAGTGAGTTTGAAGCTGGTCTGTTACCCTCAACCTGGTTTAGTCCATCTGCCAAGGTAATTTGCCAGGGTATGGCCACTGCCCATGCTACAGCTTCTTGGAGCCACAGGTAAGAGTTGAGTGAAGGTGGCCACCTAAGGTGGATGAGCAGCCCTGAAAAGGGCTCAGTAAGCCCTCGTGCAAGAGGTGTTAGTCCTCCCTGCACAACCTATACACAACCTACCTCTCTGAAGACGTACTGAATGAGACATGCATCCCAGAAACAGCCAGCATGTTGGTTTCTTTTGCTTGACTGTGTTTATTTGTTACAAAGAAAAACTATTGAGGTAAGAGGAGGGAAGGATGAGTTAGTGATCAGTGAAAGGTAAAGAAAAGAGAAAGAAAAATAGCATGAATAAAACAATAAAAACAAAAGGAAGAAAACTAAATGAAGTTCAAAGAATGGGACACAAACAGGACAATTTTGTTATTATGAGTTAAAAATTTTTTTAATACTTTTAAAAAACCAAGGTATGCACCAAATTCCTGGTTTTCATATGCACATCCCTGTTTTGTTCTTTGTTCATAGTTGTTTATAGTAAAAAAAAACATTTAACTGAATAAGAGAAATTCTCTCCACCCTGCAGCTAGGCATTTTCTCTGTAAATTATAGTTTTAGTTGCTTTGGGTGCTGAGACGTTGTGATTTGGGGTAAGACTTGAACCAGGCTTTTCTAGATCCTGAGATTCTCTCCCTAGCCATTATGCACACTGCTTCTCCTCTGACTAAATTCCTCTGATGAAAGGGAAGTAAAGAAGGATTCTTCAAAAATGTTCATCAGTAAGGAAATGTTGCCAAGTGGAGCTCTATCCATCCATCATATGCGGACTCTGTAGATAGAGAGGGAAGTGACAAGGGCATAAGATGGTCCCTTTCCTGAAAACTATGGGAACACACCCAGTCAAACTCTCCTCTTGAGCTCATGAGACCATGCACAGTTCATACTGATTCTTTGGTATTCCTGGACCAGACACAGGCCAGTTTAACACAACTGTGACCAAAGATGTTAGACATGGTTTAACTCAGTTTGGATTTAAATCTCCTTTTCTGCTTTGTATCAGAAATTTGGAAAGTCATAATCAGCTTCCATCCAAAAGGCTTCTCTCAGATTTTATATAAGAACCAGCATATGCTATGGTCAGGCATCAGGAAGGTTTGGCCAGATCTCATGGATGCTCTTGCCAAGGAGAAGGCATCTCAAAAGTAGGTAGGGTTCACTAGTCCAGGTGTGGCATTCTCTTCAGAACCATGGAGAGACAATGTCTTCCTCTAAAAGTTATTCATTTTGAGTATTCCATTGCTAATATTTTAGGTTTCTACTATGCTAATTACTGGTCAAAAAGACAATCAATTAGAGGAAACTCTCACCATCAGTCCCCCAAGCTCCTGTATCTATGAAATCGATTACTGTGTTTGATCAAACTTCTGAATTAGAGTTCTTTGGAATCATTCTCAACACAATAAGCTCCTTTCCTATCACCTGAATAACTTCCAATAGAAAGTTAGATGCTGATATTATGAACTCTTTCAGGCTACTAGATAAGCATTTAATATGCTACTCAGAAAAAGTTCATTACTTTAGCTAATAATGCATCAAAGATTCAATGTGAAGAAAGTATTTTAGCTTTCTCTTTAGAGGCAGTAGGGTTTGAGTGCTGGCTTTGGAGTCAGTGGAGCTGAGTTCAAATTTCAACTTGGATTCTTACTACCTCTATAACCCCCAGCAAGTCATTGAAGGGGGGTTGGATCTGTTAGATCCCTTCTGATTGATCTCTAAGGTATGTACTGGACTTGGAACCATATTTAGCCTCATCTCTATCCCTTCTATACTTCTAACACTAAGTACCAATGGAGGAGGCAGAGTTCTACAGTGTAAAAAAACTGGATATGAAGTCAGGGGACTTGGGTCTGAATCTAGGTTCAGTCACTTTTCACCTAAATTGCAAAGGAAAATAATTATATCAAAATACATTTACTAAAATTATTTTTTAAATACATTCTAAGATCCTGGTTAAGAATCTCTGTATTAGGGGCGGCTAGGTGGCTCAGTGAATAGAGCACCAGCCCTGGAGTCAGGAGGACCTGAGTTCAAATCTGGCTTCAGACACTTAACACAAAAACTAGCCGTGTGACCTTGGGCAAGTCACTTAACCCCAACTGCCCTCCAAAAAAGCAAAAAAAAAAAAAGAATCTCTGTATTACATGATCTTTAAGGTCCCTTCAGGGTCTAAATCCTAGTATTCAAATCTGTGAGGAACATAGGCAAGACTCTTTTCCTTTCTAAGCCTTAGTTTCATTCTATATAAAATGAGTAAATCAGAGTTGAATTACATATCTCACAGGATTGATGTGGAGAAAGTGCTCTGGAAAGAACAAAGTCCTTTTTCACTGGATAAATGGAAGCTGGGGTGCTGTGGGAGCAGAATGTTGAATTCATCTAAAGTTGGTCTTTTTTTTTTTCGCTTGTGATCACAAGAGAAGGCAGGAGGGTAGAAATGTGTAGAAATATGTGTAGAAATGACTGTGATGTAAAAATAAAAGGCATAAGGTCCTTATAATGACCTTATAAGGCATAAGGACTCGGTATCCAATTCAACTCCATCATTTTACAGAAGAAGAAACTGAGACCCAGAAAGTCAAGTAACTTGCATAAGGCACCCCAAATAACTAACTCAATTGGCAGGGCTGTCATTTGAACTCAGATCTTCTCTTTCTAAACACATAGTCTTTCTCCTGCATTATCAAGATAAAAAAACAACAACAAAAAAGAAAGTAGTGTACGAATATGAACAAATATTTTTGTTATTGTAAACAGCAGGGCAGAGCATGTAAACTGAAGGCTCTGCCTTGGTTATTATAGGGGAGGAGAGGAAATGAAGCTGTGGACTAATCATGCCAATTCTACCCATACAGCATGCTCACGTCTTGTTTTAGTAGCAGCTGGGGACCCAGTTCCTCTCTAGTTACTGCCCAGCAGCAGCGGCAATGCAGCCAGGGACACACCAGAGCTCCAGACACGACCAAGCCTTTTCTTCTCCCCAAGGACAGCGTGTGTGTGTGTGTGTGTGTGTGTGTGTGTGTGTGTGTGTGTGTGTGTGTGTCTGTGTCTGTGTCTGTGTGTCGGCGTGTCTGCGTGTCTGTGTGTGTGTGTGTGTGTGTGTGTGTGTGTGTGTGTGTGTGTCTGCACGCCGTGGTGTTTTCAAATAGGATTGTAGGCTGAGCCTCTTGCCAGCAGAGGGCAGCAAGAGACAAAGAATAGGATATTTGACGCTTCACCCCCCCCCCCCTTTCTTTGTCCAATAGCATGGAACCTTTGTATTTTAATGGTTAAAAAAAAAAAACTCCAATAGATCCCATATTTCAGAATGCAGAGATACTCAGTTATGTGCATTTAAACCTTTATAAATCCAGAACTTAGTTCATGGAGGACTACGATCAAATGTCCTCATTTGTAAAATAAAGGACTTGGCCTCTATGATAATAATATAATAGCTAGAATTTACATAGCACTTTAAGGTTTACAAAGCACTTTACACATATTATTTCATTTGATCCTTACAACAGCCCTGGTAGGCTGTTGCTATTGTTATCCCCATTTTTACAGATGAGAAAACTTTGACAAGGAGAGGCTAAATGACTTATCCAGAGTCTCACCACTAGTGCCTAAGGTTGAATTTGAACTCAGGTCTTCCTGACTAAATCCAACACTCTACAATTTTGTCATCCTAGGAAACTCCTTGAAAAGAACAACTTCCTGCAGAATTCTTAAAGGAAAGGATCTTCCTCTTTTCTGTCAACTCAGCAACACAAATACTGTTTGGAAAATAGCTCATTGCTTTTCAGGAAAGTCCACACCTTTTGTTACTTTGTAATTAGGCAGTGGGTCACAAGGGGTATGGGCCCTTTGACCCTGAAAAAGTGTATATATACTCTGAGGTTAGCATTTTGCTTTGGGACTTACTCATGGGAAGAGTGTTCCAGTGATATAACCAGATGAGATTCCAGGTAGCTGTTAAGGAGCCCCCTGCTTTGAAAACACAGATGTTGGTGCTTCTCTCTCTGTTAACTATGTATGTATGTAATGGTCAGACAGTTGGATCTGTCTGTTGATCTGTGATGTCTGTATTATTTGGTCAGATGGTTAGAATCCCGGTCTATTGGTCTTTATGCTATTATTTCTGCTTGTAATTTATGTTTGTATTTTCTCTGAAGTTCAGGGTGCTGACTTTTCCCCCTGAACTAAGTAAATTATATATATATATGTTTGATTAAAGAAAGATTATTGGACCCTTTTGAGTTGCTTTCCTTTAGAAAGACAGATAAAAAAAACTTGTGCTAGCAGCCATCCTGGGTATGCTAGGGTGCTTGTTGTTACTGCTTACTATGTGCCATTTTCCATATTAGATGCTAGGGATGTGAATATAAAGAATAAAAATATTTCTCCCCACAAAAAAAGAAAGTAGCTCATTGCTAAGTTGAATGAATTTGGTGTCCCTTTAAATAAGAATTAACAATTGACACTTCTGTGTAATCCAAACATATTGACATTCTATGTATCTTTTCTAGGATTGGAATTCTGTTGTATAATGTCTAATTATACTTTGATACAGAATTTTTAGGACTCATATTTACTAAACACAAAAAGAAACAGAAGATATTGAAATGAGAAGTTGATCATCCTGGTGGCAATGAAGTTTCTTCCCAGGCCCCTGACTTATTGCTATGTGTGGAAGTATGTACCAAACAGCAGGTGGGAGAAGCAGAAGGAACATTGGTATAATGATCACCTACGTGCCTCATACTAGGGAGAGAGGGAACACCGAAGTGAAGGGTCAGAAGATCCCTTCTGAAATATACCTGGATTCCATTTTTTATTTGGATCATGGAAAGGTCATATAGGCATGCTCCAGAGAACTCTCTCCCAAAGGTCTACAGAGGCTTTCAGATAGAATGAAATCTCTCTGAGGTAAGAGACTGTTTCCTTTTTTTGCCGTTTTTGCCACTAACTCCTGTTAATAAATGCTTATTAATTTATTGGTTCAATACCAGGAATAAATAGGCAGATATTCTCTTGGCTCTTCCTGCCAGAACATAGCTACTTTAGTCTTTGTTCTAGAAGAGCTGAAATTTAGAAGGGCCCATTTCTTCCTCTGGTAGATCTCTGACTAGCTGGCCTATGCCAAGACTTCCAGAATCTGTGATGTGATTGTCCCCAATCTCTCCCTAAAGCTCTTGGAAGCCTTTCCTGATAACATCATCCCCCTCCTAGAGTTGGAGGACCTGGCCACTGGGGCCATCATGGAGATGGGATGTTCTTGGTATGTCTTCTAGTAAAAGGAGATAATTGACACTGCATTATCTTCATTGCTACATCCCCAGTCTGCTACCTCTCCCCATCCTTTATGTCCTCGGGGGTGTTGGCAGTAGCAGGGGAACACAAGTTATCACTTTTTCAATGTGATCATAGTCAACTTTCAAGGATCCCTTGAGTCAGAGTCTCTCACAAATGCTATCCATGGGGCAAAGACTGTGAAAACTGTTGAAGAAGTAGATGCCTTGTGCCATTTGGACCCCTATCTCCATCTTGTATCCTAGGATATTTTGTGATACTTACTCTGGACTCTGAATCTGTTAATTATCTCTAGCATTACTGATGCTCAACTGCTTTTCTGGGGGTAGACCTTGAGGGCTTCACTCACTATCACATCAGGGAGGGCCCTCAGGATTTTCTTTATGTGCCAAGAAATATGGCTTTTCCTATGCTCCAGTTCTAGTAAAGCAATGCTATGCTAGGCACCTTGCCTCATGAGACTATTCCCAATTTCCATTACTCTTAGATTAAAGGATGGCCATAGAATCAAGGCTCTAGACCTGAAAGGCACCCCAGATCCTATCTACTCTAACTTCATTTTACAGTTGAAGAAATTGAGGCCCAGGGAGGTTAAGTAACTTGCCCAAGGTTATACAGGTAGTAAATACCCCGGTAGCCAGTGTCTTCTCAAAAGCTTGCTCAGAGAGTAGTACCCCATCATTCCTAAAAGTAGAAGGAAGGAAGCAAGGGAAGAAGGGACAGAAAAAAGAAAAAACAGGCACCGTAAGAAAGACAAAGTCTGTGTGGGCAGAGATTGTCAGCTTTGCTTCTTCCTCTCCAATGTTTCTAGTGCTTTTTGAAGAGTTATTAATACTTTAGGGCTATTTACATGGCCAAGACATGATCAAAGACGGGTTGGATTGGGAAGAATGATGAAGCATGAGGGGAACTGAAAGAAAAAAGAAAAAGAGGGTGCAGTTGTCAAGAGCCCCCATTGGAGGTTCTGAGTGTGTTTGAGGGGCACATTGCCAGCCTGCACCTGAAGGCAAAGAAAGAGATAAATGGAATTCATTTCTCTGAAATCAGTTGGATTTCCAAAGGGAGGGATGATTCAAAGACTTCCTCCAACTGCCCCAAATGCCCTTTTATGCAGGTCAAAACTATGGGACTGATTATTGACAGAACTTAAGATTTGTTGACTAGTTTAAGGCATGTGGTCTGGGCAATGTTATGCTAAAAGAGCTTTAATGCTTCTTTGACAGAGATTCAATGACAGCTGTGAGTAAATAGAAGAAAACAGCAGTACTGGGCGGATTCTTGACATATGGGAGCTATGGCCACAGACAGCAAGATTGCTCCCCTCCATAGGCCATATATGGAATGAAACTGACAAGGAACACATTTCCTAGGACTTGCCAAGAGGCTGCAAAAGATGGAGTCCTATGGATTCAAGCAGGAAATATTGTCCAGCAAGGCTCCAAAATGCTTCCTTGTCTCAGAACATGAGTTTTCTAGGACTTGTTTCCTTTTCCCACTAATGTCTGAGTCTGTGTGGAGGGAATGGGGACAAGGAAGAAATTATTCCACTGCTCTCATATGGAGCTGGGTAGCATTGTGACTCCCTAGATGAGCAGAATGCCTATGTCCGAAGGAAAGAAATGTTTGTACTTTACTTTTCTCAGTTAGATTATCAATCAAGGGTTCTCAAATGTGGTCTACAAAGTTTCTTCAGGTAGCCTACTGTTTAATTTCTTATAAAATTAGGCTTATAATATGATAGCTTTTGTTCTTGCCATGCATTAATTATTTACTTATGTGTATGTCCATGTATATAATACTTTAAAAAACCCAAAAATTAGTGTAGTGTTGTTTCTGTAAAAACAGTTTTTCATTAATTTGGACACATTTGCATTTTCCAGTGTCACATGGGCATGCATGGACAGAGGGCTATAGTTTATACCCCCATCAAAATGGATTGAGTCAAAAACACTTGAAAAACATCACTCTAGGTTTTTTGAGGTATCAACTCAAATCAGCATTTATCAGCATGTATGTGAGTGTTTATGTTGTGCTCAGCAAGCTCTGTGGGATACAGAATCACAGAACATGGCCTTTAAGCCCCAAACAATTCCAGGCTAAGTGGTAAGACAACCAGAGTGTGGCTATATTAAAAAAAAGGGGGAGGGTTGGATTGTATTAGACCTAACTATCAGTGGTATAGTAGTTCATAGAAAGGAGTCATTGTGGATTGGAGGACTGGGAAGTTTTTCTGAAGGGGAACTTGAGCTGGGTCTTAATTGTTGGATAGATTTTGGAGAGAAGGAAGGAAAACAGTATGAACAAAAACATCCAGCACTGAAGTGGCACATTTAGGCCCTGAATAGCATAAGCAGCAGTTTTCAACCTGTGGGTTATGTTCAGTTTGTAACAATGAAAATACATCCTGTATATCAGATATTTACATTATGATTCATAACAGTAGCAAAATTACAGCTATGAAGTAGCAACGAAAATAATTTTATGGTTGGGGGTCACCACAACATGAAGAACTGTGTTAAAGGGTCATCACATTAGGAAGGTTGAGAACCACTGGCATAGAGCATTTGAGCCAGAAAGTAAAGAAAAATCAACTTGGATAGGGAAGATGAGACTAAATTATGAAGACTCCTGAATGTCAAGGTGAGGAATTTGGACTCGATGGGGTTGTAATTCATATCCACAATACAAGGTGAGCCCACAGATGAATGAACTTTTAAAAAAAAAGTATTTAATGATAATAGTATTTAATAATAGCTAACATATACCACCTACCAGACACTATGTTAAGTACTTCACAAATATTTTCTCATTTGATCCTCCCAACCTTGGGAGGATCTATTATTATTATTATTCCTATTCTATTATTATTGTTGTTGTTGTTGTTGTTGTTGTTGTTGTTGTTGTTGTTCCCATTCTATAGATGAAGAAACTGAGGCAAACAGAGATTGTGATTTGCCCAGGGTTGCACAGCTAGTCAATATCTGAGGCTGGATTTGAACTTAGGTCTTCTTAACTCCAGACCTGGTATACTATTCAGTATGCTACTTCTCTACTGCTAATTACTTATATACTGTTACATTGTTAGAATTTTCTAAGTCTCTGCTCCCCACCTTTCACTTCACCATTTAGTACAACCCTCCCTTGTAACAAAGAAATATAGCTGTTTGTTTTTAATCAATATTTTGGGCATATCTAAACTTCTATGCTTCATTCTATACTTTTAGTCCATACCTCTCTCCAGAGAGGTAGGAACCATATTTCACGATCATTCCTCTAAAGTCATGATTGATGAGTACATTGATCAGAGTCCTGAAGCCTTTCAGTCTTACTTTCTTTTATATTATTAAGGTCATTGTATAAATTGTTTTCCTGGCTCTGCTTTTCTTTTTCTTTCTTTCTTTTTTTTTTTGACTCTACATCAGTTCATACAAGTGATCACAAGTTTCTATGAATTCTTAATATTCATTATTTCTTACAGGGCAATAACATTTCATCACATTCATATACCACAATTTGTTCAGACATTGCCTGGTAAAGGGGACCCATTTTCTTTCTGCCACAAAAAGTGCTGCTATAAATATATTTATATAAATGGAACCTTTCCCTATTTCTTTGACCTTATTGAAAATATAGATCTAGTTGTCATTCCAGTGGGGGTGGGTGACAAGGGAGGAATCGAAAGAATCTAGAATTTAAAGCTCTGCAATACCTGCAACTAGGAATTAAGATATATAGGGGCTAGTGTAGGGAGACCCTCTTTGCCCTACCAGAAAGTTAGAGAGCAGACCAGGGGAGGGGCTCTACAGTGGGATCGCTGTTTTGGGGTTGGGGTAGGGGAAAGATGGGGAGAAAATTTGTAATTCAAAAATGTCATGAAAATGAATGATGTAAACAAGAAACAAATAAAATTTATTACATAAAGAAAGAAAGTATAGCTCTAATGGAGTCAAAATACATGTACAGTTTGGCAGCTGTTTCTAGTGTAATTCCAACTTGTTTTTCCAAAGCTATCGAACCAATTCACAGCTCCACCAAGAGTACAATAGTGTGCCTGTCTTTGCAGAGTCAACATTTGCTATTTTTGAGTCTATCATCCTTCCCGATCTAATGAGTATGAGGTAAAATCTCAGAGTTATTTTAATCTGCACTTCTATTATCAGCTATTATTTCATGTTTGTTCACAACTTGTGTTTCTTCTTTTGAAAATTACCTGCACATATCCTTTGGCCTTTGAATTATCTTTTTCCTCAATTAGCTTTTATACTTTATGTTCTATTTGTGCAATTGTACTTTTTAAGTTGTGTTTTTTTTCCCCACTCGATTTTTGTCTCTCCTTTTCTCTTTGGCTGATTCTACTTTTTAAGCAGTTTTTTTGTTCTTTCCCCAAGCTGTTGACTCTTTTTTCATAATTCTCTTGCATCACTCTCATTTATTTTCCCAATTTTTCTTCTACCTCTCCGACATGATTTTTAAGCTCCATTTTGAACTCTTTTGTGAGTTCTTTCTTGGTTTGAGACCATTTCCCATTTTTCTTTGGGGTTTTGCTCATAGGTGTTTTGCCATTGTCCTCATCTGAGTTTTTGTCCTGATCTTCTGTCCCCACAATAATTTTCTACAATCAGATTCTTTTTTTATTGTTGTTTTGCTCATATTTCTGAACTTTTCCTTTCTTTTGAATTTGAGCTCTGTTCCCAGGGAAAGGGCACTATCTCAGGCTTTTTATGCCAGGGGCTGCAGGCAGGCTGTTTACCTTGTGCTGCATTGATGATGCCTATGACCCTTGTGTCTGGCACTGCTGGAGGACATGGGAGTCTGGCGGCTAATCTGGTGTTGAGCAAGCATCAATGGTGCTGGTGTAGCATGTGCTGAGACTGGTGGGGGTGTTTCTGTATTCCCTTAGGGCTCCACTGAAATACCTAGAAGCACATGGAGGTCTTGGTGCTAGAGGTTGTCTGCTTGCCTGGAGCTATGCTGAAGCATAAGCACATAGAGGTCCCAGGGCTATGCTGAAGCATGTGGAGGTTCTCAGATCCAGAGTCTCCCATTCCCCTGGCTATTCTGAGGTGAATGTGGGGGGGTTATGGTTGGTGCCTACCATTTCTAACACATTGGGACTCAGGATCTACCACTGGTTTGTTGCTGGTTTGCTGGGACACTTCCTTTTATTTCTCCTACTGATACTCCAAGTTTCCTGGGCTCAAAGATTGTTTCACCCCATCTTTTGGCTAACTCTGCTGTTCCAGGATTTGTTTTGGGGGCACTATTTTATGGCTATTTGGAGGTGAATATAAGAGAGCTACTGCTTACTCTGCCATTTTGGCTCCCAGAAATCCCATTTCCCATTGAATTATCTTTTGAAAAAGCTGGATCTTCAAGTTTATTTTGTTTTCTTCTAAGTAAAGACTACCTTTGGTCTTCTGTCTGTTTAGAATATCTTCTATTACTTCTGAGCAAGAACCAAAGAACCCTTATTTAGTTAGGAGTTGCAGTATGTAGGGACTTGGTATAGCAGCTTTTGGAAGTAGCAGTTGGAGGATTTATAAATGGAGACCAGAGATACTAGGTGTGAGGAGACACAGTAGAATGAATAGTGGAAATAGATTTTTTAAAATTTCCTCTCCATGATCCAAAGGCATCATTACCCAACAACTGCTACAGGGTTTCTCATCCATTGAGGGAAAGCCTAGTATTTTTCTGAATCAAGTAGACATATTCTCTTGAGAAGAAGTTGTGGTACAAACAGCATGATGAATGGTCACAGGTCTTGTTTCTCCCTGTGAGAAGTCCATTGAGACACTGTAAATATCCCCTTAAAGTTGAGGTTCTGCCCCCTCTGGGTTATAAATTTAGAGGAAAGTTTTTATTGGCCATTATTAAATTGCTTAACTAGAATTCAGGAACTTGCTTAACAGCTGGGATATTTTAGAAATATGATAAAGAGACAAAGAAGTATCAACATAGTAACTGAATAAACTAGGATGGAAAATACCATAGTTTCAGAGGATTTTGTAGTGATTTTTTTGTTTTTTTCCCATTGGTTCTACAAATTGGCACAACTCACCATAATGTGTTGAACTAAAAAATAAGTCTTTTTGTGCTATTATAATGAAGTTTATCCTTATCATGGTCTAGCAACGTAGTCTAAATATGTAGGATTATGGCATTGACTAAAATTCAAGGATCTTTATTTATTATTTTTTGCATTGTTACAGATTTCTAGTTGTTTGGCCTTGAAAGTATGTTGAGTTAGGGGGGAAAAGGATAAACTTTAAAAAAGAAAATACTTGGAGTTCAAAATAGAAACTGTGTCAACAAGATATACTTGCCATCACAAAATCCGGTTTTGGTAATGAAGGTACTGTTAGAAAAGTGAGAAAAGGCTGGGATGAAAAGCCACTGCACAATTTCTATTCTATTCCTACAACTAAACAAAAAATGTTATAGTTTTGCTTTGAAGCTGCTACAAAGATTGATTATTGTAGTGAGGACTAAAATATTTTCCCTCCCTATTCTGTAGTAGTGCTGGAAGAAGTGTACGGCAACGTTTGTCCTCGTTACCCTAGAGTTTTGAGGAAGCAGCTGTTTGAATACCCCTACACAACTGCCCAGAGAGAACCTCAGTGAATCAATTAAGGAGAGAACGGAGTGTCCCTCTCCACTCAAGAAAGCCTAGGAGGAGTGTATATACATTAAAATCTTGACCTCTGTGATTGGGAAGTTTAGTTACCAACTGTGATAAAACATTATGAGCCAAAATGGAATTGAAGAGAAGTCCACTTATAAGGTACATAGAAAAATTTTTCTTCCAGTATCTGGGAAATTTTGTAATGTATGGAAATTGGGACTACAAGATCTACAATGTAAAAGAAGGTTCTAGAAAAGAAGTCATCTACATTTTTACGTTGTGATGCTGACAGTCAGGGACAAAGAGCAGATCACCTGGGAAAAGGAATGACTGCCATCTGCTGGGAGCTAAGGAAAATTTTTAGGACGCAAGGGATCTAAGCAAAATTATGTTAATTTGCAAGAAAAGCTACAATGTGGAGCAGTAAATTACGGTACCTACAAAAGCTGTTAAAGGTTCAAGTTGCAGAAGAAGGAACATTGAATACACAGAGAGGAGCCCTCAAAGGGAGCACTAACACGTAGAGGAGCAACTGATTTTCTTCTCCCTGCTGGAATCCTCAATAGCTCCTTACTCTAAGTGGTTGAGACTATATAGACCTTTGAGAAGAAGGCTGTTCCCTCATGAGCATTATTATTTTTTTCTGGACTCTGATATGAGTCTTAATTATTTCCCTTAGCCCCTAAATAAACTTGTTCATGTTTTGAGCTTTGTGACCCCACATGCTTGTGAAGGAAGTTAGTGACTACAAGGGTCATCAGATACTGAACTCCCATATTACATGAGTAGGAGCAGTGAGTCATTAAAAGAAGAAATCCTCCAAAGAAAGCCTCCCTTTCATGTTGGGAGAGAACCTCTGAATAATAATAGTAACTTAGGGTATTTGAATAAGGGAACTAAGACTTTCAAGGCAATTAAAAGTGTTAACCTTCTGCTTTCTTACATTCCAGATCAGTATGCAGTTCTTTAATGGAATCCCACTTCTATCAAATCATATCCTCTTAGAACTTTATTTCAATTTGATTCAATTCAATAAGCATTTATTAAGTGCCTACAATGTAACAGGCATTGTGCTAAACTTTGGGATCATGAAGACAAAAATAATTACTCTCTGACCTCAAGGAGCTTTCATTCTACTTCAAGAAGACTACATAAACACAAACAAATAAATACAAAATATATACAAAGAGAATATTGTGTCATTTGAGGTTAGGAGAGGAGCTCTAAAATCTAGGACAAGGATTCTTAATCTGGAGACCACAAACCCCAAGGGATCCATAGATGGATTTCAAGGGATTCATGAACTTAGATGGGGAAAAGATACATTTTTATTTTTACTAACCTTTAACAGAAATTTAGCATTTCCTTTAATTATTTAAAAATCTTATTCTGAGATGGGGGTCCATAAGCTTTACCAAGACTGGTGAAGGGGACCATGAGAAAATGAGGGGGGGGGGAATGTTATGTACTTCTGAACTAAATAATTAGAAAGAGACGCATATAGAAGGTGGTACTTGAGTTGGAGGGCTGGGACTTCAAGAAGTAGAGGTGAGGACAGAGTACATTCCAGGTAAAGGACAAAAAAGCCAAGAGATATGGTGTTATGTATGGGAAGAAAAAGTAGACCAGGCTGGCTGGAATGCAGAATTATGAGGATAGGTGAGCTCTAGAAGGGGAAGTTGGAGCCAAACTTTGTAGAATTCTAAATGTCAAACAGAAGAGTTTATATTTTTAATCTTAAAGTTAATAGAAAATCATGGAAGCACAGGACCAGAGGATCGGAGATGTAGAGCAGACTGGGACATTGGAGGTCTACCCAGTCAAACCTTCTCATTTTACACATGAAGAAACTGGGATCCCAGAGATGTGAAGTAATTTGTCCAAGGTCACATAGGCAGAAACCTAGCAGAGCAGGGATTCATATCTAGGTCCTTTTACTCCAAATTCAGATTTCTTTACAACCCGCACAGTCTTTCATGGGCAAACCTGTTCTTTAATTATGTTCAGCTGGCAACTCTGTGGGGACAGAGTGGAATGAAGAGAAGCTGAGGCAGAGAGATCAATTAAGAGGCTATTGTAACAGTAAACTGAAAAGTAACAAAGGCCTGAAATAGGAGAGTGGCCATGTGAGTAGAGGGAAGGGGTCAGGTGGAAGAGATTTTGTGGAGATTGGCTCAATCACACTTGGCAACTGATTGGAGCTTTCCTAGGAAGCTTAAATACAGAATGGCTTAATGACCCAATAGCCCATGATATAATGAGTCTTTTTGCCTTTGGGGGTACAATAAAACCCATTCTGCCAGTTCCTCCCCT
>CM053601.1:104085131-104103747 GCA_028646575.1 Pseudocheirus occidentalis | reverse complement strand
TTGTGGGAGGGGTCTTACAGTGGGATCAATGTTCTGGGCTGGGGGGTAGGGACAAAAAGGGGAGAAAATTTGTAACTCAAAACCTTGTGGAAATGAATGATGTAACCAAGAAAATAAATTAAAATTAAAAAAAAAAGCTGGAAGGGACAGCTAATACTAGATGATATTATCCAAAATGATCTCGATAATCTAGAATGAGCGGTCCAAACTAATAAAATACGGAGGAACAGAGAATGCTGAACAGTTTCAAAAATTCAACATAGATTTATTGTACGGAAGTATTCTTGTTGTTGGTTGTTCAGTCATTTTTCAATCACTCTAACTCTTCAAGACCCCATTTGGGCTTTTCTTGGCAAAGATACTGGAAGGGTTTGCCATTTCCTTCTCTAGCTCATTTTACAGATGAGGAAACTGAGGCAAACAGGGTAAAGTGACTCACCCAAGGTCACACAATTAGTGTCTAAAGCTAGATTTGAACTTGGGAAGATGAGTGTTCCTGACTCCAGGTCAGGCACTCTAACCACCCTGCCATCTAACTGCCCACATGCATAAATATAGGATGGGGTGAATGTGGCAGATAACAGTTTATATGAAAAAAGACCTGGGGATCCTAATGGACTGCAACAGTTTGACCTGATCAACCAAAAATAACCATGCTTTGAGGCTCTATTAATAGAACCGTATGATCCCAAAACATAGCAATATAGTCCTGTTGTGTTCTCTCCTTGGTTGGGCATATGTGGAAGACCATATTCCATCTGGGCAGCACATTTTTGATAAGCTTGAGTGTGTTCAGATGTGGACAGCCGAGATGATGAGGAAATTAAAAACCACATCATACTAGCCCTGGCTGATAGAACTGTGGAAGTTTAGCTTGGAAAAAAAAAGATTTACAAGGTGCCTGATAGACATATCCAAGTATTTGAAGAGCCTTCCTGTGCAAGAGAGATTAGGTTTATCCTACTTGACTCCAAAGCGAGGAAGTATGAACAATCTGGAAGGGATAGAAGCAGGGCTCTGTTCTGTTCTGTTTTGTTTTGTTTTTAAGATTTGAGAACAAGATCTGTGACCTTTTATGTATGTGGGTCAGTCAGTCAGTCAATTAATAAACATTTTAAAAGTACATACTATGTTCAGTTGTGCTAAGTGCTAGGAATGCAAAGAAAGGTAAAAGAGCCTCTACTCCCTCCTTAGATGTTGAACCCACCCCGAGGCAGGCCCTCAATCACCTCACACCTGGTCTATTGCAATAGCCTAACTGGCCATTCCATGAGTGAATTGGTGGTGAACCTCTTTGATGTCTGATATAAGCATTTGAGATCATCATGAAATCTTCATCCAACCTCAAGTTAAAAATCATCACGGATTCACTTAAAGTATATGTGTGTGTGTGTGTGTGTGTGTGTGTGTGTGTGTGTGTGATGCACACAAACATTTTATAAATGGAAAGGTTTTAGTCAGTTGCAGAATCCTATACTCCATGTGGTTAGGAAACAGAAAGTCAGGACCAAATAATCTTTGAATGAGATTGGCTTCTCATTTCTGATGTGGGTTGAGATTCTTAGCTTAATCATCTAAGTAGCAGGCAAGCCTTTCTATTGTCTAACAGCCACATCTATTCTGAGCAGAGATTTGTGTCTGGGGTAAGAGGAGAAAGGGAAAGATGGGGGAGAAAGAGAAAGAATGGGCACAAGACCCCCAAATGTTTGTTGGAACAGTCTACCCCACCAAAAAATATTTTAGCTAGTGAGAAAAACACTGTTCTTGCTTGGTGAGATTTTCTTTAATTACGTGAATTTCATTATACTGTAATTATACGTAAGAAGTACAATATAATAGAACACCATTATAATTATACAACAGGGAATTATTAATATTCAACCTGCTGGCTATAATTGCCGTTGATGTTTGTTATAAAAAGACTTCTGTATAAAAATATGAAGGGGAAAGAGAAGAGATTTAAATGGAATTTGCTCAGGGGCCCACCTCCCTAGGGATGGTGCTGCCTCTGTCCTCCTTGACTGATTTAAAGAAAATTTTGAATTTCATCATCAGTGGGAATAGGACCTAGAACTTCTATGGGTAGGAACTTTACTATGCAGTATGCTTCCAAGGGAGAACAATGTGACTGGTAGGAGCCTGAATTCTTGGGACCTACTGAAGGACGGTTCATCTGGTGTAGGAACCCAACCAACCATGCTATGTACTGGGCCACTCTACTGCGAGGATGTTTGATTTTCACTATTTCAGCACAACAGCTAAAGGTGATTTTTTTTTTTATTGTTGTTGCTGTATTTTCGCTTTAAGGCCACAGGGACTGACTAAACTAAACACAGCAAAGTGAAGAGCTCCAAACATCCCCAGTGGCAGTCAAGATATTTCTGGAATTAGACTTACCTTGGAATGACTCCAATGTTGCTATAAGCTGCAGAGACAGGCAAACTGGGATGGCAAGCCCTTTTGCTTCCTCACTCTGTAATTAGACAGCAAGCCCCCTCTTAGTTTGGTTAGAATGGGGGGATCACTCTTAATGCAACAGAACTGCTGCTTAATTGCAAACCTAATTCTGCTTTTTTTTTTTTTTTTTTTTTTTTTTTTTACTCCTATCAGATACAGCAGTGTCAGGGCAAGGGACCTACATCACTTAATCAGTGATGGATTGTTAAAGGCATTGTTATGTAATTACTGGGTGGCTAACACAACAAACAAACTCAGCTGTGGTCGCCAGCCAAATTAGATCTGTGCAGCTGAGTTTCTATAGGCTTTTCACCAGAGGAGCCAAGGAAAGCACTGTAAATTTACATGAAGCAAGGGAAAGAGGATAATAGACGATTAACAGACCAGGAAGCATATTTGGATGTATTCAGCTAATGTGCTCCTATCAAACAATTTGCTTTTGCTTTTCAAAAACCTCACTGGTTGGGATGGGAGGGGAGGAAGGAAACAACTTCCTTTTGTCTATTTTTCCAATTTTGTCTATTTTTTCCAAGAATTTATATATATATTTGAAAAGAAATGAAGGTTTCTTATTTCTAACTAACATGTAAATGGATATGTTTAAACTATGACACACCTACTATTTCAGTCTGAGCTCTGTTGGACAGACCAGCCACAACATTTGGATAAAAGTCCAAACAAATGTTCTTTGGTTGGCACAGATAACTGGGGCTTGTCTTTGATAATGACAATAACTGACATTAATATGGTGTTTTTAAAAGCTTACAAAATGTTTTACATATGTCACCTCATTTGGTCTTCATAGCAACCCTTAAATAATATGGATATCATTATCCCTCTTTTAAAGATGAGTAAACTAATTTTTTTTAAAAAAAACTAATTAAGTAGAGAAACAATTAGTTAACCTGATTTTTTTTAAAAGAGGAAAACTAAATTGCCATTATCAAATATGAAAAAGAATGTACAGCAATGGAAGTGAAAGTAAAGTTAAAAAAATTAACAGAAAAAAAGATGAAACTGACACACAGAGCAATTGAATAACCTGTTCAGAAACGGGCAGTTTGTAATATAATGTTGGGGCTGGGCTGGAACCTAGAAGATCTACGACTCTAGGTCCAGCATTCTTTCCAGGATGCCATGCGACTTCTCAGGGAAAGATGATTTAGGAAGTGCCAGGGAAGGCACAAGAGTGTGCCCCTGGAGGATCTGTGGGTCATATTTACTAATTGCTCAGCAATTCTCTTTCTAAAGGGTCACGGCAAAGTCTAGCTAGAATCCACAAGAGCTATGGGCAGCTTCCTTTAGACCAATGACTAAAAGATAGCTATCCAGAGACTAGTGCAGGATTTTCTTCTCCTCCACAGATGGAAGAAGAGAGACACACACAAAGGGAGGAGAATGCAGAATGTAGCATCCTCCAATGGAGGAGATGATACATAAAAGAAAGTGCCAGTGCAGGGCAGGTGGAAAGGCCCCAAAGTCCTAAGGCAAATCACGAGGCCCAAGACTACTCTTAACTCCATCAGTAGATGCAATGATGGTGTCGGGTATCTGTATGTTGCCACAGGGCACATCATAAATCCTACAGCACTGACCGATTCAGTAGCAGGATATGATGGTCCTTCATAACCAGAAGGAAAGAACTGATGACTCCCATCTCATCTAAGACACATGAGCAGTCAACTAACCTGGGTGAGTTCTGGGTAACACCTACTGGGGTAGGAATCAAAGGGGAAAGGACTAACCTGATGATGACCATTCTTCCCACCACCCAGTGATAGTGGATGAAGTCTGAGTGGGAGAGTAAAAAGGGAAGCAATTCTTAGGAATTTTAACTCTGTGATAGTAGACCACAGAATAATATAATTTTAAGACTGCATGCAGCATTAAAGACCACCTCGCACAACACTTTCATTTTACAAAAGAAATAACTGAAAACAGGAATGGTTGGAACATGGCCAAGGTAACAATGTGGCAGAATGAGGATAAGTCCTCTGGTGTCCCAGTGGCACAGTAGGGGTAGCCAAGTGGCACAGTGGATGGAGCACTGGGCTTGGAGTCAAAAAGACTTCCTGAGTTCAAATCTGAACTCAGACATTTACTAGCCGTGTGACCCTGGGCAAGTCACTTAACCCTGCTTTCCTCGGTTTCCTCACCTGCAAAATGAGTTGGAAAAAGAAATGACAAAGCAGTCCAGTATCTTTGTCAAGAAAACCCCAAATGGGATCATGAAGAGTCAGAAATGACTGAACAACAACTCTCAGTGTCCCATCTAATATTTATTTCTCCACTCCACCATACTACAGTGTCTTTCTGTACATGCTAGAGGCTTAAAAAAATCAGGTACCAAACTAACTGAATTCTCTTGCTCTTTAAGTGACAACACCATCCCAATTTTGTAGCTATTTGCATGATCTCCATAGAAACTGCAAAACAAAAATCCTTTGCTTTTTCATAGTTATGCTTTAGGATACTGATTCCAGGTTTAGAAGTTCCGTGGATATTTAAAAAAAAATCTATCTTAGGGGCAGCTAGGTAGCACAGTAAATAGAACACTGGTCCTGGAGTCAGGAGGACCTGAGTTCAAATCTGGTCTCAGGCATTTAACACTTACTAGCCTTGTGACCTTGGGCAAGTCACTTAACCCTGATTGCTCTGCCTTCCCCCCTCTAAAAAGGGAAAAAACATCCCAAAATCTATTTTAACAGTTAGCACTGGCAAAGAACATACATCCTTTGAAATATGCCCTATGGTAGAGTTGACAGTACAAGTGAATATCATCTTTACTGAACAAAAAAGAATGTCCATGCAACAGGAAATCACCATTAAGGGCTTCCTATTCATTAAATAGACAAAGTTTGGTTTGTGAGAAAACATACTGGTTGAGTGCTCCTAGTGCAGGTTCTGAATGGGATTGGTTCAAACAGCATCTTGGAACTAAGTATAACTTTCAGGTAAATAGGCTGAGGGGGGCTTGATGTACAATTCTTTGAATGTCCCTGAGATGCCCAGCACAATGCCTTCCTGCCTTATATGTAACAGGTGGTCAGCAAACGTTTGTTGAATTGAATTAGGCATTTACTTTAAGGCAACATTGTAAACTTGAATTTGGCTGCATTTTTCCATTAGCTGCCCAGAAAACATGTCAAAAAACCTTGAAGTGCCAACGGCAGTAATGAACCCAAATCACAGCCAGGAATGTTCTTGCTAATGGAGACCCCCATAAATACAATGTGCTTTCCTTGAAAAGCACAAATCAATTGTGACTAAAATGGGCTGCCTGCCTGGTCTGAGGCTATAAGGAAATGTGGATGTCACAAAAGCAACCTTCCAGAGGAAACCAAGCTCTCATGCTTGATAATCTTTGCTTTTTCCTCCTCAGTGGGACTTGTCTTTCCAATCTTTTCAGCAGAACCACCAGGAAAACAGATTGGAGTTACTGTATTTCCATATAGATGCTGGAGACAGAAGGCTCCCCTGGGACCCAAATCTGTTCTGGGGAAGGGCCCCCACACAGACTCTCAGATAGCACTCGTGCTATGAGGACCCCATACATGTGACTGAGCCCAGTCCAGGAACTGCTCAGTAATAACATCCAGATGTAAGGGAGCCGCTGTGGCTTCCTGCGTCAGCAATTCAGCATTTAGGGGCTATTTGCTTGACTTGGGTGTCCTGCCTTGGCCAAATAGGTTTGACAGTCCAGTTATTTCTCAGTATTCAAATTCTGAGGGGAAGGACGGGAGGAAAAAAAGTCTGATGGTAAGTATTTTTTTTTACTTTCATAACTTTTTAAAGAAAAGAGTTTTTAATGCATCTTTTGTTTTGACATAGCCTTAATTTCCAAACATACTCTTCTTCCTCTTCCACAGAAAGCTGCCATGAGGTAGCTAGGTAGTCCAGTGGTTAGAATGCTGTGTGTGGAGTCAGGAAGACCTGAGTTCAAATCTGACCTCAGGCACTGTGACTTAATTGCTGCTTATACTCGTTTTCCTCAAATATAACCCAGGGATAACGCAGTAGAACCTACCATTCTGCAAGGACCAAGTAAGATAATATTTGTAAAGGGTTTCTCAGTACCTGGCACACAGCATAGGAAAATGCCTACATTCTTCTCTCACTTGTCCTCTGTGTCTTATAATAAAGAATAAAAAAGAAGGCATCTCAGCACAATTGACCCTCTCAATCAAGTCTCACAATATATGGAATGTTCCACATCCACTTCAGTAAAGAAGGGATGGTGAGATCACAGCCGCTGAGATGTCTCCTCGACCTCCCACCCCATTTTACAGATGGGACATCTCAGGCACAGAAATGTTAAATGCCTCATCCAGGAGCACACAACGTCTGAGTATCTGAGGTGGAATCTGAATCCAGGTCTTGGGCCTTCTAACAGATCCCAGGGGATCCACCATCTACACCATGTATGGGAGGGAGGTACATTTTATCATCTCTTTCCAAAACCTCCCTTAAGCTGATCTGTTTTGTAGCTGCCGGTTTTAATGTTAAGCTTTTGAAAAGAGAGTACAGGTAGTATACGGACCACAGAACATTGCAGGTTGTTGGCTGGGGGCTGTTGTTAGAACAACGACATTTGCATGAGCTGAGTTAGTCAATTTCCCTTTAAACAACCATTGTTCATGCTGCCGCCTTTCCAATTCGACTTTTCACTGGGATAGGAATCATGGCTTCCTTTGAGCTCTGCTGGATCCCTGAAGGCAGACTGCATGAAGGCAAAGTTGAGATGGAATGAAAAAAGCATGACTGACAAGTGAGAATTTTAGCAAGGGTGTTGAAAACCATCAAAATGCTGTATCACTCTGCAGCATGCACTGGAAAATCAGGCCTCCACATTCGAACACTCTCTCTGCTTACATTTGATAGTTACTTTTGACTGGAGAAACAGAGAATTTGTATTCAAATGATGAAAAGTTAATAACTATAAAAGACCATAAACAAAGAGAAAAATTTGAGAAACCAATATGGGAACAAATTGTGACTGGCCAGATATATGAAAGGAAATGGAAAACCGAAAAATTTCTGCTATTTTACAGGGCAAATAAGTAATCAAAGGACTAGGAAGAGGCCCAATTATCAAAGATGCTGCAGGCAAGGATGAAGTATTAAAACTATAAACATTAACATTAGAATTATTTGGGGAGCTTAATGGATCTGTGATCTCATAGAGTCTCTCCTTAGTACAGATTGCAGCCCATCCTTGTCTTTTCATCTCACACAGTTCTGTCCTTGTTCTCCCATAGACCCCACACAGAAGGTTTTCGGCATGCCAAAGTCCCTCCTCTAGGTGTTCTTTACATTTTTTAGGTATGAGTTCAGCACTTGGACTTTCCATCTTTTATCCTCTCACTTTTACTATAAGGATTAGTCCACTTCCGTTTTTTATCTCTCTCTCTCTCTCTCTCTCTCTCACACACACACTTATTTATTTGTTTGTTTGTTTTTTGGAGGGGGGAAGGCAGGGCAGTTGGGGTTAAGTGACTTGCTCAAGGTCACAGGGCTAGTAAATGTTCAGTGTCTGAGGCCAGATTAGAACTCAGGTCCTCCTGACTCCAGGGTGAGTGCTATTCATTGTACCACCTAGCCACCCTTATCATATATTTCTTGAATGGTACCACTACTTTTTGTCGTCACTGGAACTGGGAGTAGCCCAATGGTACACATTTTGTGTTTTTAAACTATTTTGTTTCTTTAGAGATTGTGATGTTCCAAGACTTATAGATATGCCACAATGCTGGTCTTCAACAACTTTTGTTGAAAAGAAGTATTTTTTTTTTATGTCAAGGAGTATCTTTGGGATTGTTGAATGCACTGTATGATTTCCTAAATGCAATCCATCCTACCCTCTTCCTCCTTGTCTCTGCTAGACCATGTGGAATCACAAGTTTCAAAATGGTATGGTCTAAGGAGGGCCACAGAGGACCAGCTCCTGCTCCCCCCACCAACTCCTCATTGCCTGAGTGGCGTGAGACAAAACAATAAGATCTTATCCACTTTAGCACAGATTTTGTTCTTTGAATTATTGTATATACTGAAAGTATTAGAAAATAAAAGCAACTCTGACAGCCTAGGGCTATCCAGGGTCACTGGATCTGAACCCAAAAGACCTGGGTTTGAATCCTTACTCTACCATATGACCCTGCCTAATTTACTCTGTGGACCTCAGGTTCTATATCCATAAACAACGTAGGAATTGGACTAGATAAATCTCTAAGATATCTCCCAGTTATTCAGTCTATGATTTATGACTTTTTATGATCACTGGGCATCTAGATGGTACAGAAGATAAAATTCTAGGCCTGAAGTCAGAAAGACTCATACTAGCTGACTAAGCAAGTCACTTAACCATGTCTGCCTCAGTTTCCTCACCTGTAAAATGAGCTAGAGAAGGAAATGTCAAATCCCTCCAGTATCTTTTCCAAGAAAACCCTATGGATGGCACTGATGTGCTATGGTCCACGAGGTCACAAAGAGTCAGACAAGACTAAAGACTGAGCAAAGTTGACAGGCGGCTGAGAGCAAGACCTATCAGGAATAGGGACAGTATCAGAGGGGACCTCAGGACAAAGATATAAGGAGTGAATAGAGGATTCTGAAAGAGAGGGTCAGAGATCACCCAAAGTGTGGCTCATGTCATACTTTTATATGTTCATGTTTTTTTATGGGACTTTGTACAATGTAGTAATATTTTTTTCCTTAAAGCTACCAAAAATATCTTCCTCTGCCGCTTAAAAACAAGACACCTGGCCTTGGAGACTGGACAAATTGAACTTAACGCCTTCCTCTGATGCATACTGTCTGTGTGACCCTGGGCAAGTTACTTGATCTCTCACTGATCCCAGGTAAGACTATAAATTGCAGAATAGGTGTATTAGTAGAATATTAGTATTCCTTGTCAGAAATTCCTAATATTTATGATATCACAGGTCAAGTAAAAAAAAAGTGGGAAAATAATTTTTTCTTGCTGTGGTATTTACTGTGTTCACTAGATCTGGCCTGCCCCAGCCCTTCATATCCCTGAAGGCTTGAGATCCTAGAGGGTGGAAAGTGGTACTAAGGAAATGTTTGAGCCGGGGGCTTCCTGGGAATAAAATCCCATGGAAAGAAGGGGAAGGGGGATTCTTTCAGCTTTGCCTTTTTTTAAAAATTGAAAACAAATCAGAAGGTGAGGGCTCCAGGTTACATGTTGTAATTTACCAGTACACACCACTATCCTAACTGGGAATCCCTATATTAGGTACTAACTATAAGAGGTGCAAAAGAACTCATAGACTCAGTCACATACTCTTAGTATTTTCTCAGGAAAATTTCTAAGAATTAAAATTTGAATATCCCAACATCAGCATTGGAGGGGCCTGAGGGAATGATCATCTACAGTAGACCTTCTTTCTCGTTTTATAGATAGAAAGACTGAGGTTCAAAAGAGTAAAGCAACCTGCCTTAATTCCCATATTATTTGAATTTGAACCTTAGGGTACAAATCTCACTTAGAAAGGATGTGAAGCCAGGACTCCTGACTCCAAATCCAGTGACTCTCCCATGCTTGCAGAAGAGAAATTAGTCCACATATAAGATTATAGATTTTAAGGCTGGAACTGATCTTGGGCTATATCTCTTCCAGTTTCCTCCTTCCTGAGGCATAGAAAGGTTAAGTGACTTGCTCAGGATCACTTAGGCAGTAATTGGAAGATCTGGGATTTGAATCTAGACTCTCTAACTCCAAAGCAAAAAGTCTTACCATACTATCACATGAAAAACTATAGACAAAAGTAGACAGAAAACTATATATAGAGCTCTTGTGTACTGTACCAAAATGCTAAAGTGAAAATGAGCTCAGTGAAATTAATTAAATGAATGGTATATATTTATCCTACTGTTAAATCCCTGAAGGGAAGGGGAAAGAGGTTAAGTCAAACATTGGATTAGAAAGCTGGCATGAACCTGTACTGGGGGTCGTGGCCAAAGTTGTTTGCTCTTTGGCATTTTAAAAAGCTGATTAAAAGAATTTATTGTAAAAACAAAGAGATTAGACCTTATATTTTTCAGAAGTAGAGGGGCTGGGCCACCTAATTCCTTCTCACAAGACCAATACTAGACTCCATTCTCTCCAAACTTTCCGGAGCATAGAGTGAATGTAAGTCAAGAATGTGTTTTATGGGTCCTTTGCTTTCAGGCTCACATGACTAGTGTTAAGACACTGCTAACAACTGACTTTTCTAGTGACTGATTTATCTTTTTGGAGGTGATATAGCACCTCTGGGTATAGCAATTAACCCATGTCAAGCCCTGTCTTTTTTACTTATGACTAGACTTCCTAGCCTGTCCTATTTGGTACCCAAGTAGGTTAATCTTGGTTTATTTGATTCAATTTAATTTAATTTTAAGCTCTGAATTTTCTCTGCCCTCAGTTCCCTCTCCTCCTCTTCCTATGAAAAAGCAAGAAAAACAGACATATATAGTCAAACAAAACAAATTCCTGCATTGGCCTTGTCCAAAAAAATATGCCTCAATTTACTATCCAAGTCCATCACTCATGGATATGGGTCACGTGTTTCAATGTGAGTCCTTTGGAATTGTGGTTCATCCTTCTATTGATCAGGCTTCCCAAGTCTTTGAAGGTTATTTGTCTTTACAATATTATTATTATTGTATAATTTCCCACCCTGGTTTCTGCTCACTTCATACCACATCAGTTCATACAAGTCTTCCCAGGTTACTCTGAAACCATCCCCTTCATCATTTCTTATAGCACATAGTACTGTTCACCCATTCTCCAATAGATGGGTACCCCCTCAGTTCCTACCACAAAAACTGCTGCTAGAAATAATTTCACATAGATGAGTCCTTTTCTTCTTTCTTTGATGTCTTTGGGGTATAGACCTGCTCTCACTGGGTCAGGCAAGTCTAATATCTGCTTTTCTACCTATGGGGAAAATAGAGCTGGGGAAGAAGCATGTGCAGACAAGGCACATTGAGGACTCTTACCTTGCTCAAGTGCACGCACAGTTTGTTCTTATAGCTTTTCCTCTGTCTGGCTACCTCTTTCCAGGCTCAAAAGGTCAACGTATTCTAGCCTAGTGCTATTGTCTGGCTCTCTGAGAATTCTGTTCTCTCTCTTGTGGTCAAAAAGGAGTTTATTGCCAGATGATTATTCAAGAAGAAATTTCTCTTGCCAATCCCAGTCCTTTTCTCTTATTCCTCTTTGGTCTTCTTTGCTTTTCCAGCCCTGATGGAAAAATGGAGTGTTTAAGAATTCACCATACCCACTCCTTTATGTTTCTTTTCCTTTGGCCAACTTAAGACCATTTCATTGCTATTTAAAAACCTTGTAGTGTTGAATAGGGGAAGTGGCAAGGACTAGGAGAAGAGGGATAGGACAGTGGAAAGGTAGAATTTTATATCCCTGAATTACCTCAGAAATAATTTGGCACATAGGGGCGGCTAGGTGGTGCAGTAAATAGAGCACTGGCCCTGGAGTCAGGAGGGCCTAGGTTCAAATCCAGCCTCAGACACTTGACACACTTACTAGCCATGTGACTTTGGGTGAGTCACTTAACCCCAATTGTCCTCCAAAAAAAAAAAAAGCAAAAAAAAAAAAAAGAAATAATTTGGCACAGATTTGTAATTATACCCAAAGGAGTATAAAACTGGGCATACCCTTTGACCCAGCAATACTACTGCTAAGTCTATGTCCCAAGGAGATTAAAAAAACAAAAAGGAAAATGACTTATATGTACAAAAATATTTATAGTAACTCTTTTTGTGGTAGCAAAGGATTGGAAATTGAAGGGATGAACCATTGTCTTGCTGGCTCCCAGGCCAGCTCCCTATCCACCCCTATTCACTGCTTCTCCTGCTTAGCAGGACCCAAAATTTCTGAGCTCTTCCCTATCCAGGCTGACATGGCACTGTAGTTAAGAGCCCATGACATTTTTGCCTTAGGGACTGCTAAGAACACAGCTCCACCTAGAAGGAACTGGTGATTGGGACTCATCATAGACTAAGATGATTCCACAACTACTGCCCAGTGTCCAATAAGAGTAAGTTGTGTTGAGGGAATTATGGTTATAAATCACAGGCCATTACGTCCAGAATAGATTCTAGAGATCATTGAATTTAGAGATCATTTAATCATTTTACAGGAAGATGAGACCCAGGGACTTGCTTAGGGTCCCACAAAGAGACCAGTGATCTTAGCTTGGCTGTGTTTACCATTCTTGAGTTCTGTGTGGATAAACAGAGGGGCTGGATAGTTACTCTGCGTTTCAGATGCCAGACTACTGAGACAGCAATGGAATCTGTCCTGGCTCTGCAGACCCTCAGAGCCTTTGACAATTGCCACCCTACACCCGTGTTTCAATCAGACTCCCAGTGCTGAACTAGTGGAAACCAGGGATGCCCTGGCATGATCTATTTTGTTTCCAGAGTCATTGTCATAGAATGATTAGTGGAAGGAAGTGGAAATGTTTAGCCTGCGGATAAGAAAATGTTATGGGGCCAAGGAGTGTTGTAACTATCTTCAGGGCTTTCCTGCAGAAGAAGGAAGAGGATTAATTCTGTTTGGCTCCAGAGTATATGAGTAGGACCAAGAGGTGAAAGTGGCAAATTCATTACTTTGATTTAAGGAAAAGAACCTCCAAACAACTAGAACAATCTCCAAATAGAATGAGCTTTTCTGAGATGCAGGAGATTTTCCCTCATTTGAGGTCCTTAAGTTTAAAGTCTACAAGATTAAATTTGGGGGAAGAAATGGGGGAGAACTCACGCAAGGAAGGTGTTCACAAGATGGACAGAAGAAGCAATACAAAGACACACTCAAGGTCTCTCTGAAGAACTTATAGGAATTGATTGTGTGACCTGGGAGATGCTGGCAAAGTACTGCTCAGCACAGCACGCTTGCATCAAGGAAGGCACTGTGCTCTCTAAGAGAAGCAGAGTTGCAGTAGCCCATAAGAGGCATGAGATGCACAAATCTAGAGATGCCTTTGCTCCAAAAGTTCATATGGACTATTGGTACCTGGTCTGTGGCAGAGCCTTCTGAGGTTGCACTGGTCTGATCAGCCATTGTTGGACACGCTGTACCTTGACTCCAACATGGTGATGTCATTTTGGTCCTCTTCGAAAACCAAGGTCAACAACCACCCAGCGGTGAATGAAGTGAGTTTTGTTGAATTGAATAGAAGAATCCTCCCTCCTGCCTTTTCCACTTACACCTGAGTCCACATCATTTGGGTCCCAACACCAATGGAGGCACTGGACTCTTGGTACTCTCAAGCAGAAGCCCTTTTGATCTGAATAAATGAATGAATGAATAAATGAATAAACGAAAAAGTATTTTTAAGCACTTACCATACACCAAGCACTGTGCTGAGCACTGAGTATACAAATAAAAAAAAAAGAGACTCCCTGTTCTCCAGGAGCTTATACTCTAATTGGGGAATATGATACATATAGGATAGCTCAATTGTAGACAGGATAGAAAGTCCCATTGGTCATAAGGTGCCACTACAAGGCCAATGACAAGGCACTAGAATATCTAGCAGGCATCAAAGCTTCCACCCCTCAGGAGCAGGTAAGCAGATTTAGGAAGCAGGGAGAAGGTCTAAGGATCCCCATGGAGAGGAGATTCTGTATTCTCTTTTGGGGGATGGGGATATAGATTCAGTGTCCACCATGAGGAGGAAAGGGGATGGAGATTGGCAGGAAGCTTAGTGATGGGTTCAAGGGTAGGGCAAGGGGGAAAATGAGTTCCTGTTTACGCCGGGGTTTGAAATATGGCAGGGTACAGCTGGCTAACAAGGTTTGGGATGCATTCAAATGTTCATGTTGTTTGTCAAGCTCAAAGTAATAACAAATAATTATTTTTTAAAAGGGGTAGGAGGGAGAGACTAGGGTTGGCAGAGCTTTGTCAATATTACAGGCCCAACTGCAGTTAAGTAGCTTGTCCTAGCCCAAACCCTGGCATGACAAAAGGGCTAATTATGCCTTTGACACAAGTCCAGAAAATCCATTAGAGTTTAGCATAGAGTTTTAAGGGTAGGCAGGAAGTCTAGAGGGAAAAAGAGCTCTTTTTTTCTCTCCCAGTCAGAGGTTACAGAAAAAAGCAAAGCCTAAAGACGGATAATCTCCCAAAGGCTTTCATAGCATGTACAAATTGTATGTTGAAGATAGAAGATAGGGGAAAGACCTTTAGATGTGGAGTCAGACATTGCAGGTCTGCTACATGCAACTTGTGTGATCTTGGTTGGGCGAGACACCTGCTCACTCAGCTTCTTTTTCTATGAAACACAAGGGATGGGCGAGGGTCTTCTGGTTCTGAATCCTGTGATCTGTGAAAGTATACTGCACTATTGAATTGAATAATGCCTCTGACAACATTTCATTGGAGTTTTCTGAGGACAATCTGTTCTGTTCTGTTCCCCCACCCCCTTCACAAAGATAGGAGAGAAGGAGGTCTCCTGTATATAGAAATTACGTGTCTAAAATGTTTCCTTTGTATCCCTCTAATTTTTTTTTAGAATTATGTGAAAGATGAAAGGCAAGAGACTTTGATCTGTTTGACCATTGCCAATTTCCTAGAGAAAGTCTTTCCCCCACATTTCCTTGCCTGGACATACTTTTCAAACTATAGAAATGAAGACAATCAAACTCTCTTTGTAGTCTTAGAAGCTTATAGCACTAGGAAGGAAGGAAGGAAGACTGTCTCTTCCAATGACCTCTCAGAGGGTTCTGATTTAAGGGCCACTTAGTTATCATGTGACTGGAGCATCTTAGCAGTAATGGTAGCCATCAGACATCATTGCACTTAGGTTTGATTTTGATAGAAGTGTTTTCAAGATGGTAGATCATGAGGGAGCAGTCGGCTACAACATAAGGTAGAGCAGGGAGGGAAACAAGTCACAGATCCTCAAAATGCAAAACAAAATGAATATCAGCAGCTCTGATCTTGAAGGAGTAAAACCAAATGTGGTATCAGATTATGTGAAACTTTGATTCAGTGGATTAACTCACACGGCTCTGATAAGAGCTTTCAAAGCTTGAACCTTCTCAGCCATGAAAAGCAAATTCACTGTCATGTGCTGTGATTATACAATTTGGGTTCAAAAGGTCAAAACTTGGAGCTTTGCTTTTATATCCCCAAACTCCTTCTTATGTTGTACTTTAATGATTTACAAAATGCTTTCTAAAACACTTTCTCATTTGATACTCAAAATAATTGTGTGAGCCAAGGCAAGTATGAATTATGATCTGTGGTGTAGCGAAAAGATCGCCGGTTATGAAATCAGGAGAATTGGGTTCAAATCCTCCCTCTGACCTTGGACAAATCACAGCCTCCCTGGGACTCAGTTTTCTCGTCTGTAAAATGAGAGCTTTGAATTAGATGACCTCTGAGATTTTTTCCAGTTTTAGATCTAGGATCCTAAGATTTCCATTTTAGAGATGGAAATAGAGGTCAAGTTTATAGGAGACTGAGACTCGGGTCCTCCTGACTCCAGGGCCAGTGCTGTATTCACTGTGCCTCCTAACTGCCCCTATTTTTTCTCATATCAATCCCTTCCACCTTTGGAAAATCAAAAGAAAAACAAAATCCTCCCAATGGCTGTGCAGTCAAGCATACTAAATTTCCCTAGCAGTCTTTCCATAAAGGCTTCAGTCTACATCTTGAGTCTATTGCTTCCCTGTTAGGACATGGTTAGCATGCTTTATCATTGATATTTTGGAACCATGGCTGCTCATTGTATTGATTATAGTTCTTAAACTGTTCAGTTAATTATTTTTATGATCATATTAATTATTCTATTCACTTAACCCTGTATCAGTTCATACAAGTCTTTCTAGATTACTCTAGAACTGTTCTTTTCATAATTTCTCAGATCATAACAGTATTGTATGATATTAATATGCCATAATTTTATTTGGCTATTCCCCAGCTGATGGGTACCCCCTTACTTTCCAGTTCTTTGTCACTACAAAAAGAGTTCCTATAAATATTTTTTATACATAAGAGTCCTTTGATCTCTTTGGGGCTATAGACTTAGGAGGTGCATCATTGAATCAAACAAGAGGCAGAATTTAATGACTTTGGGGGCATAGTTCCAAATTGCCTTTACAGTTTCACCAACCATTGCTTTGATGTACAATTTTCTCCCAGAAGATCTTCTAACACCATTTCTCTTTTTAGGGTCCTCTTTGTCAAACTGATGTAACCTTTTCCCTTTAGAGAAGAGACTCTCTCTTGCAGTAGAATGAGCAATGGAGTTAGTGGATTCATGGGTTCCAATCCTGCTTCTGAGGTGACCATAGTCAAGTCATTTCAACATTGCATTCCAGGAGGATTAAATGACATAAGGGATGGAAAGGTTTTGTCATCGTTCAAAGATTATGTAAATGTCAGAAATTACTGCAGAGAGATTGAACTGAAGTCATTGCCTGAGGTCATACAGTTAATCAGTGGTAGAATGTGGACAAGAAGCTAGGCTTATTTATTGTCCAGTCTTCTTTCTACTGTTGCATACTGTCTCTCTGAACACCTGCATCATTTTTTTTATTTATTTAAAGAATTCATTTAGGCCAACTTGTGACAGAAATAAAGAAAATGAATAAAATTTAGAATACAAAGCCTTTATTAATTCACTGGCCAAAAATACAAGTTATAGGATAAAGAGATAGACCAGTTCTATGCATAAGTGATAGATAGACAGACAAACAGACAGATAAATAGATAGGCAGACAGTATCTTTTAAGTTCTTACAGTGTGCTAGGAGCTGTTTTAAGGGTATGGGATAGAAGAAAGCTAGACAGTCCCTGCCTTGGAGGAGCTTACATTTTAATAACAGGAGACAATACATAAAAGGAAACTAGGAAGTGATGTGTGGGGCACATTCACTCATATTAGTATGGCTAGGAAGTGAGGCAGAGGCCTGGATCTAGGCAAGCTAAGGCAGAAGTTCACTAATAAGAGTCTAGGGTGGTCCTAGGGTCAGGGTCCAGTGTTTCAGTGTAGGGAGTTCTATTACAAATAATTGAATTCAATCAACATTTATTAAGTGCTGGTTACATATAAGCCATGATACTAGGTTCTGGGGGTGCAAACATAAAAATGAAAGGATATTTCCAATTGACTTTGATAGGCTTATTTGCTATTCCCTACATCAGACATTCCATTTCTCCCCTAGGTGCCTTTGCAAAGACTCTGTCTCATTCCTGGACTTCTTCTGCCTCCTCACAGCTGCCTCTTGGAATCCCCAGGTTCATTCAAGCTTCAGCTGAAGTGCTTTGCCAACAGGAGATGTTTCCTGATCCCCATCCTGTCGTTTTTGTTCCTCTCCACTCCCCTGACCCTACAACTTTATATTTATTTGGAATGTACTCTGTAGTTACCTATGTATGAATTTTCTGCCCTGTGGAATAGAATCTCTTTAAACAAAAAGACTGCTTTTATTGCTTTGTTTTTCTCAAGGCTTAGCACAGTACATAATAAGTATGCCATAAATGTTAGTTGAATTGTGTTGAATTGCCCTCAAGGAGATTAAATGTTATGTCTTCCCCAATTGGTGGGAAAACTTGCAAAGTAATAACTGTAAAATAAAATTCATTGCCTATACGTACAGCTTTATACTATTCAAAGGAGAGAGAAGTCAGTATAAACTTGGATAACTAGGTGGGTAAAATGTTGGACTTGGTGTTTTAAAAAATTTTTTTTAAAATTTATTTTCTTGTTTACATCATTCATTTCCATGAGATTTTGAGTTACAAATTCTTTTCCCGTCTTTCCCCTACCCCAACCCCAAAAGAGAACCCACTGTAAAGCCCCTCCCCTGATCTGCTGTCTTTTGTGCCCTCTTCCAATGCCCCTCTAACTTTCTGGTAGGGTAGGGAGGGTCTCCCTACCCCAGTCCCTGTATATCTTAATTCCCATATTGTAGAGCTTTAAATTCTAGATTCTTTCGGTTCCTCCCTTGTCACCCACCCCTACTGGAAGGACAAGCTATTCAATACAAGCTGTACATGAATAATTACGCAGGACATCTCCACAGTGGACATTTTGTGAGAGGTTGATTATATGTCCCTCCTTCCCAAACTGCTCCCCACCTTGTTCTATTCTCTACCCTGTCCCTGTCCCTTTACAGAAGTGTGTGCTTCC
>CM053601.1:104067365-104084631 GCA_028646575.1 Pseudocheirus occidentalis | reverse complement strand
TCACTTAGCAAAAAGGCCACAGTCACCATTGCATGTTTCCCACAAGCTTCTAATCAAATTTAGAAAATATGCAAAACAAATGTAATTTTCATCACATATGTCACTTAGCACACTGCTCTTATTATGTGTTATCAGACCTCATCAACCCAGGCTACTGAAGGGCACCCTATTAGATGTGGTCTGTTGCTTGGTCCAGCTCAAGTTACTTAGTTTTACTTGAACTGCCAAAAATACATACAATATCCCTCCTCAGGACACAGCAACTGAATCGAATCAAATACCATTAGGCATCCTGTGGGTGCACATTAAAGACTTTTGAAGGTCAGCGACTAAGCAAAGCATTTAAATGAAAAACAGGTGAGTTGTAACAGATCTGGAGACTCCCAGGTGTAGGAGCCATCCCTTCAAATTCACCAGACATCTAACTCAATTCCTTATCTTT
The DNA here is from genome assembly GCA_028646575.1 of Pseudocheirus occidentalis. Classification (NCBI taxonomy): domain Eukaryota; kingdom Metazoa; phylum Chordata; class Mammalia; order Diprotodontia; family Pseudocheiridae; genus Pseudocheirus; species Pseudocheirus occidentalis. The sequence goes on along the minus strand of CM053601.1, from coordinate 104,084,189 downwards.
CCCCAAACTAATCCTGCTCCTGACTTCCTGATTTCCATCAATGGCACCACCATTTCTCCAGTCATGATTGCTGGACATCCCCTTCTCTATCATTTCTTACATTCAGCGAGTTGCTTAGACCTATTGATTGTATTTCCACTATCTCTCTCACACTCACCTCTTTCATTCCACTCCCATGACCACTTACTAGTCAGGTCCTCCTTACTTCCCAGCTGGACTATTGAAATAACTCTGTAATGGCTTTCCTTGCCTCTGTTCCACTCCTTCTCTAATCTGTCCTTCACACTGCTGACAGATGAATGGTCCTATAATGCAAGTCACTTTCCTAATGAAAAAACCTGCAATGGCTCCCCATTGTCTCAAGTTCAAATTTCTTAGTCTGACATCTGAGGCTCTCTGAAATCTGGCTCCAGACTACAAATTAAAAAGAAAAAAAATATGAATGTATTTGTAGTCTGTAGTAAGAGAGAAGCAGCATATGTGGCACCAATGGCATCAATGAAGGAGGGCATAGTTCCATAGTACTCTGCTTTGGGGAGAACACATCTAAAGCACTGTATTTAGTTCTCTTGCATACTATTTTAGATAGAAGGCAAATAAATTATAGAGTATCTAGAGAAAGCTGGCTGGATGGGTGAGAGAACTGGGAGTCGGGGTATATGGTAATTGGTCAAGTGACTTGGAGACGTTTAACCAGGAGAAGAGAAGATTTAGGGGAAACATGATAGCTGTCCAGAAAGTCTTCAAGGGCTGTCATATGCAATCGGTACCCGCTCGGTGGTACTTGTCTCCAGTGGGCACAACTAGCATCAATTTGTAAAAGTTACCAAGAAGCAGATTTGAGATTAAAATAAGGTAAAAGTTTCTAACAATTAGTGCTATGCCAAAGCTGCCCAGGGAGATGGAAGAGCCCCCCTCACTGGAGAGCTTCAGGCAAAGACTGAATCCCACTTTGTTGGAGAGGTTGTGATAGATGCTTGTCTGTTAAATGGCACCAAGTGTTTATTAAGGTGACTGGTGTTTAAGTGCTTACCATGTGCCAGACACCGTGCTAAGTTAGAGGCACCAACACAAGCATAAAACTAAGTAAACTGCCTTAAAAGAGTTTACATTCTAATGGGGAGGGTGTGTGTGTGGGGGGGAGGTTATACATATAGAAGGGCTGAAAAGCAGGTGGCAGGGAAAGGAATTCAGAAGCAGAGCCAGGGATGAAGACCAACTAGTCTGAGATCCAACCCAAACTAGAGGACCTGGAAGGCATTAATTAATGGGATATGGGGGCCTGAATGGCAGAGGGGGATGTTCAGAGGGGGATATGTGACTGTAACTGAAGCATGATACGGAAAGTCAGAAGCAGAGCCAGGAGGGGAACAGACTTGAGAAGGCAGGGGGTGAAGTGATCAGAGAGCTGGGCCTGGAGTCGTGAGTTCAAATTTAACTCCAGACACTTAATTAACTGTATGATCCCAGCATGTCAGTTGTTCTCTGTCTTAGTTTCCTCATCTGTAAAATGGGAATAATAATAGCACTTACCCTCCCTGCCCCCCCCCCAGGGTTGTTGTGAGGATCAAATTAGAGCATATTTGCAAAATGCTGAACACAGTGGCTGACACGTAACGCGCAGTTATATCAAAAGAAAGAAGGGGAGGAAGGAAGGAAGGAGGAATGGAAGGAGGAAAGGAGGGAGAAAGGGAAGGAGGGAGGGAGGAAGGGATGGGGAGGGAGGAAGAAAGGGAAGGAAGGAAGGAAGGAAGGAAGAAAGGAAGGAAGGGAAGAAGGGAGGGAGGAAGGGAGGGAGCAAGGAAGTTATTTAAGTCATCTAGTTCACCTTATTTTACAGAGGACAAAACTTGCAGCTCATTCTACAGATGGAGGTCAACTCCTTCTCTGCAATTTATAGTCTTAAGACTTGCCCAGAGCAGTGATGTCAAACTCAACCACAGGGGCACTAAAGCAGAGTCCTGTAGCCTGCATATTGACTAAGAAAACGACCTATTAACATTACTTGTGTCCTATTGCTTCTATATCTGGCACATAATAGGCCTATAATAAATATTTGATTTGTTGATTCCCTGATTAAGTGGCAGAGTTGGGATTCTAACCCAGGTCCTTCAAATCCAGGCCTCTTCCTGTTGGAAACAAAAAAATAGTTCCTATCCTCAAGGGATTTACCAAAGAAGAACCAGTCCTCTCTTTTTTTCTGGGATAATCATTCATCCAGCATGGCCAGTACAAAATCAGGACTGTTCTGGGTTGTTCCTTGCATTAACACATGTGACACTGTATAGCTCCAAGACTCAGTTGGGCATTCTAGAGATGTAGACTGATTTATGCTGCTAATGATCCCACTCTGTTGCTGTGTGCAAGTCTCTAGAAATAAGATGAAAAATTCTTTGGCAGAGGCATGTGAATGAACAGAAGGCAAACCATCCCATGACATACCATTTGCTTTTATGCTATTGTCAACAGGTGCCAGAGAGAAGTGAAAAATGTCCTCAAATACAGGAAACAGCAAAATGCATTCCTTGTCATTAGAAGGACAGAACTCATTTTGAGCTTCTAGTGCTTTCTATGGAGGGCTGTTAAGATTCTCATTGCATGTCCAGTACCAGAGAACTGCCCAGACCAACACTTTAGAATGAACCTATCTTCATTCTTAAAGATCCAGGATCTGCTCCAGATGAGAAAGCCATGTACCCTTAATTCAGTCTTTTGTCACCCAATTCATTCTCATAATGAATCTTCTCCCAAGCCCCAGACCACAAGAAAAAGTTTAGCTACCTTTATCCTAGTCTCCTTAAGTTTTAGAGGTGTGTGTGTGTGTGTGTGTGTGTGTGTGTGTGTGTGTAGGGGCTAATAGTGAGCAGAAGAACTGAGACCAGTCCTTGAATCTGGGGACTACCTCCAGGATTCAGAGATCCTCCATCCTCTCATCCCTCTCTTCCTTTGCTCCTTGGGGAACCTGGAGTGTCTGGGAGGCATTATGACTTTTGCTCCTACCCTGAAGCTCCTAGCAAACTGCCCCTAGCAATCATCCTCTGGGTAGGCTGCTATGCACACAACAGATTTCCTCCACTATTATTTTGCCCAGCCTGAACTGAAAGTTTTCCTCATGGCAGGGCTTGCCAGCACTGGTGTTCTCTTCAGAAGTTCTCAAGAATCCAGAGCCACCTGCACTCACAATGACATTTCAGAAGAGGGCTTATTTATTATTAGCATTTAGACCAACAGAAATTTGACTCGCACACCAGACACTATACCTTAATGGGCACTTAAACTGTTTCATGGTGATATCTGCTCATCAAAATAAAGGACACTTCTTGACTCTAAGGCCAGATTTCGCCTTTAAGAAACCAGTGCATTTTGCAGTTCAGAGAACCAGCTATAAGCTTCCAGGGATGGAGGCATACCAAATCCCAGGCTCTTAGAGTTCATCTTAACACAAACTCTTCTTGTTAACAGAGGAAGATACCATGGCACAAAACTGAATGCTTTGAAATCCTTTAAATGAAACATTTTTATATAAACTATGATGACCTCTTGCTCTAGGAAAACTCGCTGAAGCTTCCTTTCCATCTCTAAGTCAAAACACAGGAAATTTTCGAGGCCACATTAAATATTTACTATTGAAATAATTTCTAGTATTTATTTGTGTGAGTCAGCCCACTGAATTCCCACCAGAAATTTTCACACGAAATGAGAAGTCTGTGTATTTCTAATAAGTGCTGCAAAATCCTTTAAATTAAACATTTTCATGTGCACTGATGAACCCATCAGTATATTCAATGTGCCCAATAACACCTTTCCGAATATTGCAAAAATCACTGAATGTGCTTATCCGTGGGGCACCCAGGTGGTGTAGAGGACAGAGCGCTGGACCTGGCGTCAGGAATAATCATTTTCCTGAGTTCAACCAAACTATATGACCCTGAACAAGTCACTTCACCCTGTTGGCCTCAGTTCCTCATCTGTAAAATGATCTGAAAAATAAAACGGCAAACCACTCCAGTATCTTTGCCAAGAAAACCCCAAATGGGGCCAAGGAAGAGTGGAATGTGACTGTAAATGAATGAACAGAAACAACCATAAATGCTTATCCACTTATGACATTTCATTTTCTCCACATTCTAACACAACACTATGAAACCACTGAAAATGATTAATCCATTTTATAGAACAAAATATTTTGCCGTCGTTTATGGGCTGAACTCCAGAAAGTCCTGGGAGGTAAATAACTGTCATGCTAACCTACTTGGCTAGAGTTTGGTGACAAGGAGACCGAGGCCAAGCAATTTGGCACCTGGGGTGGCCATTTAAGGCCAGAGACTGAGACTTGGAAGTAGGTAGAGAAAGTCTCTAGACCAACCCCCTCATTTCACAGATGAGGAAATTAAAACTGGGACAGAGAAAATGACTTTCCCAGGGTCACACAGGGAATATGAAGCTGGAATTTAAACTCACATCCTCTGGCTCTAAATTCAGCATTCTTTTTACTACTTTCCTTATTCTGTTTCATGACCACTTGTGACCTTACTTAACAATTGGCTCCCACCCCTCATCCCAAATGTATACATGCCACACTCTTACATTTAATCTATTGTTAACATTTTCTTCATCATTTTCTCAGGCCTAGATGGTCAACAAAACAGTAAGTCAAGCCCTGATTTGTAGCATTTTCCAATTTCTGAGATGGACATGGTGAGAGCCAGTATGGGCTGGTTCCCCTGACTCTGCTTCTCACAAAAAGTTCTGTTTGAAACAAGGAAGGAGGAAGCTCGAAGAGCTAAGTGCAGGGTATAACCACAAGGACTGTGAAAACAACTCCAAATGTGAACAGTTGCTATTAGGCAAGAGCATCATCATCACATTATTATATTAATAATTAATATTTAATAATTATTATTATGATAATTAATAAATCAGGAAGCCCCAGGGAAGAAGTTGTGAAGATTAAAAACACTGAATCTTCCAAGTCATGGTTTCTGGCCCTACCTTCCCTATTATTATAAAGGGCCACACCATCCTCCCACTCACTCAGACTTACCACCTCGGAGGCATCCTGGACTCCCAGCTGCCTCTCACTTGCCATATCCAAGCTGTTGCTAAGACCTGTCGATCTCACCTTTGTAACATCTCCCTGACATACCCCCTTCTCCAATCTGACCTTGCTTTCACTCCAGTGTAGGCCCTCATTACCTCACACCTGGATTACTGCAATAGCCTGACAGTGGGTCTGCCTGCCACAAGTCTCTCCCCTCTCCAATCTATTCTCCATTCAGTCACTGAAGTGAGTTTCTTAAAATGCAGGTCACTACCCTGCTCAATAAACTCCAATGGAGTCCTAGTACCTCCAGAAGCAAAAACAAAATGCTGTGGCATTCAAAGCCCCTCATAACCTAGCTCCTTCCAACCTTTCCAGTCCCTTATACCTTCCTCCTCAGACTGCCCTTCAATCCAGTGACACTGGCCTCCTAGCTGTTCCACGTACAAAACCCTAGCTTTCTGTGCTAGGCATTTTCTCTGGCTGTCCAGCATGCCTGGAATGCTCTCCCTCCTTTTCTGCTCTGACTACTGAGCTCTCTGGATTCCTTTAAGTCCCAACTAAAATTCCACCTTCTACAAAAAACCTTCCAAACCTCTTGTAAGTCCAGTGCTTTCTCTCTTTTAATTATTTCCTATTTATCCTATACATAGCTTGTTTTGTGCCTATTTGTTTGCATGTTGTCTCTCCCATTAGATTGCAAGCTCCTTGAAGGCAGGGCAGTTATTCTCTATCTGGGCTTTAATTTCCTCATCTGTGAAATGAGGGGGGTTTGTCTAGGGGATTTCTCCGTCTACTTGCTTTTTTTTTGCCTTTTGTATCCCTACCACTTAGCACAGGGCCTAGCACATAGGAGATACTTGATAAATGTTGATTGATTAATTGATTGATTGATTGATTGGTCTGGGTTGCCATAGGAAATGAGGAAATCAGGACATTTGAATAATTTAGAAGAGACCTCAGTTGTGGCAGCACTCAGAGACAAGTTTCCTAGTCCCAGGCCATACTGCCTGGCCAGTCACTGCCCTGCTGCTGTGCTGCTTTGGGCAGACATCTTTCTTTTCACCTTTCTCAGCCCATGAACCTCTAGTTCATCAACATTTGCCCTTGGACGTCACATAGAACTTCATTTTACAACCCTTAAAATGCACTTACCAGGCAATGAGGTGTAGTATAGTTATTTGTGTTTTATCACTGCCCTCTACCTGACTGTACTAGGAGGGCAGGGCCCATGTCTAGCCTCAATCCCTCTCCCCAGCTTCTCCCACAGGGCTGTGCATCCAGGAAATACTTAAGGTATGTTTGTTGGAAGAATGGAAAATGAGACAATAGCAACAACTTTCAAGTTAGCTAGAAATAAAGAAAGCTCTCAAAAAGTATTGAAGAGAAAGAAGAATGACTTTGCAATCATGAATCTTTTATTTGAAGATGTATCTGATATGTGCTTAGCTACTCTAATTAAAATGACTGATTTAAGACCTTTGACTATAACCCTTGCTCAGACCCACTCTCTTTCCTTTATTTATCACGAGGTAATTTTAAAGTTCATTTTAACAGATTGTTAATGTAAAAACAATGAAATTAACTTGAGAAATTCCTCATTAAATGTGAAAACTATGATCATTTAAAAAATTTTATATAGTTTGCTCTTTTCTACATTAACAAGATATTTGTAAAATTAAATTCATTGCCTTCAAGCCTTGAATTCCTGTGCATATTGACAAATTGATCACTTTTTCCTTTTGGGACTTAACAAATACTCATGTTTGTTTTAGTTCTATCAGATTATGATCACGTAGGGTAGCGAAAATTTCTTTTGTTCCCTTTTCTTACAGGGAATCTCTGTCCTGCCCAAAAAAGTTCTCAAATATATACTTGTGACTATCAGAGTTGTAACTAGGAGTGGGCAATTAGGACTTTTTACTAAGGCATAAAAATTAAGAAGATGCAAAATTTTTAAATAATGATTTTAAAAGTTTGTGCAATTTAAAAGTTTGCTACATATACATTTTGATAACATTTTTTCACTCCAATGGAAGAGAAATTCATTAAAAAGAATAATTATGAGGGACAGAGCCAAGATGGCAGAATAAAAGCAAGAACTTGTCTGAGCTCCCACCCCAACCACTTCCAATACTTGTAAAATATGATTCTAAACAAATTTTAGAGCTACAGAACCCACAAAGTGACAGAGAAATAAATCACCTGCTGAAGGCAACCTGGTAGGCCAACAGGAAGGGTCTATTGCACCACACTGGGAGCTAAGCACAGTCCTGCATGAGCCACGCAGTCCCAGATTCAGGGCAGCCCTGACCAGCCAGAGCAGACTTCAGGAGAGTGAATCACGAACAGCAGTGATGGTTTCCAGACTTCTCAACCCATAAAGGCCAAAGAGAAAGTAAAAGGTCAGTGGGGAACTCTGTTGGAACCAGGTGCCAGAAGAGTGCAGTCTGGCCCCTACCCCCAGGGCAAGAGGTGGTAGAGGTGCCGTGGCTTCAGGTGCTGCCGCATGGCTGCCTCCAGAGTTCTTGGCTTGCAGATCATAGGGGGACCAAGTGACCATTCAGAGGGTAATTACTCTTGCTTTGACCTGCTTGGATCTGGATCATGGTCTTGGGTGGTGGTCCTGGGGTGTGTGGCCAGTGTGCCAGAGCTTGGTGTTTCTGTAGAGAGGGCACCCTCCTCATAGCTCTGACAACATCTGCAAAAACCCCAGAAATTTGGGGCACAGCTTTTTCCACTCTGGAAGCAAAGTTCTACTGTGGCAAAGAACTCCAAAGTCAAGTAATTGGCTGGCAAGATGAGCAAGTAGAGGAAGTACAATTAGACCATAGAATCCTTTTTTTTAAATTTTTAAATACTAATTATTTATTGATTCATTCATTTATTTGGTTTATTTCTTTTTTTTTCCTTTTTGGAGGGCAGTTGGGGTTAAGTGACTTGCCCAAGGTCACACGGCTAGTTTTTGTGTTAAGTGTCTGAGGCCGTATTTGAACTTAGGTCCTCCTGACTCCAGGGTGGGTGCTCTATTCACTGTGCCACCTAGCTGCCCCTTGGTTTATTTCTTTTTTTTTTTGGAGGGCAGTTGGGGGTTAAGTGACTTGCCCAAGGTCACACAGCTAGTTTTTGTGTTAAGTGTCTGAGGCCGAATTTGAACTCAGGTCCTCCTGACTCCAGGGTCGGTGCTCTATTCACTGCGCCACCTAGCCGCCCCTTGGTTTATTTCTTTAATGAGCATAGGGAGCTCCCAGAACCACTACAGACGAGTGCCTTCTCTTCAACCCACAGTGCTAAAGAGCAGGCTCAGGGACACAAAGAAGTTAAATGACTTTGCCAGGGTCACGCAACTGGAATATGTCAGAAAGGAGATGTGAATACAGATCCTCCTGGGTACAAGCATTAGTATTCTAATTTTTATAAGGGGAGTTTGAGGCCCCCAGAGGTGATTTGCCCATTGGTCACACAGCTCAAATAGATCAAAGCCAGTGTTTGGCTCTAGTTCTCAAGAGTTCAGGGTTTTCACAGGCAATAAAGATGAAAGAGATCTGGATACATTTCAGGAAGTCTTGATCATTATCACAGATATGAAATAATAAGTTGTGGTCTTGGGGACTTTCACATGTATACTACATTTTTTGTTTGTTTATTTTTTCCAATAAATTAATTTATTTTATTTTCTTCTTTACATCATTCATTTCCACAAGATTTTGAGTTACAAATTTTCTCCCCATCTTTCCCCTACCCACCACCTTAAAACAGTCATCCCACTGTATAACCCCTCCCCCAATCTACTCTCTTCTATGTCCTCCTTCCTTGCCCCTCTGACTTTCTGATAGCTCAAGATGGATCTCCCATATCCCAGTGACCATATTTCTTATTACCCAGTTGCATGTAGTTAATAATAATTATATACATATATATATATATATATATATATATATATAAACATTTGATTATAAAACTTTAAATTCTAGATTCTTTCCCTTCCTCCCTCCCCACTCCCCTGGAAGGACAAGCAATTCAATACAGGCTGTACATGTGTAATTACGCAGAACATCAGAATGTCTCCACAATGGACATATTGTGAGAGACTAATTATATGTCTCTCCTTCCTATCCCGCTCCCCACCTTGTTCTATCCTCTACCCTGTCCCTGTCCCTTTACAGAAGTATGTGCTTCCAGCAACGCTCCCATCCACCCTGCCCTCCCCTCTGTCATCCCACCTCTCATCCTCATCCCCCTTACTGTCCTGTATAGCAAGATACCCAGTTTAGAGTTTATGTCATTCCTTCCCTAAACCAAATTCAATGAGAGCAAGGTTGACCCTTTCCCTTTTGCCTTCCTGTTCTTCCCCTCCATTGTAACAGTTATCCCTTGCCTCTTCTATATGAGATGATTAACCCCATTCTGTCTCTCCCTGTCTCCTCTCATTCTAATCCTCTCCCACCTCAGAATTTCACCTTTTAAAGTATCTTCCCTTCCTATTGAATTGATCCTGTGCCTTCTATGTGTACATATATACACATACTCAGATATATATTCATATGCAAATATAAACCCTCCTATATAGACATGTTTATGTGTATATATATATATTTGTATTCCCTTCACCTATCCTTGTACTGGGAAAAGTTTCATAACTTACAATGATCACTTTTAGATATTGGAATGTAAATAGTTCAATTTTGATAAGTTCCTTATGATTTCTTTTCCATGTTTACCTTCTCATGCTTCTTGTATTTGAATGTCAAATTTTCTTTTCAGTTCTGTTTTTTTTTCAGCAAGAATGCTTGAAAGTCCTTCACCTCACTGAATGACCATATTTCCCCCTGGAACATTATACTCAATTTTGCTGGGTAGGTGATTCTTGGTTTTAATCCTAGCTCCCTTGATCTCTAGAATATCATATTCCAGGCCCTTCAGTCCTTTAATGTAGAAGCTGCTAGATCCTGGGTTATCGTAATTGTGTTTCCATAGTATTCAAATTGTTTCTTCTTGGCAGCTTGTAATATTAATAAATAAAAGATTCTTTTTCCATCGGGCAAATTTGACTTTTTAAGGCATTCTTCTCCTCATTGGCTTTTTGAACCCCTTTTGCCATTTGAGTTAATCTACTTTTAAGGTGTTATTTTCTTCATGCAGGTTGTTGACTCTCTTTTCATGATTTTCTTGCATCATTCTCATTTCTCTTCCCAATTTTTCCTCCACTTCTTTTATTTGGTTTTCAAAGTCCTTCTTAAACTAATCTATGACTTGCAGGCAGTCTTCATGTTTCTTGGAAGCCAAGCTGTGGTTTCAGGCTGGGCTGGTTTCTGCTCCCAGCATGTTGCAATGAGCCCTTCCTGCCAAACTGCCTTCAGTGGGAGATGTGCCCCTTTGTAATTTTGTGAGTTCTGGAGCCCTAAAATTTGTTTAGAGTCATATTTTATGAGTATCTGAGGTGGCTATGTGGCAGCTGCATAGCTTTCCTGCTTCTACACCACCATCTTGGCTCTACCCCTCTAGATTCCATTTTTGGAGACAAAAAACATCAAAACATAGAACCAGAAGAAGTCAATGAAGCCAAAACTCCTCCATCAAAAGCTTCCAAGAAAAGTATTAACTGGTTATAGAACATGGAGGAGCTCAAGAAGGATTTTGAAAATCAAGTAAGAGAAGTGGAGGAAAAATTGGGAAGAGAAATGAGAATGATACAAGAAAATCATGAAAAGTGAGTCAAGAGTCTGCTAAAGGAGACCCAAAAATACACTAAAGAAAATAATACCTTAAAAAATAGACTACTAATTCAAATGGCAAAAGATGGCCAAAAAGCCAATGAAGACAAGAATGCCTTAAAAAGTCAAATTGTCGAGATGGAAAAGGAATTTCAAAAACTCACTGAAGAGAATAATTTCTTCATAATTAGATTGGAGCAGATGGAAGCTAATGACTTTATGAAAAATCAAGGTAGTATAAAACAGACCCAAACAGATGAAAAAATAGAAGGCAATGTGAAATATCTCATTGGAAATACCACTGGGCTGGAAAATAGATCCAGGAGAGATAATTTTAAAATTATTGGACTACCTCAAAGCCATGAAAAAAAAAGAGCCTAGAAATCATCCTTTAAGAAATTCTCAAGCAAAATTGCCCTGATATTCTAGAACCAGAGGGCAAAATAGAACTTGAAAGAATTCACCAATCACCTCTTGAAAAAGATCCCAAAAAGAAAACTCCTAGGAATATTAAAGCCAAATTCCAGAGTTCCCAGGTCAAGGAGAAAATATTACAAGCTATCAGGAAGAAATAATTTAAGTATTATAGAAATGTAATCAGGATAACATAAGATCTAGCAGCTTTTACACTAAGGGACTGAAGGGCTTGGAATATGAAGGAGGCCAAAGGAGCTAGGATTAAAACCAAAAATAACCTACCAAGCAAAACTGAGTATAATACTTCAGGGGAAAAATGGTCATTCAATGAAATAGAGGACTTTCAAGTATTCTTGATGAAAAAACCAGAGCTAAACAGAAAACTGGAATTTCAAATACAAGAAGCAAGAGAAGCATGTGAAGGTAAATAGGAACAAGAAATCATAAGGAACTTATTCAAGTTGAACTATTTATATTCCTACACTGAAAAATGATAGTTGTATCTCATGAGACTTTTCTCATTATGAGGATACATGAAAGGAATATATATGTATATATATTTTTATATCCATAAATATACACATATATTTGTATATATATTCATATATACATATATGCACACATGTATGTATGTATAGGAGGGTGCATGTGTGTGTAAATATATATGTGAGTGTGTGTATATATATGTGTGTATATGTATACATAGACAGAGGGTTCAGGATGAGTAGAATAGGAAGGTATGATATCTAAAAAATAAGATTAAGAGGTGAGAGAGGAATATAATGAGAGAAGGAGAAAGGGAGAGATAGAATAGGGTGAATTTTTTCATATAAAAGAGGCCAGAGAAAACTGTTACAATGGAGAGGAAGAGCAGGAAGGTGAAAGGGAATGGGTCTACCTTACTCTCTTTGAATTTGGCTTAAGGAGGGAATAACATATACACTGAATTGGGTATCTTACCCTATGGGAAAGTAGGGGGGAAGAGGATAAGAAGAGGGGTGATAGAAGGGAGGGCAGATTGGGGGAGAGGGTAGTTAGAAACAAAGATTTTGAAAAAGGGTCAAAGTAGAAAATAGAACAAGTAGGGGGCAGGATAGGATGGAGGGAAATACAGTTAGTCTTTCACAGTATAACTACTATGGAAACATTTTGTGTAACTACCCATGCACAACCTATATTGAATTGCTTATCTTCCCAGTGGGGGGTGGGTGCGGAGGGAAGAAGGGAAAGAATCTGGAAATCAAAGTTTTAAAAACAAATGTTTAAAAAATTGTTTTTTACATGCAACTGGGAAATAAGATATACAGGCATTGGGGTATAGGAATCCATCTTGCTCTACTATAAAGTTAGAGAGGGGATGGGGGAGGATATAAGAGAGAACAGATTGGGGGGAGGGATATTCAGTAGGCTCACTACCTTGGGGTAGGGGAAAGACAGGGAGAAAATTTGTAACTCAAAATCTTGTGGAGATGAATGTTGAAAACTAAAAATAAATTTAAAAAATATAAAGAACCATTATTTAAACCAGGAAAATGCAAGATAGTCTGATTACCTCCTGTGACTACACAACAGGTAAACCTCCTCAGACTTCAGACTCCCTAGCAGCAGGTTTGTTATCCTGGGGTAGTGGGATCTCCATCTTTGTCCTATAGGACGGTATCCCTGGGTCATTCCCCACACAGGATCAGAGCTAGGGGACAAAAAGGAGGGCTACTGCTCAATGGGGTTGGTGCCATAGAATCTCTTTCTCCACAGTTAATTTCAGGTTCTATTTAATGCTGTTTGCCCCAGGGATCTAAGTTGCTAGCAACAGCTCTGGTGACCATGAGTAATTCTGAAAATTCTTGAAATGATTGTATAGTGAGTGTGTGGCATGGTAGTCCATAGTATATACTTAATTGATTGATTTGGAGCCAGAAGTCTTGGGTTTCAATATTTATTAGTTGTATGATTTTGGGTAAGTCATTCCCCAAATCATTACCCTATCTTGTGAGCCACAGATTACTGATTGATAGAATGGGAATGTTGTACTAAATGATCTCTAAGATCCCTTCCTGGTCTGAACCTAACCAGAAGTCACACAAGTTTTTCAAAGATCTATAATTATAGATACAGAGCTGAAAGGGACTTAAGAGGTCATCTAATCCAACTCCCTTATTTTAGGTAAGAAACCGAGGTCCAAAGAGCTTGTGACTTGCCCATGGTCATACAGATACTAAATGGTGGAGACAAGATTTAAACCCAGGGCTTTTAACTGTAAATCCAGTATTCTTTCCTTTGCAATAATTTTGCCTCCCAGGCTCTTATCCCTAGTCACTTTTCCCCATAGGCACAGGTTGATGCTAGAAAGGTCTACTGTTCTGCTGACCTAGAACAAAGAGAATTAAAATACCTAAATTCTACTCCCTTTAACTGTTAATGCATGGACAATGCGCATAATGTGTTAGTGAATGCACAGTGTCCAGAAAGAATTCACTAAGCAATGGGTAACAATGAAAGAACAGAGAGCTTTTCTTCTTAGCAGGCCAGTTTCTGGCCTTTAACAAAATGCCTTGGAGGAAGAACTATTTCCACACGTATCTATTCCTCATATTGCCCAATTTTGGAAGATGGATAAATTGTTCCAGTTGCTGCACAGTGGGTACAGGTGACCAGCCTTAGGCTTGTGGGAAAGAATGCAACATGGACAATCTATTTCTTATCTGAGTCATAGCAAAAACTGTTTCTTCTTATTTGTTAAAGTCAATTTTCCTATGAAAAACACAAAGTTCTTGGCTATCTTTTTAAAGAATGGATTTATATTGTTCTTTTATCTCTGTTGTTGATAATGGTGGTGATGACAGTGTTATGATGATGATGATTTTGATGACAATGATGATAATGATGATGACCAAAGTCCAGCCAATGGATTGACAAAAATTTAACTCTTAAGCCTGTTTCCTCCCTCCATTCAACTCACTTTAGAGTCACCTCTTCCCACTCTCACTTGGTATGTGTGCAGGGAATACAAAGTAATCTTAATGTTAGCCAGAGCTAAACATCAACTGAAAGGTAAATCTATAAAAACAAGCACAAAACCATAGAATGGCTCCAAAGCCAAATACAAATGATTTTTATATTGTTGACTGGGCCCAAATTACCCACACCACTGTTCACCTCCATTAGTACAGCTAATCATGACTTGATTGGGAAGATAATGTCTGGTATTTATTTAAAACCTTCCTGCTAAGAGCTCAAATGTTTGTTTTTTTTTATGTCTACTATACCATTTATTTTTAAAACCTGGATGCCAGACCCAGTAAAAATATTTATCTTAAGGTAAAGATGAGAAACAGAATGAGTCTTGGAAATAATACAATCATTTTATTATTTCTGATAATGGAATAGGCTTGTTAAATAAAGCTGGGAGGTTGTTTTGCTTTCTAGTCTTCGTTTTAAATATCTTTGTCATTCAGCCATTTTAGTCATGTCTGACTCTTCCAGATACCATTTTGGGGATTTCATGGCAAAGTTACTGGAGTGGTTTGACTTCCTTCTCCAACCATTTTACTTATGAGGAATTTGAAGTCAACAGGGTTAAGTGACTTGCCCAGGATCACATAGCTAGTAAATGTCTGAGGGGGTATTCGAACTCACAAAGAAGAGTCTTCCTGATTCCAAGACCAATGCTCTATCCACTGTACTACCAAGCTTTATTCCATTCACATGTACATATATATGCATGTATATATACACACATACATATGTTTGTGTGTGCCTGTGCATGTATATATGTGTATATTTAAGCATATGTATGTAAATATGTGTAAATATATAAATATATACATATATGTATGTTTATATACACATGATTTGTATGTGTGTTTATGTGTCATTGATAACCACAAACTAAGGGTGTATCTTTGATGCAAATATTTTTCCTGCTCTGAATGTCTTTCCTCTATTATGGTTTAGTAAATCCCCCTTTAACTCTTAGATGGACTAATTTCATTTCAATTTTGAACCTCAGGTACCAGCCTGGCCCAAGTCAGGTCTGACCTATTACTACATCCAAGCCTATTTCAAACCTACCATGGGGAAAGAGCTAAAGAGTCAGAGGGGACCTAATCATGGGATAGAGCAGTGGTATTAAAGACAAATAGAAATGGTTCCCTGGGAGCACCACCTAGGGACTTGGAAAACCACAAATTCACATTGTCTATATTGTATTGTATTTGTATTTATTTTGTTCAACATTTCCCAATTACATTTTAATCTGGTTCCTTAGGACAGGTGGGTAGCAGAGTTTGACACCTCTGGACAGAGAAAAGAATTCTGACATGGGGTTAAATGATACTTGGGTTCAAATCTCTCTTCTAACACTAATTTTGGAAGGCAATTTAACCCCTCAATCTCAGTTTCCTGATCTGTAAGATCTGTAATTACCTTTCAGGTTATTATGAGGATCAAATAAGTTCAAGTCCTCCTACCTCTGGCACATATGGGCTGTGTGACCCATTGCATGTTACTTAACATCTCATATAGACTATGTCTCTGACCTGTGGTAGAACCTTCCCAGCTTGTATTAGTTTGATTAGCCACAGTTGGACACACTGGGCCTTGACCCCAACATAGTAAGGTCGTTTTCAAAAACAAAAGACAACAATCAAACAACTTTACCCCTTAGTCCACCACCCCCCACCCATAGGCAATTCTCTAAACCTTTAATTTTCAGAATAATTGATTATCTGAAGAAGGAGGGAGTTTCCTTATAGGAGCTCTTTACACTAATGAAATCACAGGTCCAGACTTTCTAATCCCTCAAAGTAATGGCAAGCTATTCATTTTAGCAAGTACTTTTTTTAAAATAAATTTTTATTTGTTTTCTTTTCCAATCATTTCCATGAGATTTCTGAATTACAAATTTTCTCCCTGTCTTTCCCCTACCCCAACCCCAAAACAGCGATCCCACTGTGTAGCCCCTCCTGTGATCTGCTCTCTAACTTTCTGGCAGGGAAGGGAGGGTCTCCTTACCCCAGCCCCTGTATATCTTAATTCTTAGTTGCATGTATTGCAGAGCTTTAAATTCTAGATTCTTTTGGTTTCTCCCTTGTCACCCACCCCCACTGGAAGGACAAGCAATTCAATACAGGCTGTGCATGTATAATTACACAGGACACCGTCATAGTGAACATATTGTGACAGTGATCATATGTCCCTCTTTCCTATCCCGCTCCCCCCTTGTTCTGTTCTCTACCCCGTCCCTGTACCTTTACTGAAGTGTGTGCTTCCAGCATCCCTCCCCCAGACCCTGGCCTCCCCTCCATCAACCCGCCTCTCATCCCCATGCCCCCTACTCTCCTGTGTGGCATGATGCCCAGTTTAGAGTTTATGCCATTCCTTCCCTAAGCCAAATTCAATGAGAGTAATTGAGAGTAAAGTTGTAACAGTTATCTCTTGCCTCTTCTATATGATTAACCCCATTTTGTCTCTCCCTGTCTCCTCTCATTCTAGTCCTTTTCCACCTCAGAATTTCGCCTTTTAAAGTATCATCCCTTCATATTCAATTGATCCTATACCCTCTATATACATATTTACACACATGCTCAGATACTTATTCATATGCATATATAGCCTCCTATATAGACATATGTGTAAGTATACATATATATA
>CM053601.1:104047491-104066865 GCA_028646575.1 Pseudocheirus occidentalis | reverse complement strand
GTCCTGTGTAATTACACAGGTACAGCCTGTATTGAATTGCTGCTCCTCCCAGTGGGAGTGGGTGACAGGGGAGGAATTGCAAGAATCTAGTATTTAAAGCTATACAATCAAATGCAACTGGGAAATAATACATACAGGGACGGGGGCAGGGAGCTCCTCCCTGCGCTGCTAGAAAGCTAGAAGAGTGTTGGAGGAGGGCATAAAAGGGAACAGATTGTGGTAGAGGTCTTATAGTGGGATCAATGTTCTGGACTGGGGGGTAGGGGCAAAAAGGGGAGAAAATTTGTAACTCAAAACCTTGTGGAAATGAATGATGTAACCAAGAAAATAAATTAAAATTAAAAAAAAAGAGTTTACAATCTAACGCGATCCAAAAATTGGAATTGTGTCATCCTGTTTCTCTGCAAAGGTCTCCCATGTTTAAAGTTAAAGTTCTTAGAAGAAACTAGGCTTAAAGAGGAAGGGGAAGGGGAACACATCATTGAAAGAGTTTCCAAAAAAATATGATGGCTTGGAGGATGGTTAGGGCAGGAATTAAAAACAAACAGAAAGTTGTTTGACCAGAGTAAAAGGTGAGAGGTGAGTCAGTCAGGGAAAAAAATTTGTACAAGTGATGACAGAAAGTTTAAATTTGATTCCAGAAGGCAAGGGCTAAGGGGTTGGAGTGGAGTGGTAAGCCAGGCAAGAGACTTAAGGAGTAACACAAGAAGACACTGTAGCAGACAAGCAGATTATTGGAGACACCAGGCTTGGAAAACAACCAGGTCACAAAGATGACCCCAGCCCGTGTCACCCATTGCCTTAAAGGCATCCAGTCAGTCAATCTCACTTTGTGCACAAGTTGCTGAACAGCACATTAGAAAAACAGTTAAAAGACCAGGACTTTTCAGGTTCTAAATAGTGAAGATTACCATTCCAACCTTGACACATTTTCTTTAAAAATGACACAGAAAAAGATGATGCCAAATTTCCACCAAATAGCCATTTCAATATAGATTTTATTTTTGAGATAAAAAAAAAATCATAGAATTACAAAAGGCATACTAAAGCCTCTTTACCAGCTGTCATTTCATTGGCAGATGAGTGATCCCCCTTCAGTGGTACAGATGGGACTTTGACTCCCTGAACCTGAGTGAGGCTTACTCACATCCTCCCATAAATGCTCCTAATATATGAAATGTGAGTGAAATACTATAATCTTCTTTTCCACCATTGAAATTGCTCACATGAGCCAATTTTCAAGTTGCATATTAGATTTGGTACGTCAGTGAATCTGTGATCTGCATTCTTCACTGGTATATTATAATACTCCATGACTTTTCATCCTTTGTGTTTCCTGTCCACAGGTGCTACTCTGTCCAACACTCTGCTTTAAAGAACTTTTGGTCCTTAAAAGATAAAATGTTGTTATTTGTTTAATTGTTTCAGTTGTGTTTGACTCTTTATGACCGCATTTGAGGTTTTCTTGGCAAAGATACTGGAGTGGTTTGCCCTTTCTTTCTCCAGTTCATGTGACAGATGAGGAAACTGAATCAAACAGGGTCAAGTGAGTTTCTAAGATCACACCAGTAGGATCATTTCAAATTTGAACTCAGGTCTTTGTGCCTTGAGGTCCAGTCCTCTATCCATTGTACCATCTAGCTGCCCCCAAAGACAAAATACTTGACTTAAAAAAAAAAAAGATAAGGATAAGGCTTTAAACTATTCTTTTCCTCTTGTGCTTATGAAAGGTGTCAAATTCACAGCCTTTCTAAAAATTCAGTCTGTTCAAAAATATAGGTGGCCTTGTGAAGTCATGAGTTTTCTGTTACTGAGTGTTTAAACAAAGGTGAAATACCACCTTTCATAGCTGTTGTAGAGGGGATTCCTGACTTAGGTAAGAGGTTGGCCTAAATGACCTGGAAAGTCCCTTTCAACTCCAAGAGTCTCTGATTCTGTGAGTAGACCTTAACTCTAACACCCTGACTTCCAGTGACTCCTGTAGTCCTCCCAGGACAAGTGTACTAATGGTACCCACCACACATGCAACCCATTTGAGGCATTTAATTTGAAAAGACAGATGGACTGTGAATGGTAACAAATAAAAAATCGCATTTTTTTTGGAGAAAGTATTTTTAGTCTTGTCTTTAGGTTGGTCTGAGTATTATCATACTTGCTACAGAGTAAGCTTTCAAATCTGGAGAGAAAATAACAAAAAGAAAGACACAACCCATCATTAGCAGGTATTGATTCTGGATAGCTTCAGGAAGCTCTGAGCAGAAGAAAATGTTTCCTTTGCCCATTTTTGAAGAAATTGGCTCCCATGAGACTAACGCAGGTAGCAATCACTACTGATAACTGATCTGGATGAAACTTGAACCCAGATTGTGAATATCTTTATTCTTTCACCAATCTCCTGTGCCATCCAGTTCTCAGAGAATAAATAACTGACTGGAGCCAGAAAAAAAAGTCTTTACATGATTCAAAGATAAAAATAATTCCCTAATTGTCTTATGTCTTGGAACTTAAAAATTTGGAGCCTTTCCACATCTAAATATGGGTGCCTCCCCAAAACATTGCTAACTCTATTGCTTTAGGAAATGATAGGAGTATTTGTTTTCATTAACCTAAAATGTTTTCATCTTAGCTAATAAAGATAACTAAATTTGGAATATACTGTTTAGCATATAGTAAGCACTTTAAAAATATTTATTGATGATTGGAGTCAGAAGTCTGGGGTTTGAGCCCTGGATTTGCTCTTAACTAGCTGTATGACATAGGATAATTGACTGTCCCTTTGTGCCTAATTTCTAAAATTGGTGTGGTTGGTTGGACTCAATGATTGCTGATACATCTTTTAACACAGATAATGGGTACATGGGTTGATTAGCGTATTGGTAAAAGGGCAAAACAAAATCTTGTTTATTTTTTGGTGTAAAGGAATGGACCCTGTGAGACAGTGAACCACTCATAGGCTTGCAGAGACCACCAGTTACTGGGTCATATCCTCAAACCAGGACAAAAAGAATTTAGGTTGAAAAGTCATAGGATAACACACATATCCTTGCTCTCACCATTTTTTTTTCAGTGTTAATAAATTATAACTAAGTAATTTTCCTGTGAGCTTGAACGGTGTGTGTCTCTCTCCCTTGGATTCTAAAAGAGTTTTTATTACAGAGGTTTTGTATTACAGAGGAACACCATGGCCAAAGATATGTTTTAGAAAGATTAATCTAGTAGCATTGACGAGGATGAATTGGAAGATGGAAGACTAATTAGGAGTCTTTTACAAGTAGCTCAGGACAGAGGAAATGAGGGCTTGAACTATGTTGGCAGTGGAAGAAAATGGAAATGAAGGGATGAATGTGAGATAGAATTAACAGAACTTGGCAACTGATTGGATGGGTGAAAAACAGAGAGAAGAAAGGAGATGAGAATTCCAAGATGAATGACCAAGAAGATAGTGGTGTCATTAGCAGAAATAGAAACACCAGGAGAGGCAGATTGGGGGTAGAGGAAGTTATCAGTTCAGTTTTGGATATCTTGATCTTGAGGTGCCAACTGTAGATATTTATCAAGTAAGTGGAAATAAAAGTTAGATGGTAGTACCTCAAGGTTATAGGTGAAATAATCTTCAATGGACAACACATGAGATCACCAAGGAACACTTTCCCAAGAAAATGACCAAGGACCAAACCTTAAGGGATAGCTACATTTGGGACAGCTAGGTGGTGCAGTTGATAAGAGTGCCTGGAATCAAGAAGACCTGAGGTTAAATTTGACCTCAGATTTTTACTACCTGTGTGACCCTGGACAAGTCATTTAACCCTGTTTGCCTCAGTTTTCTCATCCATAAAATGAACTGGAGAAAGACATGACAAAGCATTCAAATATCTTTTCCAGGAAAACTCCAAAATCAGTTCATGAAGAGTCAGACACGACTGATACAATACAACAACAAAAACATTTAGGGGACAGGAGGAAGGAGAGGAGCCAGTAAAGGAAGCAGAAAGAGTGTTCAGAGAAGCAGGAAGAGAAAGAGGAGTTCAGTGTCACTGAAAACAAATGTGAAAATATAAAGACTGATCAGCCACAACAAATATATGAGAGAGGTCAAGGACTTCACAGAAACTAAATTGCCAGGGATTGATGAAGTAAATGAAGTTAAGTGGATTTCTACTCTGGGAAAACAGATGCCAATTCATCAGCAAATACACACATTTGTGTCAGAGTAGTGATACAAAGATACACGAGGCACCACCCCTGCCCTCAATTAACTTACTACGTGGAAAGATGTTACAGATGACTTTAAAATACAAGGCAGAATGTCCTCAGGGCTGCAGGAGTCAGAGGCGGAGTAAGCAAGTTCCAGAATTGAGGAAACGGGTTTGGTTCTTACTGTTGTCTTTAGGCAGGGGGAGACCTGAGGAGCTTTGTTGGTGTAAGTGAAAATATTAACCTCAGAGAGGAGGAAGGACTCTTCTGCCTGAGCATGGGAGGAATGAGGCATGGAGACCAAGGGAGTCTGTGCCTGCCTGGATCCTCTCAATAAGTAGGAGGGGCAGGCATCTGGTGGGAGTGGGGATTGACTTGGAGAAGAAACTGAAAGGGTCTAAAATATCTGATATGCAGTATGACGTAAGAAGTCAGCAAAAGGTAAATAAAAGGACTACTGATCAGTAGTACTGACCTAGCTAAGGTTAGATGATGTAAAGCTTCTTTAAGACAAGGACCAGAGCTCATACTTCTTTGCATCTCTGGCATAGAGCCTTGCACCCAGTTGGGATTCACAGATATTTGTTGTTGTTGTTGTTGGTGTGTGTGTGTGTGTGTGTGTGTGTGTGTGTGTGTGTGTGTGTGAGAGAGAGAGAGAGAGAGAGACAGAGAGAGAGAGAGAGAGAGAGAATTTCCTCATTTACAGAATGCATAAGGGAATCATATATCTCAATAGAAGGGTATCTCTCTGTAGCCACTCACCACAGTCACCACATGACAGCTCCTGTCTCTTGGCCAGTGCAATGTGAAGATCATCTGGGTGTTCCATTGGCCTTGTCTGCATGTAGCCCCAGCCTGATCAAACAATGTCTGTTTATATTAAACATAAATTATATTTAAACATATATTAAAACATATTAAAACATACTAAACAAAATATAAAATATAAAAATTATATTATATTTAGATTTAGATCTTGAAAGAATTTTTTCAGATAGATAACTGTCTAGTCCAACTCCTTCCTTTTATAGGTGATGAAAGTGACATGCAGTGATATTATGTGGCTTGCTCAGGGCAAGATCGGTAATTGTGACTGAGCTGGGGTATGAGTCCAGGACTTCTGCCTCTAAACTCAGGACTTTTTTGCACTATGCCATGCTGCCTACATAGGTTAAGGACATAAGATAAAAAATAACACTCCTCAGTGACCCAAGACAGGAAAGCTTATTTACCCTCACTGAAAATTTCTTCTTCCATCACACTCAATCTAGTGTTCTCAAATTTACCATTTTTTTTAACTTTGGACACCTTTGTTTTTAATTTTGAAACTCATCTCTTTCTTTGGTGACCTCCTCAAATATTTCATGCTCTAGCGACCCCTTTCTCAGTAATTCTTCCCATATGTTTTATTGTCTTTTGTTTATAAAACAGCTTTAAGTAAATTCTTTGGGCTAAGGTCATGTTATCCTGTATTTGGAATTCCTTTGCAATGTGAAGAATTTGTTTTGCACAATTTAAACATTTAGGAGAATGAACAATTGGCTTGTACCATCTATGAAATAGGATCTTGTGTTGCCTAAACGTGATCTAATGGAAAAGTTGAGCACATTCAGTTGGGTTTTTGACGACCATTTTTCACATAAACAAAAATATAAAGGTTGTAATGATTGTGTACAACTGACGCATGCCACTTTGTCCAGTTTCAGTTGTGTCTGACTCTATGACTCCATTTGGGACTTTCTTGGCAAAGATACTAGAGTGATTTGCCATTTCCTTCTCCAGCTCATTTGACAGATGAGGAATTTGAGGCAAACAGGGTTAAGTGACTTGTCCAGGGTCACAAAACTAGTAAGTATCTGAGGCATGGTTTGAACTCAGGAAGCTGTGTCTTCCTGACTTCAGGCTCAACATTCTATCCACTGTGCCACCTAGCTGCCCAAATATTCCATTCGCTAAAGGAAAAATATTCTTCAGTCCTTTCAGTCATGTCCAGCTCTTTGTGACCCCATTTGAGCAAACAAGCATAAGTGACTTGCTCTGTTCACCATACTACCAAAAGGACAAATAGTGAAACATAAATGTCCAGCTTCACTTAGAATCATAGAATTTCAGAGCTGAAGATCTTGGAAATCATCTGGACTAACTGCCTCATTTTACAGATGAAGAAACTAAGACAAAACAAGCTGAAATGCTCAAAAGAATACAGCTTCTTAGTAGGATAATCAATAAACTAAGTCTCAGCAATTAAAAATTTAAAAATATATATATATACACATACATATACACATGTCTCTCTTTGTATATGTATGTGTGTGTGTGTGTATATATATATATCAGGTGCATATTCCATCCTGGGTTTTGCTTTAGGCACTGAGTGTTCAAAGGCAAAAACTAGATAGTGTCTGCCTTTAACGAGCTTATGTTCTACCAAGTTTTCAGGCTAATGTTCATTTTATGCCTCTTTTGTCCAATATAGGTATTTTTTCTTTGCTCACTTCTTTTATGTCATGTGTCAAAATCTAGAATGTCCCCAAAGGCGCTGCTTAATAGTCATTTAGGAAAGTATGGAAGGGTGATCTTGGGGGCAGGGCAGGCTGTACAGGATCAGTCATTCTCAAAATCAAGCTTGTGAAAAATTGATGAACCTGGCCTTGAGGTTAATAGATAACAGTGGCAAGATTTGGGTTGGTGTAAATGAATTGCATAGATCTTAAAGGAGGAAGCTTACTGAGGAATCTGAAAGTGGCAGTGCTCAGCAAAGAGGATGTACTTTCTTCCTCTTAGAGATTTGAGTGGAGAGGGTTATCAGAGATGTGGTGTCCTCAGGGGAGATCCAGGAGTCCATTAAAGTGAGATGGTGGGGGAGAGAAGATGTGGACAGCAAAATTCAAAAACTGGATGTTTGAGAATATAGTGAAGGTTTCGCAGGGCACGGTAGAATGAGGCTAGAAGATGGGTGGATTATATTAGAGTGTGTCTGGAGAGGAATAGTGCTGATGAGAATAAGGATTAGATTCAGGAAAAGGTAGTTTGGCCATGTTGTTTGTACCAAAGGCGGCAAGAATGGAGGAGCTAGTGAAATGGAAAGTGAATTGGAATGGTTTGTTCTGTCAATAAATTTACTGTATTCATTCACTCCAGAGTTCAAAAGAGAAACTATGAGGCTTTTCTCCCAGTTATACTTTTCTTTTCGCTGGTTCTTTAGATTCCAGGTAGATAATAATAATAATAATAGCTAACATTTTTGTAACAATTTAAAGACTTGCAAAGCACTTGATGAAATATTATTTGGGCTTATCCTCACCATGACCTAGGGAGATAGGTGCTATTATTACCCCCATCTTATGCATGAGGAAACTGAGGCAACAAACAATTAAGTGACTTGTGAAAGATCACCCCTTTAAAAGGCATCAGAAGTTGGATTTCACCCTAAGTCTGTCTGACCCCAAGTTCAGTTCTCTATCATCTCTGCTGTCTAGCTCTGGAAGGGCTGAGATGGAAAGGTGGACCTCCACAAGGTTTAGCATACCATCCCATTTTGGTCATAAAGAGAATTGTGTAGGTGAATGGTGACTTTGATCAGCATGTGTACACATGTATACTTCCTACTATTGAAATATGAGCATGCAAATGAATGTCTCTTGTAGCCTGAGACAAGTCCCTTATATCATGAAGCTCAGAAATGATTGAGTGATTGATGCCATAGCAAAAGAGCATTGATAAGGTACTCTGATTTGGAAAATAGAAAAATATCATAGGATTATAGAATTTGGAGCTGGACAAGATTATAAAGAGCATTCTTATTTTGCAAGTTATTTTTAAAAATAGAGAAAGAAAACCTTAGAACCCAAGTTGTTTCTTCCCATAATTGGTACTTAAGAAATGTTCCTTGAATGAGTAGAAAAATAAGTACAGAAAAGTTAAGGGACTTGGTAGAAGTTTCTTGTTTGTTTGTTTGTTTGTTTGTTTTTTGGAGGGCAGTTGGGGTTAAGTGACTTGCCCAAAGTCACACAGCTAGTTAGTGTGTCAAGTTTCTGAAGCTGAATTTGAACTCAGGTCCTCCTTATTCCAGGGCCAGTGTTCTACTCACTGCACCGCCTCGCTGCCCTGACTTGACAGAAGTTTAAGATTGAATCAGCAATAGAAGCCATTGCTAGGATAGTTATGTTATTCTCTGTCTACCAGAAACATATAAACAATCATTACAGCATTAACAGAAAAGGTCCCTTCACTCAGGGTAAATGGAGTGCTTAGCTCTGTGTTCCCAATCTCATAACAAGAACAGCGATCTTACTGTTTATATTTGTGTACCTTTTATAATTGCCCAAACTTTGTTTTGTTTTTCTTCACTACCTCGAAGGAAAAGCTGAAAGGCTTATTCTAAAGAAATCATTTTAATAGGTGAAAAAGGGGGGACACTTTTTTCTTTTGCTTCTGACTGTAATCCTCTCATACAAAGGAGGAGTGTTTAGAGGAACACCTAGAAATGACAGTTTTGATCATAACAAGCCCATTTACAGTTCAGATACACATGGAACCCTTAAATCAAGTTTAATGGTACTCTCTTAAAAACAACCACCAGTCAGATAATGAAAACCAGCTCCTGCAAACCGTGCCAGCTCCTGCCTGACGTCCTTCCAACCCAATTGTGTAGGAGCTACATGTAAATGACAGTATAATTATACCTTTGGTGGGATGCAAATGCATGCTGCTACCAATTTCTGGTTTCACATTAAGTCTGGATGGAACTGGGTGAAAGTTAGCCCTAAAGCACACTGAGCTTGAATGTCTGTTAATGAATTCAGATAAGTCAGGTAAAACCAGGGTTTTTCCCCTGAATTGTCTAGGAAGTCTCCTAGTTCTTAAGGCTTATGTTACAGTTGAGACCTGGGAAAAGCTTGTATAGAATACAGTTTCTTCAGTTTCTTTTGTAAGGTATGACCATTGGTTGCCTTCATATGAGATCCATGGAGGTTTTTCTTATTTGGGAGTTAAAGGGTTTTTTGTTAAAGCTTGTACATTTTCATTTCAGAAAGAAATGTTGCTTCTCCCAGCAACTGCCATTTGTCAGCAGCTGCAATTACTACATAAGTATACATGTTCTTGTCTGTGCATATATATACATACATATATGTATGTACTTAGTACTGTGTGTTCATATATGTTTCCTTTTTGTTCAGGCCACGTGCCACTCCTGTCTTGTTGATTATTCAAATGATTATTTTACAGCAGAAGAAAGTAAGTTAACCAGATGTTGTAGTTTTTGTGTCCAACTAAATCCCAGTAATGTCTCTTCAGGTAAAGGAGCCCAAAGAAAATAGGACCCACATGGCTTATCTTGTATATTTTCTCTCCAGTCATCCTTGGCATATCATAGGTAGAAATGCTAACATGAAACTTTCCTGGTTATTTTTAAACCAAAAAAGCACACTCCTCTACTAATATTTGAGTCTGGCACCTATCTCATCCTGGTGTAGATGCGTCTTCTCAAGGTCTAGACTGGCTTGTATAAGCCTTGATAGGTCCTAGCATACTAGAAAAACTTCCAGCACAGGGCAGCAGTGGACCATCCATCTGTTCTCTGACAACCAGCCTAGCTAAGTTCATGTTACCTGATTACATCAGGGTTGTGAAACTCATGAAGACCCTCTGCCAAATCACAGAGGAGTAGGGATTTGTCATAGGAAGGAGTAGTGTGGTACATGATGATAACAAAGTCTTCTTCTGTTATTATCTATCTACATGTTGTATCTTCCCCCAACAGAGTGTAAGTTCCTGAGAGCAAGGTCTAGTTCATTTTTCTTTTGGTATTACCTAAGCCCAACATAGTAACTGAACATAGTAGTCACATAATAAATGTTTAGTCAAATTGGACTGATCAGTTCATATGCATTTCAATGAATAAATAAAGATTTTACTTTAGTAACAGGATGTCTTTTGGAGCCCAGGGTCTGTGATCTGTCTTCTGGGTCATCCTGGCAGACCAACTACAGCCCTCATGGTGCCCCAGTGAGCACAGGAGCATATAATAGTAGAGTCAGAACCAAGCTGACCTTTTTAGCTCAGTGAAATGTGCTCACATCTAAATTGTTCCTTCGAACTACAGCATCTGGCCCTAAGTAATTCAGGGAATATTTCTCTTCACCCTAAATCAGTTACTCCCTGTCTTTGGCAAAGTGCCATGATGGAAATGGACATTTTGTTTGTTTATTTTCCTCTCACCAATCAAATTAACAATTTTTTTTTCTATGTTCCTGAAAGGCTACACTAGGGACTACTGTCAGCTTCCAATCCCAAGTGGCTTCATTTTCAGTTAAGCATAAGGGATAGTTAAAAAGTTAATGAGATATTTTTATTTGTGGTTTATTATTTTATAGTCACGTTACGTACAGGACAGAGCACAGTCTTTGCCTCTGGGATGTGGAACCTGGCAAATAAACAGAGAATAAATAAATCAAGTACAGATCTAGAATAATGTGAGGGTAAACTCTTGCCCCTAGCATTGTACCAAATACCATATGAAAAACAGACTTCCAAGATAGAATTTCCACAGGGCCACATTCGTTCACTCATACATTCATTCACTCAAATATCATTTATGTACAAGGAACCAGAGAAAGCAATCCAGGATCAATTTATAGTCTTATAGGGAAGATAAAAGCTCTGTACTCAAGTAACTAAAATGTAGAATAGAATATGAAACTGTGACAAGGAAGATACAAAGGAAGTTCTACCATTAAAAGAATGGAAGGATTTCTTTTAGCCGGAGTTAGCCACTTCATTGAATAGATTTAGTAATAGTAATAGTCAATAAACATTTATTAAGCTCCTACTGTATGCCAGGCACTTGTTTAGTATTTAGACTGGCTTTGGAAGGATGAATAGACATCTTAATTGGAGAAGTTGTTGGTTATGGAAATATTAGAAATGCTTTTCCTTTTTGCTTCCTCTTAATTAGGGTGGCCTTTATGGGGTCAGTGGGATACAAGATGAGCTTTGAAGAATGGGGACAAAAATAGCCGATTGGAGGGGGCAGTGAATAGGGTGCTAGACTTGGGATCAGGAACACTTGGGTTTGAATCCTGCCTTAGACACTTAGTAGCTGTGAGATCTTGGGCAACTCTGTTAACTTCTCTGGGGCTCAGTTTCTTCATTCGTAAAATTAGACTCATTTACTTCCAAGAATGCTTCCAGCTCTATGATCCTACATGAGGTGGGAAGCTGTTTTAAAAATAACATAAAGAGAGGGGCAAGGCCCCACATCCAGTATCCGAAGAGCAGATAAAGAGACATGAGAGGAGGGTTAGTTGTATGGCTTAAAGAGAGCAGGGAGTAGAATGAAAGAGGGATGGAAGAGGAAACCTCTAAACTAGTGCAGAGAAAAGGAGGGTATAGAGAGGGAGCTAAGCAGGCCTCTTTGTCCTTTCCATCCTTTTGGATCTTGAAGCATTCTTTTTCTACTTATTCCATACTCCAACGGTCATCTTCCAATTTGTACATTCATAGCACTTACATCTTACGCTAATGTTTACCCTGAAATAACTTAATGAAATAATTTCTTTAATATTCATGTAATTATACAAACTGATATTGAACATTCTTTAGCTGTTTCTGTGATGTTTATGAATATAAACAGCAATGCTGTAATTATGTAGCTTTCTCACCTCATCATCTGACCTTGGACAGGCTTTTCTACAACAGTGCTCTCACTTTAATGTTTTACTTGTAATTTTAAGGACAGGGACTAATTAGAGACAGTTTAGTGCCATGTGGTCTGTATAGCTACAGATTAAGTGTTTCTTGGTGTTAATGGAAAAATGCTTAAATTTAAATTTAAATGCTTACAATACCCCAGCTTACCCAAGTGATGGATGGAAAAGCCCAGCTGGACTTGGGAGTTCAGTAGATTTCTGTCAGCTATTGGGTGACCTGTGCATGTCTTTAACATCTCATTTGTTAAACATTATTATTATTATTTATCAAATACTCATAGACTAACCCTTTGCTTTTTGGTTCTCTAGCTGCTTCTGATGGCTTGATAATATAGTTTTCATGGATAATGGCTCATAAAAATCCATTAGCGAAAGAGTCTTTTGGATAAATTATACTGGATTTTAGACCTATCTTCTAGTGTGATATTCCATGTAATTGGCCAGCCAGTTGCTTTCATTTCAGGTCCCTGGATGGAGAAACAGTAGCGCACAATGGAAAGTGGGATAATCTGGAGTGCCTAAGTGATTCAGTGAATAGACCACTGGTGCTGGAGTCAGGAGGACCTTAGTTCAAATCCGGCCTTAGACACTCAACACAAAAAACTAGCTGTGTGACCTTGGGCAAGTCACTTAACCCCAGGTGCCCTACCTTCCCCCCTCCAAAAAAAAAAAAACCAAAAATAAAAGTGGGCTGGCTCTTCAGTCAGCAGATCTGGGTTCAAATTGCCTTTGATGTTTAGTAATTCTATGACTTTGGGCAAGTTACTTAATGTCATTCAGTCTCAGTTTCTTCATCTGTAAAATGAGGGGTTTGGACCATATGGCCTCCAAGATCCCTTCCAGCCCCAGACCCAGTGCAACTCAGTTAAATTTCCCTCCACACCCCCCCTCCACTAAGCAAGTTAGATTATACCAGATTGTCACTGGTATAATCTAACACTGGCCACACAGCTTATAAAATGAATTAGATCATCGTGCTCTCTTGCTTCCCCATCACAAATCAAGGCTCACTCTGGCTAACTGGGCTTTTGTAAATTCAGGGCCATGAAAAGGCTTTTCTGCCATCTGCTACTAAAATGTCACTTTTGATAAATCTTAAGACTTGGGCTGTTTCTTTTTTTTCTGTTATTTCTTTATAAGGATTTTGAGGGAACGCATTTCACAGAACTGGTGAAGTATTTCTCATTCTGTGCCTTGCTCAGAGAACATTTCAGGGGCATGAAACTTTCTATTTTTATTTGAAAAGAGGGAATTAGAATTTTAGTAACTTTTCAGAGACGAAAAGAATTACAGATTTTGCAAAGACCAGCTCCTGACATTCATCTCTTGATCATTAAATGATTGTAGAACTGTAGACCTGCTGAGTCCACACAGAGTCTAGAATCATGCTTTGTCCTTTACCTTGATGTCTTATTTCCCTGGCTTCCTTCAGGACTCCACTCAAGTCCTAACTTGTACAGGAGACCTTTCTTGGCCCTGTTCTCTTCCAATCCCCCATTTCCCCTAACAGCAATTGCTTTTCTTGCTCAGTTTCCCTTTCATGTACTCTATGTAGATCTTACATGTTCCTAGGTGCTTACATATGGTCTCCTTCATTAGAATGTGTGTTCTGTGAAGGCAGAGACAGTTACAATTTCCCAGCATTTAGCATTGTGTCTGGCACACAGTAAGTGCTTAATAAATGCTATTTGACCAAACGAATCACATATTGGTAGAGATGAAAGGCTCTCATTAGCAACTGGAAGCTTAGAACTTATTTGAGATCTTATTTTAAAATACTGCAGTCACAATGTGGTTCCCCCTTATTTTAAAAAAAAAAATACAGCTGTAATGGAAACATTTCTCAAGATCTTTGAGTCTTGGTTTGGTTTGCAAGTAAAATCTAACCGAGGTTGTTTTATTTAGTTACTTAGATTCAATCAGAGGACCCTTTAGCTTCTCAAAGAGAAGGTGCCACATCCTTCATTTCTTTACTTCCAGGGCACTGGAGAAGAGGGTAACAACTGTCCTCAGTCCTCTCTCTCTTCTCCCTGAAGTCCTCTGTAATGTGATTATTACAATAATTTTTTTGAGTGCCTTCCTTAGAGTACCCCTGTGAGGTAAGTAGTATAAACACCCCCATATAGAAGGCAGTGCCTTTAGTCACACATTTAGTAAGGGTCAGAACGGCAGTGGTGACAAGCCCCAAGCCATGCTGATCACATGAACATTTAGGGGAGGGGGGGGCATGGAGGCCCTGAAGGAGCTTACCACTGGGAGAAAGGGACCAGCATGGTGGAGGGATATTCCAGGATGAGAAGGCCCTAGTGCTGAGAGAAGGTCCAGGGTAGAAAGGCAGCTGAGTCATGTTGGTGCACTTCAGGAAGTCAGAAACACAGAAGGGAATTGAATATTGGAAGTAGAGAAGGGAGATGAGAATTTTGCCTTCAAACTTGCCAAATTTGCTACTACCCAGTCAAATCCATAAAAAATAAAATGGATCGTATTTATTCCCTATCCCCCTAAGTCTGTTTCCCTAGCCCCTAGGTTCTGGCCTCTGTCTTCTTGTCTTCATACACATTCTGATGTGTGCTTTTATCTACTAAGTAGTGATCTCAATCTGCTTCCTAAATTCAGCTCTCATCTCTATGCAAAAGACTCCCAAATAGATGTAGATATATACATATATGTGTGTATACATGTGTGTAATATACACACATACATATATAGAGTCCCAATTTATCTCCAACCCCATCTTTGTTGTTTTTGTTCAATTGTTTTTGACTCTTCATGACCCCTTTTGGGGGTTTTCTTGACAGATACTGGAGTGGTTTGCTATTTTCTTTTCCAGCTCATTTTACAGATGAAGAACTGAGGCAAATGGGGTTAGGTGACCTGCTCAGGGTCACACAGCTAGTAAGTGTCTGAGGCTAGATTTGAATTCAGGCCCTCCTGACACCAGGCTGAGCACTCCATCTACTGTGCACGTAATTGCCCCCTTCCCAGCTCTATCCTATATCCCTAAATGCCTGGGTGGCTCATTAAGTATCTCAAACTTAGCATGTCTAAAACAAAGCTAATCGTCTCTCCCCTCCCCTTTTCTTAAGTTCCACCTCCAAATTTCCCAATTTATAGTTGTGGGCACCACCATCTTCCTAGTCACCCAGGTTGGTAAACCTCGGAGTCATCCTTGGTCACCCTTCCAAATCGAATCATTTAGCATTTCTCCTTAATGTTACCTCTATAGCATCTCTTGCCATCCATCCCCCTTTTCCCACTCATAAGGCCACCACTCTGGTTACCAGGCCCTTTTTGTCTTGACTGTTGTTATAGCCTAATCTTGTCTCTTCCTGTCTTAATCCATTTTCCCCCCACCGGATGCCAAAATAATACTCCCAAGATGCAGATCTGACTTCCTCTCCCAACCTCCACTCAGAAAACTCCAGCAGCTCCTTGTTACCACTAGTATAAAACTCCACCATTTTATAAGCCCACCATTTAAAGTCTTTCAAAATCTGGCTTCCACTTACTTTTCTAGTCTCATCTCATATTACTCCCCTTTACTTATTCCATTTTAAGCAACAGGACTACTATCTGCTCCTCCTGGTCAGCATCCATCTTCTGAATCAGTGCCTTTTTCCATGTTACCTAAAACTTGCTTGCTTTCATCTCTGCCATTCAAAATCATCCTTTTTCAAGGTGCACTTCTGGTGCCCTTCCCACCTCCAGACCTCTTAATGCTTTCTCCCTCCTTAAATTGTTTACTTCTCTGCATACTTGTAATCTACCCTCACCATCCAAGTAGAATATAATGTTAGCCCCTTGAGATGATATAGCCTATTAAGTTTTTGTGTTTATATCATCAGTGCCTAGCATATGGCCTTCAATTTAATAAATGTTTATTGAATTGAATCAAATCTGTTCTGGGACCAGAACAATGGGAATCATAGGACTAAGAGATTCATGTAGTAGTTGTCCATGGGTGTGCTGATTCTGAAGGCTCTTTTAGGGTCTTAAGCATGTCTCAATCACAGAAACTAGAAAGAAAAACAGACTGATTACTGCTGAACAATGGAAAAAAGAGGCAGCTTGATTTCTGATGGGCTCCCATAGCAATCCTTAACTTTTGAGATTGGTGAAAGCAGCTGTCTCAATTTTTTTTCTTTCCATTAATGGCTATTTTTCCATCTGGCAGACTGACAAAAACGATGTCCTCATCAAGCAGCCGTGAAAATGGACATTCTCCCATGGTTCACAGCTTGAGTCAATGAGATTCTTCTATAGCAGAGCTGCTCTTAGAGGAAAACCTGAAACCAAGAAAAACAGTCATTCACTTTGGTTATATACCTGATGCTGGACCCAAGGTCACCAACTTAGAGGAGTTCAGTTTTCTCCACTTGCTTTTGACCCAAATTTTTAGGATCACTCAAACCTGAAACTTGAACTGGAAACTGAAATGAGGTGTTACCTAAATCCACATGAAACTTAAACCACTGAACCCTTCAGCTTAAAAGAAGGTTTTTCTTTCTCTGTATTTATTTGCATATGTCCTTTTCTTCTTTCTTTACCTCACTCTTCTGCTTCTCCTGTAGTCTTCCCCCTCCGTTTCCAAGTGAAAAGTCTTTTATGAAGAAGGAGTGTTTCTAAATTGAATCCTGCTTGTACTGTGGTAGATTATGTTTTTGTGATAATGCTCCAGGGACTCAGCCAAAAGGAATAGGAGGGAAGACTTGGGCCAAATAGATGGAAAACTTACCCTCAGGTGCATGCTTCCATTGGAATAGCTCAGCCAGCAAGTGTGATGTATTGCCTGGTGTGCTGGAGAATCAGCAACAAGACCCAGGTTGGAATCCTGCGTTCAGCATTAATCTGTGACCTGGGCAAGTCACTTAACTGCTGTATGCTTCATTCTCCCTATCTGTAAAATGGGGATAATAGTAGCACCTGTTTCATAGGCCTAAGGATCAAATGAGATAACAGATATAAATAAATTATTTTTAAAATGGCAATGTAAGTCCAGCCATTAATATTTTTAGTACTAGTATAGGTCAGTCAGAAAGCATTCATTGAGTGCCCACATTATATACAACCATGCACCAGATACTTGGATGTTACATATTAATGAATGAACTCTTCTCCATCCAGGAAAATACAGTCTGATGAGTTTCATGAGTTCTTTTCATTTGCATTGCTGGCCTTTTGCAGTAGAAAACAGTGCTAGCTCCTGCCCTATGACAGTGCCACCTCACCCAGTATCAAGGGTCCCCGCCCTCTGCTGGCCTTAACAACCTTGACCTTGACAACCATCTCTGTCTTCTGTTCCTGAGGCCAGTTATCCTTTGACTTAAGGCAGAGTCTCAATTTTCCTGAGTCAGCTGAAATGGGTGACTTCCTCCATCCAGGGACTATCTATATATTATAGCTTGCCATCACAAGCTTATGACCATGAAAACAATAACTTTTATTTTCTCTTAGGGCACTGTGTAGAAAGTCATGACAGAGCATGGTTGTTCCTTCTTTCCCCAGAATACCTCATCACTCACAAAAGACTGGGTTCCCCCGGCCAAGTGTTTGTTACATGGGCTAGATAGGGGCTATCTTATCTGACAAAACCAATTCAAAAGAGCCTTTGTTGTGGATATGATACAAAAGTAATTTCTGCCCACTTGGGCCAGGTCCTATTCCACTGTTCTGCTGCAGGGATGCAACTGCCTTATAGCTTTAGCTGAAGAAAGTGATCTCTATCCCCTATGAGCATGTGGAATTAAAAAATAATTAGAGATGCAATCTGTCTCCAAAGACAGAATTGAAAATGTTTCATTAACATGTCATAGAATTTTGCATCGAGGACAATGTGCTCTTTTAGACTCAGAATAGAGTTTAGAATTTGGGGACTTAAATTGCCTTTACAATATGGCACAAGTTTATGAAAGTTCAGCCCTTCCAGGGGCCATTCTGTCTTTCTGCACACAGCTGTGATCCAGACAGAGTCAAAACTTTAAAGAGAAAAGGGATTTGACTGTCTACTACAGCCTCCTCCCCTTTTCTCAAGTAGATAAGGAAAGCAAAATGAAAAGGTAAAATGACTTGACCAAGGTCATGCAGGTATTACAGATAGAACTTAAGAAGTTAAGGAACCACAGTCTTGCTATGATTTCAGTAAAAATCAAAGTACGTGTAGTCAGAGGAGGTGACCAACCTACCTCAAGAATGTGATTTAAAAGATATCCATTGACTTTGAGAGGGACTAAGTCTATGACCTCTGATCCTGTGACCTTGGCTTGTCTGTGGCAATAGTGCCTGAATATCCCACCATCCGAAGTCAGTCCTTGAGTTAAAACAATGCTAAAAGTAATTTTACTTGGAAGAGTAAAAGTCCATTGGCATCCTGTAATAGAAATTAGTTGAACAGGTTGGTTGGGCTGGGCAGGGGAGACCAGATCTTTGAGAGAATGAGATTCAGGGTTGGTAAACTCTGGAAAGGAAGGGGTATTAAAAATGTTATAAGGGTGTGGGTAACCAGCGAGCAACCACTTTGGGAAAGGGCCAACTAGTGAAAATATGAGAGTACATAAGATGAACATTTTCCCCACTTTTGTTCTTTCAACAAATATTAACGCTTGTTATCTATAAGCATGGGACCAAGCATGGCATAAAAGAGAAACTTTAACTTTTGCACCCCAGCTTTGCTGGATTTGTTTGAACTCTCCTCCTAAGCTCCAAGTAGATCAGCTACAACTTACTTGCAGGTGAGAAAGGCATTAGAACTTGTTGCTCAGTGAAAGCCAGGTTTGGCCGATGTAGCAATGTCCTTTTGTTCTTTAGGCAGTGAATCTGAATTAATGATGGTTTTGTCTCCATTACTTTGCAGCTTGGCGCACTGGCTTTCCTTCCATCTCCCCCTCCAAGCTGAGTTCAGTAACTGTTGGGACTTGGGTGGGAGTGGGGGGAAGGGAAAAGGAGAGAGACTAAGAGAGAAAGAAACTTGTATTTATTTGTAAGATATATAAATAAATAAAATTTATTTAAAAATTTTTATAAAGAAAAAACAGGAGCATTCCCAGGCTCGGCATAAAATGACAGTAACAAAAAAAGTATATGGGACTAATTTTGTAATTCTGTCAGCCTGGCCATGCCACCTCCACAAGTTAGTTCAAAATTATAATGATTATCATTACATGAACTCCACAGAGTGCACTCCTAAGTGCCATCTATATTTGTGGGTTCCTAGGTGACTCCTACCTGCTGTAAAGCTCTGCTGCAGGTATTCAAGGGCAGCATTTCTCTATTGCCTCCATGTTAATTCTCTTTTTCTTCTTCAGTCTGTATTTTCAGGATGTGGGTTAATAAATAGAGATGGTTTCATAGGCTAAAAATAAGCCCCTCATGCTATATCTCTATTCAGATCTCCCATTCATTTCTATTCTGGGCCAGGGGAATTGTTTTGGCAGCCGGGGATGGGTCATGTAAATCTGTGACATTATCTGAG
>CM053601.1:104030140-104046991 GCA_028646575.1 Pseudocheirus occidentalis | reverse complement strand
CTTGTTGGACCCAACTTACTTTACCCAATTTGTAGAAAACTTCTTTCTCCACAGTCAGGAAGTTGTTAGATACACTCTGCAGAAAGACTGCGTCTGATGGATTTTGCTTCACATTTTGCTTTGCTACAGTGCCAAATCCCCCTTCACTTAATACTGTTTTTCCTTCTGTTGAAAGTTTCTATAGGCTACAATGCTAGTGGGCTATCTTTTGTATTACTTGTCAAATTCTATTGTGATGATCACAGGGTCATAGATTTAATGTTGGAAGGGACCTCAGAAGTCTGGTTCAAACCTCTAATTTTGTAGATGAGGAAACTAAGATCTGTAGAAGTGATTTGCCCAAGGTCATACTGGTAGAGATTGGCAGAGCCAGGATTCAGACGTTCTCACTCCAAATCTAGCTCTCTTTTCACTTTTCATGCTTCCTCTCATATGATCAAGAAATACCCTAATAGTGAATATAATGGTCTTTTTGGCTATGGAACCAAAGTTTTTCCAACGCCCTGCCAATGACCCATTAGTCACTAGAGTAAAAGGATCAAACCTTAGGCCTACTTTCTTACTTTTATAGACTTGTTCCATTTGTAGAGATTTATCTACTGCCAGTGAAGAGTAGTATGCTAGGGGGAAAAATTTCTGGCTAGAGAGTCCTAGGACCTGGATGGAGATCCGCCTCTCCTATTTGCTGGCATTCTCTGAGCCTCAGTACCTGTGGCTGCAAAAAGAGGATAATAATCTTAGTACCAACTGACACAGCATTGTGATCAATCAACATACCTTTCTTAGCTTCAAAGCGTTGTTTTGGGTGCTAGAGAATGAAATGATGCCAGCCAGCCTTCAAGGACCATATATTCTGTGGAGGAAAATAACATACAGGAACATAATGTCAAAATTCTATTAGGAGACACCCTGTTTTCCAGAGTTGAGACCAAGAAAGCAAGCTTCACCCTGAGCTTGTCATAACAACAATCCTTTGCACTCACCCTCTGGAACTAATGGTTCTTGAATTCAGGCAAGCTCCAGCAGGCCCAGACATAAAAGCCTTCTATGAATGAGCTTTTTGTCACTAGACAGCTTTGCCCCACCTTTGCTGTTTTCCTCACCGCTGTTCTGTTATGCTGTGTGAGTCTTTGTCTAGCCACAAGTATATAAATCAATGTTCAGCCTCACTGCCTCAGGTACCCCCACTAGAAGTGAGACATTGACACATGTTGCTTGCAAGCCATTTTCCTCACTTTAAAATTAAACTTCTGTTTGATTGATGACTCTCCTGTCTCTAGCCTGCTCTGTTTGACTCTGGCCACCCATAGGTTAAAGGCCAATTTGGTCTGGTTGACAATATTAAAAAATAGTTTTAAAAAATATATATACATATATAAGAAAAAATATGAAGTAATGTGGGGGGGAGCTCTAGCAACTGGAGATATCAGGAAAGGCCTCATATAAGAGGTAAAAAAGATTTTGTAAATATAAAGCATTATGTGAATGCTGTTATTAATATTACTATCACTTCTGATGTGAGGGCTTGCCAAACCCATTTTAGGGTTGCTTAGCCACCTTTGGTGTCCATCTATTACCTGACTCTCACCTGTCACTCCAAAAAGCTGTAGCTTTAAACCAGTCAGTGATTTAGGGGGATGTCTACCCCAAGCATTTGAAGATTTCTTTCAATAGAACAGATAGAAGAGAACAATTTGTTCCAGTGGCCAAGAAGACAGCTGAAGCAAGTGCTGTGGAGCTCTAATTGAGCGTGGTCAGACATTGAAGATACCAAGACCATCCACTGCATCTTAGCCTATCACCAGGCATCCTGACTTTTGTCCTGCCACTGAACTTAAATGACTCTGGAAGACAGAGTGAGGCTGATGACTTTGTGCAACTCTGCCTCACTTAAATCTAACTGATGTACAAGTCAAGACCTCACTTAAAAGTGATTTTATCAGTCTTCTTTGAAAACAAAGGATGAATTACAACATTGTGGGAAACTCCTAAATCTTTATTTCCAGCTCTGACCTTTCACCCTGTTTCCATATTTCCTACTGTCTATTGAACATCTTCCATTAGAAAACAAGCTCAGTTAACTCATTCTCTCTCTTCTCAAACTGGTACACCTTCCCAAATTCCTCTTGAAGCCATTCAGTCAACAAACATTTATTAAGCAAGTGCACCAAGCCTGGAAACAAGAAGATCTGAGTTCAAATCCAGACTTAGACACTTACTAGCTGTGGTGACTCTGGCCAAATCACCTAGACTCTGTTTGCCTTAGTTTCCTCATAAAATGGGAGTAATAGCACCAACTTCCCAGGATTGTTGAGAAAATGAAAAGAGATAATACATGTAAAGCACTCAGCACAGTGCCTGACACATGATAAGGGCTATATGAATACTAGAGGTGTAGCTGTACAATGTGTCAGGCACCGTGCTAAGAACTGGGGATACAAAGAAAGGTAAAAAGACAGTGTTTGCTCTTAAGGAGCTCACTGTCTAACGGGGGAAATAGCATGCAAACTACTGTGTACAAATGATCTCACAGATGCGATTTTAGAGCTACCTTTGACCTGGCTTCATCTCTGCCTTTACCCTCACTATCAGTCCATGACCAGCCTTCTAAATTGTCTCTCTTGTTTTCCCTTTCCTCTCGGTTTTGATAGTCAACACCCCAACTTTTGGAATCCTTTCCAGCTTCCAAGAGGCCTTCTGCAGTTCCTCTGAGACTCATGCTTCCTCAAACACTATTTTTTGCCAATCTGTTTTGAGAACCAATATTCTAAAATTACATTGTGGTTTTTTGCCTGATATTCAAAGGTCTCCCCAAAGCTGTATCCCCCATGCCTAATCTTTCTGAATACATCTCTCGTTATCCTCCAGTGCAAGCCCTTGGTTTCAGCTAAATTAGTCTGCTTTCTGGGGTTCTCCACACAAAACATGTATAGTTTGCTCATTCCTGCTACTTTTAAGTTTGCATATAAATTTCCACCTATTGAAATCTCATCTTACTGACCCTCCCCCCTTTAAAAAAACATTCTATGTCCTTCTCCTCCTTCAAAATCTAACCCAAAATTTACCTACCTCAGGAAACTTCCTGCCCAGGGACACATGACTGACTGATGTCTGCTCTACATCCCCTCAGTTTGAACCAAAGCCTATTCCTTTACATATGCAGACGTTGGCCCCACTAGCCAGTATCTTCCTGCAGGATGGAGGGACTCTGGCTTTTGTTTCTTTTGTAACCTTTCCTTCCCCTTTGCTTCCTCCTCTCCTAGACGCTGTTAACAAAGATTTCACAAAATAAGGACTGGGCTCCATAGCAGGCTGAGATTAACCAAAGTCAAATGAATGGTTTTTGGTTTTCCCCCCCAAATGGGGATGCATTCATAGGTCCTTGAGTTTTATTGGAACAGTTTGAGACTCAGTTCTCTGGAGTCTTTAATATGACTGACTTTGTTAATCACCTAAAGGTGTTACTAGAGAGTCTTTCAATTTACTAAAATTAATTGACCAATGAAAATGGTGGTGACTCACCAGAACATTCTGATTGTTCTCTAGAGAATTGTTGCTCCAATTTTCTTTAGAAAGTAACAATTGATAATCAGAAACCTATTTTTTCCAATTAGTCTCTCAGCAAAGTAAGGGGTCTTAGTGGCTTACCATCTTGGCAGATTCAATGTGGGTAGAATACCCTTTACTAATTAATTATTTATGCTGCCCCTGGCTGTGTAACCTTGGGCCTCAGGTCTATAAAATTAAGGAATTGGACAAGGTGACTGGATCCTTTCAGTTCTTAAATTTAATGTTTCAACATCACCGTAATATGGGAATTTCAGCTACTGGTGCTATGAAAAATACCACTCCTGGAAAACGCAGTGTAGTCCAATGGAAAGAGTACAGGATTTGAAATCAGAAGGTTGACATCATGGCTTTGACACTTACTTACTCATGGGACCTTGAGCAACCCACTTTGCATCTCTAGTCTTTCATTTTTCTCATCTCTAAAGTGGGGACATTAATGTGTTCAGTATGTCAGAGGATTATTGAGAAGATCCAGTAAGATATGATAATTAAAGAATTTTGCAAGGTGCTAAGGAAGAGAAGCTGCTATAGTTAGGGTTCTTAAAGGATATAGGACTTTTCAGACAACTCATGCGTGCATTAGGATCATGGACCTGAGTGCTGACCAGACAGCCACTGGACTAGTCCTTCCACTCTATTTACTTAATAGTTACCAAAGGACAAGAGAGCCTTGTCTGATATGACAGTTGACAGATCTAAACAGGGGTAGATTTCAGGCTAAAAACACTATGGTACAATTATACATTTTGCAGGCTTTTAACTGTCCTTCACTCACCAGCAAGCACCCTGTTCATCGTTTGGACTTAATGTGTTGAGAGACCGCTTGCGGCCCCTCGCAAACACAAGCTTAATTCTGTTTGTATTCCCTAGGCCAATGAGTCTGGAAAATGACATTTATAGTGGGATTGAATGGACTCCATCCTTTAGCTTTTCAAATGATGCCTTTGATTTCTTCTCTACTTGCCTGCCATTCAGCTGGAGGCCATATTTATGTGTGCCAACATCAGCCATATGACATGTTTTTGCCAAATGTGCACTAATACAGAGCAGAAACCGGGTTGCTTTAGAATTCCTT
This sequence comes from Pseudocheirus occidentalis, assembly GCA_028646575.1. Classification (NCBI taxonomy): domain Eukaryota; kingdom Metazoa; phylum Chordata; class Mammalia; order Diprotodontia; family Pseudocheiridae; genus Pseudocheirus; species Pseudocheirus occidentalis. The sequence continues at coordinate 104,042,346 of CM053601.1, read as the reverse complement.
TTCATCTGGGTATTCTCTGTCTCTCTTTTGCTCAGCTTTGCTTTTCCCCTATTCCATTTTCTTTTGTTCACTCCCATCCTCTCTTCTACCCTTTCCCATTTTATCTTTTCATTTGGTGCTGCTTGAGTATTTGGGGCCTTTTTAGGGTAAATTAGTTTCTATGTGTTCTGTTCTCTGGGTCCCTGGTTTCTTTACTGTCTCCCCTTTATTACCAATTATTCCATAATAAATTTAAGACTGATAGACTCTGAAGTATATTAAGATCTCATTAATATAAAATAATATGTATGACTTGAACTGTCCTTCACTATGAGGAAGAGATTCTCTGCACAAATTAATTTTGCAAATATATTAATAATGGAGGGTATTGTATTCACTTGAGAACGAACTGTTTTTATTGTATCGATTTTTAAATGGCCATGAAGGCTTTAATTACTCATGAGTCATACCTTTTTATTGACTAGAAACTCTTTTTAAAGTACATTTTAGCCATACTAGTAACTATAGTTACTTAAAGGTAATTAAATGTTATTTCTTTGCACATATCCCATAATTCAAAATGTTCACAAGTTCAGACTAACCTTCCCCCTGGTTAATCCATATTAGTGGAAGGAGACTAGATTCAGATGGGACCTTTCACTGTCATAGTCAATCAGCGAATATTTCCTGAGTTTTTGCACACAGTAGGTATTTAACAAATGTTTGTTGAATGAGCAGATTGATTGCCTACTGTGTGCCTAGCTAGGCACAGTGAAGACCTACAGAAAGAATATATTATATGATCCCAGTCTGAGCCAGACTAGCCTTCATAAAGGATAATGAAAACACCTAGAAGAAGACCTTTGGCATGCTAAATAAAGGATCTTTGGGAGAATTTGGACAAGAGTTATATAGGATTTTTTTAAAAGGCACAGATAGGTTGCAGTCTGTATGCACCATGGAAAGGAATACCCATGTCAATAAGATTATAGATCCATTGAAGTATCCTTCATAAAAGATATTAAATATGGAGACTATATTGAAACCAAAAATCAGGCATTTTACATCATTAGGCACTCCACAGATGTGGAATTGGTTACTCCTTCACTTTGGTGCTTTGCCGAAGGTTAACTTCCATACGTTCAGAATTGTATATGGGTCTAGACCCTGATCTAATCACCTCATCCTTGCTTCTTTTCCTCTTACATCTGTTGACTTATTTTTCTTTTCTTTTTTTTTTTTGGAGGGGGGAGGGCAGGGCAATTGGGGTTAAATGACTGTTGACTTATTTTTCAAAGTGAAAGTCTGCCTCCTATATGAACCCTCTTCTTGCCCCCTTTTAGCTCACATTATATTTCAGCGCCTCTGACAGTGGAGGCTGGTTGCTCTTAAGCCATAGGAAGTAAATGGTTCAATTTCCTTCAACCTCAGTTTCACATCAGGTGACTTGCAACTCCATAGAGTTTGAATTATAAGTTTGTTGTCTGGAACCAGGTGAATCAAACCAGACATGGGATGGGAAAATATCCCTGGAGCTGCTTTAATGGATTTCTACTTGCTTGACACGTGAAATCCAGTCTCTCACCTGTTCTCTACCATCCACAGGCTTCCAAATGGTCTGTTTCATCCTGAAGGCTGTAAATACCACTAAAAATCATCTATTTTTCATACAGCCCCTTTCTCGGAAGCTAAATAAAGTCACAAATTCATCCTTCGTTTTCAAAGAAGACCACTGAAATCACTTTTAAGGCTTGGTTCCCAATTTCCACCCTACCTTCTTTCTCACTCTTCCCTCTGCCCCCTTTCCATTCCATTGCCCTTTCCCTAAGCACCTGTCAGGTCTGCCCCCAGGAACTGTCTGTTTTCCTGAACCTCGGCTCACCCCTACCTCCCAGAGATTGGGTCCCTCTTTCTTGTGCACAAGAAGAGATAATTATATTAATTAACCATTTCATTAATTAGTTAATAATTTCTTGTGTTCCTTTTTCTTAACCATTTCCACCCCCACTAGAAATGTGTACTTCACACCTGGGTCCCCTTCCTGGCTCTGGGAGGAAAGTGTTCATTTTCTCTCTCTAGGGCCTAGACCTCTATGTTATTTTCCAGAAACAACCTCCTCACCCCCCTTTCCTCCCTGCTCTTCAGAACAATACAGTTATCCTCTCACTTCAAGGAGTATTAGGGGCATAGCACTCCCCCAATTTGGAAAATCCTCATAAAATGTTTTGGCCCTCCCTTCATACAAGAGAAGTCTGATTTTTTCTTTTTCTTTTATAGGGTGTTTACAGTACCTTATTGTAAAATGAGTTGATATTCTTTAGACTGTACATATATTTCTTTCCACAAAACTCCCTCACAATTCCCATTTAATTTCTTATGCCAACCAGTGACATATCAAAACCACGCTGGTGAAAGTCATGATGTGGAAGGGATAACTAACTATATGTTGTCTTTTTCCATTTTACTGTAAGTTCCTTGAGGATGGGGATTGTCTTTGCTTGCTTGTGTTTGTATTCTCAACACTTACTGAACTCAGAACTTGATATAGAGGAGACACTTAATAAAAAGTAGATATACCTCTCTGTATCTATTCATTCTAATCTTTCTAGATGTCAGCCCTACCAGTATACTTCCATGTGGCTTTCCCTGGAAAATGGAGGTAATAGTCACAGCAGCACCTACCTTGTGGATTTTAATGAGAAGAAAGCACTTTGCAAACCATAAACCTCTGTTTATGTGTATGAATTACTAGTATTGTTATGAAGAGGAAGTACAATGGAAATGGAATATGTCCCTAACTCTAGCTGTGGAGGAGAGCCTAGCTGGGATGACACCACAGACATATGAAATCAAATATGAAAGAGGGCATCAAAAACCCCTCAAATGCTGATGGGATCCAGAAGAAAGGCAAGGGCTTCCTAGTATAGTTTAATTTTGAGCCAGGTTCCTTCCAAGCCTGGCATGGGTTGAACATCCCCAAGAGGTAGGACACTGGAAGTAGGGCAGTGGCGCATGCAAAGAGATGGGCAGGAAGCCACATGAGCAGAATGCAAGGCAAAGGAACACAAGTCAATTCGGCAGGAGCAGGGGGACCATACTGGGAAAGGAGGGACAGGTGAGGTAGGTTGGTAGTTTGGCTGACCTTGTGAATAACGGACTCATCAGAGAAAAAAGTACATGCCATCACATTCTAATGGCGTGACACTATTTCTAGCTAGCTGTCCTGTTTCACTTTAGTTTCCATCTTAGTGGAAATGAAGATGTTGCCTGGCACCATGGCCTCATTCCTTTCTCTCCTCTCTACCCCATCAACCCACAGAGGTAGCCCTGCCCTCGAGCTTGCGATTCTTCACAAGTCCTCCACTTCCATCATCTATAGGGGTAGACACTGGGCCTATGATTTCATTGATATTGAGAACTCCTGGTGAGGAGATTTCCTCTACCAATGCATATTGGAACTTTCCCTACAATTTATAGTCTTAGTTGCCTAGACAACTAAGAAGATAAATGTTTTCCCCAGGGTCACACAGGCAGTATATGTCAGAGGTAGGGCTTGAATCCAGGTCCTTGTGGCCAGATCTCTACGTGCTTTATGCCATGCTTTGTCTTCCCATGACCCCAATTCACTGAAATTTCTTTATCCTTTATCCTGTCAGAGAATAGCCCCTCAAAGGCAACCAGGTGGCACAATGAATAGAGGACTGGACCTGGAGTCAGGAAGACTTGAGTTCACATCTGATCTCAGAAACTTACTAGTTATGTGACCTTGAGCAAGTCACTTGATCTCTGTGTGCCTCAGATTCACTACTTCCCACAACTGTTGTCAGGATATTTATAAAGCACTTCACAAACCTCAAAAACACTATATAAATGCTAGCTATTGTGATTAGGTTAAGTAATAGAAAGGCAGAGGGAAAGGGAGGACAAGTGGCGTTCCAAATTCCCAAAAAATTCAGTGGAAAGTGTTTGATCCAAAGGAAGGCATAGTGTTCAAATCCGGAGGGATGGGAAAAAGGAAAATGGATTTATAATCATCTTAATCAGAGGGGAAAGATAGCACTTAGAATAGTGCATGCACATAATAGGTGTTTAATTAATGTTTAATCCTCCCCTTAACTATTCCCCCCAGTCTCTTCACTGCACATTACTTTCTTACCACCTCTGCTACATTCTCCTCCCTTTTCAGTCACAATCTCTTAGAGAACTACTTCAGCTCCAATCTACTGTCATCTACTATCAGCAATCCTCCACTCTTGAATTTCTTGATCTATTGGTAATATTACCTTGCCGTAGCCTTTTTACCTCCTCTGTTGCTAGGTACAGAGCTAGAGACAGTCACATAGCTGGACTGGGCCCACTGTCATCTCACACTCCTTTGATGTCACTTCTCATTTTTTCCTTCTTTATTCCAGTTTCTGACAAATAAAAAGGTAGCCCTCCTTTCCATGAAAGTTAGGTCTTCTTCATGGACCATTGATCCCCTTCCCTTCCATCTTCTCCAACAGATTTCCTCCCATATCATTCTTCCTCTCCAGACTTTAATTTCACCCTAACTGTTGGTTCCTTTCATGCTACCTACAATTATGTCCAGGTCTTCCCCAGTCAAAGATGAAGATGGAGAGAATGAAAGGAGGAGGAGGAGGAAGAGGAGAAGAATCCATTTTACATCCTATCGTTGCTACAAACATCACATATCTCTTTCTCAGACAAATTCCTTGCAAAGGCCTTCTGCATTCATTGCCTCTACTTCTTGTCTGTTTCTTCCTAACTCTGTTATTTGGCTTCTGATCTTATCACTCAGTTTAAACTGCTCCCCATAAAATTGCCAATGCTTTCCCAGTCTAATGGTGTCTTTTCAATCCAAACCCTCCTTGACCTCTCCACAGTATTTGCTACTATTGGCCACCCTGGATACTCTCTCCTCCCTTGTCTCTGGTGACTCTGCTCCTGGTTTTCCTCCTTCCTCTCAGACTTCATTTCATGCCCACAAAATATAAACATACTCTGAAGCTTTGTTCCTGGTCCTTTTCAGTTTTCTCTCTATGTGAGATAGCTTGGTGATGTCATTGACTGCCATGGGCTCATTTACCATTTCTATGCTGGTGACTATCCCAATATTCAGCTCTAGTCTTTTGGCTGAGATAGTTTTTCCCCCATCATGAAATGACTCACATTTCTAACAGAACACCCTACAGGTATTCCAGACTTCATGTGTCTAAACCAGAATTCATCTTTTCCCCCAAGGCCACCCCTCTTCTACACTTCCTTATTACTGTCAGGGCACCTCCATCCTCCTATTCATACACAACCTTAGTGTCATCCTCAACTCCTGAATTTCACTTAGCTCCCATTTCATGTTAGTCATGAAATCTTCTCATTTCTACCTCATATACATAGCCTCTCCATTCATATAGTTACCACCCTTGTTTAGACTCTCATCATCTCTTACCTGGACTGTTACCTTAACCTCTTAAATGACCTCCCAATGTCTAACCTCTCTCTACTCCAATCCATCTTCACACAACTACCACCATGATTTTCCCTAAAGGATAGGTCTGATTGTGTCACACATCCCCAGGATCTCCAAAGTCCCAGTGGCTTAATACTTTCAAGATCACATATTAATTGCTGTTAGGCATTTAGATCTCAAGATATTTACAAGCTGTGTGACCCTGGGCAAGTCACTAAACCCTGTTTGCCTCAGTTCCTCATCTATAAAATGAACTAGAAAAAGAAATGGCAAACCACTCCAGTATCTACCTAGAAAACCCCCAAATGGGCTCACAAAGAGTTGGACATGACTGAAAACAAAATTTAGAACTCTTCAAAAGCAACTCCCTTCCTACTTTCCCAGTTTTCTTACGTATTGCTTTCCTTCACACACTCTATAATCTGGCCATACTGGCCTGCTGTGTATACAAGACACAGTCCTATCTCCTGTCTCCATGCCTTTTCTGGTTGTTGTCCCCATGTCTAGATTGCAATCCTTCTTCATCTTTACCTCTTGCAATTCCTTATTTCCTTCAAGGCTCAGCTCAAACACTACCTTCTGTATGAAATTTTTCTTCATTCCCCCTAGATGTTAGTGCCCTTCCTCCCAAAACTACATTGTTTATAGCTCATGCAGCAAGAGTGTCCCCCACGGGCAGTGTAGAAGTGTCATTATGTCACTTGAAGGGAGATGGAATAGACATCTCTGGCCTCTTCTCTCCCCACTCTTCTCCAAGGAAGAAATTAATTCCTGCCAGGAGGGGAAGCAGGAGGTTGGGGCCAGAAGCTTAGCCATTCTTCTCTCCTTAATTCATAGGGGGTAGCAGGCTAGGGTTTTATCTATATGCCCTTTTAAATATTGTTCGTCTAGGAGATGTAGTTTTCAAGTTCAAGCTAAACTTCTGGTCACTGTTCATTAATAGGGGAAGAAGGACCTTTCTCCATGTCCAAGGTTTCATCCTTCCCCATCAAATACAACTTCCACAATGAACACATATATAGTAAATAACAAAGAGATCCATTTATCCAAGTCAATAGCAAAACAGAAATCAAAGAATGGATACATAGGAGAATATACCAGAAATACAGAGTGAAGGAGATCTCTCATTGGGAATGAGATAACTCAGTTCAACCAAGAGGGTCCTAGATCTCACTCAAAAGTAGGAAATTGCTCCAAGTCCCCAGTACAGCAAAGTGAGGATAGGAACAAAATGGAGGCTGCCAGCTCCTCTCATGTCAACTCTGTCCTAGAGTCATGTTCTCCCTTCAGCCACCTGAAGTGCAGTTGGCATTGTCCATGTTCCCTGCTGAAGCTGGAAGTCAGAAGAGCCTAAAGATACTCGAGACACCCAAAAAGAGATTGATCGGGAAGCCTAAAGATCTCTCCTCTCACCCGCTCTTGGCAACTCTTGTCTGCCGCAATAGCTATTGATCTCCACCAATGAGGAGAGAGTTCTGTCCTCATGGGTTTGGGGACTCAGATTACATTCACAACTATGCTAACATTTTTGGGACATCCTTTATACATAAACATGCATACACATGATACACACATATGTGCATACCTATATGTGTGTGTGCATTTATACAAATACATACATATATAAATCTCCCCTGTTAGAATGTCTGCTCCTTTAAATCAGAAATTGTTTCATTTTTTTATTTGTACATCCAGCATGCTTAGTATTGTAGCTGCTGTTTAATAAATGATTGTTGATTGATTCACAAGTATGCAAGCAATAATGAAGAGCCATTTCTTACCAGAAAATCAGCTGCCTATTCTGGATTACCTTAGAAATTGAGTGTGTGTTTTCTGGGTTGATTGGAAACCCATGAGCTGTTAGGTATAGCACCGAATCAGCTAGGAATGTTTTGCATAAATTAAACTTGGGCAGCAAGGAATAAATTTTACTTTCTTCTGCAGTTGTCCCTTACTGAACCAAAAAAAAAACAAGTACTCCTTTTGGTTTAAGACAGAGTAAAAGAAAGAAAAGCTGATGATTGCAAATGGCTTTTCAAGAGGGGGCTTGCTGAACTCCCTAGACCCAGTCATTCCCTAGGAATATTCCTCCTGAGTGGGGAGGCATCTCTTGCTCACTCAGCTGTGGTTTCTGTACATTTCATGCCCATCCTAGTGCTTTGCACAACAAACAAAACCATCCTGCAGAATCCAGATGTTGTCAATGTGGGCAGCCCTTCAGACAACAGCAGGCACTTCTCTATGGAGTTTTTGTCAGGAGAGTTCAGTGTTTTGAATCTAGCCACACAAACCGTTTATTGAGTACCTCCTGGGTTCCTGGCCTTCTACAAGGCGCCAAAGCAGAGGCGCTGAACATTTTTGTTGCAAGCAGGAGACCCGGCTCGATTCATGGGTTCACAATGAAACCTTTGTACTGATCCCACTGGTGAAAAGGAAGGTTGTTAGGTAAATCCGATACAGAGCAATATGCAAGATCCATTCACCGGAGGGGGGTGGTCAAAGATCGTTCGTTCTGGAGCACTTAGAGACCTTTACAGAAAACTAGTCAATTATGTGTATCTGAGAACCAGGCAATCTGGGATATATATTATATACATATGTGTAAGAATGCATGTGTATGTGTGTATGTTTATGTATGTACACATATATAGATATATATACATATGCACATACACATGCATACTGCACACACACACACACACACACACACACACACACACACAATTCAGACCACTCTGGGATTTTGCCAGCTAATCCTCATTTTTCCAGGGTTTTCAAGAGTCTGTCTTCTCTGCTGCTTACTTCAGCTTTCCTGTCTTCTGATGCAGATCCTGGATCAGGAGGTATCTGCATGCAGCTGTACCTGATTCATTCCCCGTCCCCTCCCCCCATCCCTGACTCTTTTCAATCTAAGACAGTTCTTTAGCTCGGCCTCCTTGTTGGAGGATTCACTGAATTACCCATCTTGGCCCACAGGGAGTGTGGGATGGGGTCGAGTAACTGAGAAAACAGCTGTGGATTCAAGAATAGCCCTGCCCAAGAGATAGAATTAACCTAGAAGACCAAGGGCTTTGTGTTCCTGTGATAACTTGCTTACATCAGAGGAATTCAGAAGCCTCTTGCAGATGTGTTATTATTCATCTGTGCCAGATGTTTGAGTGGGTAGATGGATAAGTGCTGTTAGACCAATGGGACCCAAGTTTCAGGAGGAAGGAAGTTGATGCATATAGCAGAATAGTGATGTCCTAGCAGAAAACCGAGCTCTTTATTAAAGTCTCAATAGGCAGGATGGGGGTGGGGGGAATGAGAGAGGGAGGAGTTCTGTTCTCTCTTAGCTCCTCTCCAACTCTGGACTGAGAAGATATGAAAGAAAGAGGAAATCTCCCCATCCTCTCCTCCCATTCCCTGGCATTCTCTGCCATGATTCAACCATGTGGCAACACAGTAAAGCAGGAAGGGGTGAGGAGGGAGGATTTCTGTCTCCTCCGCTCCCTCTTAATGGGCCCACTGACAAACTTTGTTGGATCCAGCCCTATCAAGGAGATATATAGAAGTTCCTAACCATGCTGCCTTAAAAAGGAAACTTCAGATAAGTGTAGAGAGTGATAGATAAGGAGCCCCTGATTTAGTCAGGGCTTAGATTTCAGAAACTACAAGGCTACCACAATACAGCTAAGACTGACACCAACAGCTGGACAGGAGATTGAAAAGGATGGGGCAGCAAGTGATGTTCTTGTGTGGGGATCTTGTTAGAGACTGTCTTCTGTAGGAAGAAGAATAAACCTCAGTTCTGTTCTATTTGAAAGGAAGAGGAGGAAAAAAGAAAGCAAATGAGCGATAAGCTCCTGGTTTTTCATTCTTCATATTCCCAGGGCTCAGCAGAAAAAACAACAACAACAAAGCTCCACCCTGCCCTTAAACTCACACGTGAACACACACATGTTAACACACATCCTACGGCTCGGAGCAGGACAAACCACTTTGGTGAAAAAGAGGTCATCGCTGGTTTCAAAGAACTGGTGTAAATAACACTGAAGACAGGCCTGGTTCATTTTAAATCCTTGCATACCTTGACATGGTTGTCTAATTATATTCCTCTTAATAACTAGATAATTGAGCTGTGGCAGAGAGTACTATAATTAGCAGATGACCCAGACGCTCACTAACATACTCATTATAACCCCAGATAAGAAGGTGTTTCTCAATAACAAACATCACAGCTAGAAAATAAACTCCTTACCCTAGGCCATTGTCATTAACTAAAAATACACAGCTGGGCCCATTTTTTTTTAAGTCTACTACTAGGGGCGTTCAACTGTGCTTCTATGGATACCCCATTACCTTCCAACTTCTAAATCCCCAAGAAACCACATTCAACTTCATAGCTTCATCTTCTAAAGTACAAGATTTTTGGTTTAGGGTAGGAGGGAGGGGGATTGGTTAGGTTTTTAAAAGTATTTATATGACTACATTTATATCTGTCAACAAGCATTTGTCATCTATGTTGACTATGCTGATCAACATGAAGGAAAACAATGGATGGTTTAAATGACTTAAAAAAAATAATCTGTCTTTTTTAGAGGTGCTATAGTATAAAGGAAAGAAAACTGGATTTGGTGTTCCAGGGATCTGAATTAAGATCCCAGTCTGAATATTTCAGAAACTTAATGTCTCTAAAATGGTTTCATCATTTTAAAAATGAATGGATGGGACTAGATGGTCTCTTGTTTAAAAAAGAAATAAATGTATGTGTATAAATATACTATATATTTAAGATATTATATGTTATTACAAATGATACACATTATTATTATACCTTGAATCTACATATCTTTTTTCCAGAAGTTCAAAATACTTTCTATATAGTAAAGTCTTGATTAACCAGAATACTTAGGTAATATGGTTCTCAGCTGCAGATTTAATTAAATTTAACTCATTTAATTAAAGCTTAAACAGAAAATTGTGTCTGTTTCAACCCTTGTTGCTGGAAATCTTTCAGAAGTATAATATTCCATTTTCCTGTCTTAGCAATTCCAATTAAGGGGCAGCTAGGTGGCTCAGTGAATAGAGCACCAGCACTGGAGTCAGGAGGACCTAAGTTCAAATCCAGCCTCAGATACTTAATGTGTATTAGCCATGTGACCTTGGGCAAGTCACTTAACCCCAACTGTCCTGCCCTCCCCCCTCCAAAAGAAATTCCAATTAAAAGGATGCTTAAGAATTACAGGTCTTGAAATGCATTAGGGTCATTATTCTGATTACCTCTTGAATAAGGACAAGGAATAGTTGTATTTGTAGTGACTTTCCAAAAAAAGACCTTACATCTCTAGCCACCCTCTCAGGTTCAAGTTGGCCTTTGTTTTATGCCACACACGCCTCTTCCAGCACATCAAACTAGTAGAAGGAATTGGAATACTTCTTGCTCCTCACCGCTATGTCCAGAGACTCTTACCCTGTGGCATTCTGTAAATCTACATCACCCATTTCAGATTCTTGTTGCTGTTATATGCCAGGCTCTAGGTTATTTGCCCTCCTTTCTAAAGTAGCCGTATAATGGGCTCACAATCTTTCTCACTACCTGCCCTCATTCTTGGAAATGTCAACATATATATTGATGCTCCTTTAAATGTCCTGACTTCCCATCTGGTCCCCCTCTTCAGCTCCCATGCCTATCTTCGCTCTCCCTCAGCAACCCAATCGATCTCACTATCCTCCTTACCTGTGCCATCTTGACGATCACAAATTCTGAAATTCTGAAATTTCCTGGTACTATTCTGGGAGTTGTCCCTTTTGCAAAAGGAAAAAAAGAGTCAAGATTTACTAGAGAATGAAGCAAATCCCTGCCCCTTGCCCCCTGTCCCAGAGACCTCTACAGCCCTCTTAGGTCCCAGTTCTAGTCTAGGTGGGATTCCAGCAAAAGGAAAGGATTCTGAGCTTGCTGAAGAGTCTGCGTTGCCACCCTGCCCAAGGACTGGCACGGTCCTCATGCCTGACAGGACTTGGCTGGATGCTCCATTTTCACTCTGGCTCACCACTCTGGTACCTTTTCTTCCTTGGATTATTCTGAGTCCGTTGTGCATTCTCCTGTCCCCCAGCAACTGGACATGGTGCCTTCCTTTGGATGAAGTGCCTCTTGCTGAGTCGTTTGAGAATTTGGAATGTCACTTGTGCTCTTTTTCTATTACCAAACCTAACAATAATAGCGAGTATTCATGTGGCGCTTTAGGGTTTACCAAGCGCTTTATAAAAATTATCTGTTTGTCCCAACAGCAACTCTGGGATGCAGGTGCTATTATTACCTCTGCTTTCCCTAGTTGAAGAAACTGAGGCATACGGGTTAAGTGATCTGCCAGGGTCACACAGCTAGTAAATTTCTGAGGTTAGAGTTGAATTCAGGTCCTCCTGACTCCTGACCCAGAACTTTATCCACTGTACCACCTCCCTGCCTCCAAGTCCACTGGAGAAAGTTCTACATTCTACGTAAAAGGAAGATGAGGTTTCTTGCAGATCAAAGCTTGTCAAAGATCTGATTGACCACCATAGTCTGGCTGAATGGCCTGGAGATCCTTTTAAGCAATAGAGAAAACCCCAGTGACCAAAGAATTGAGCAAGTGCTTTGTATCAATAATGAGATATTCACAACACCCATGATGGTTATGAATATGTTGGTGTAGTTTTGGATCACAAAATATAGCAAACTCTCCACATGGAAGGCAGAACCAAGGTCTTTATTCAGAAACCATAACACTGAGTCCCA
>CM053601.1:104013560-104029640 GCA_028646575.1 Pseudocheirus occidentalis | reverse complement strand
GTGAACTGTTGAAACTGTGAACATTGTACTGAATCTGATTTTGTAATGGAATAAACAGAGTGTTCATTAATACTGTGTAATCTGAATCTTAAAGGCTGTTCATAGTAGCATTCTCTCAGGAATCTACTGCTGATTGGCTTTACACTAGGGAGTAGGCATTGGGGGTCTTGGGCAGATCTACTCTTTTCTCAGCTCCCAGAGGAACTCAGAGACAACCTCAGCTTGGACAGAGGCGGGCAATAGGGTGGAACTAGAATGTGGACATTTCAGGGCTCAAGGAGAGGGAGCTGGATCAGAGAAAAGGCTGAAGTCCCATTGCTTAGAACAGGGGTTCTTAACCTGGGATATGTGAATTTGTTTTAAAAACTATTTTAAAAATGTATTTCAATATGACTGATTTCCTTCTAATCCTATTTATTTTATTTTAAGCATTCAAAAACATTATTCCTAGAAGAGGAATAGGTTTCACCAAACTGTCAAAAGTGTCCATGATGCAAAAAAATTAAGAAAAAAAAAGATGTTTTTTAAAAAGTCAACTTGTAAACAGGACCAGAATCTAGAACAGGGGTAGAGAACCTGCAGCCTGGAAGCAAATGTGGTCTCTAGGTCCTCGGGTGAAGCTTTTTGACTGAGTCCAAGTTTTACAGAACAAATTCTTTTACTAAAGGGATTTATTCTGTGAAGTTTGGATTCAAAGGGCTGCACTTGAAGACCTAGAGGGCCACACGTGGCTTTGAGGCTGCAGTTTCCCTACTCCTGCTCTAGACTCCATCTATTCTTGTAGACCTGTAGTTGCCTTTATCTGCAAAAAATGATGATGATAATATGACATGTAGTAAGAGGTTGTGTTTAAGCTCTACAAAGAACTTAGATATATTATCTCATTTGCTTTTCACAAAATCCCTGTGGGAAAGGGCTGAGGATATTACCCCCATTTTACAGATGAGAAAACAGGCTGAGAATGATTAAATGACTTGCAAGGGTCACATGAACCACTGGGTCTGAGATGGGATTTGAACTCTGGTTTTCTTGGCTCTGGGTCTGGCACTCTAGTTTCCCCAGGGAGACTCTCCTTTATTTTCTGTGTCCTTATATACAGCTGGGTCCTGATTAATGCTGATAATTAACCCCCCTGAAGTGGTTATAGTATCTGAATTCCTATTGCATATTTCCATTTGGCTGGAACCAGTGACCACATTTTAAATAATTATCACATCAAATAGAGTGAATTGGAATACATGTGACCGCTTCTGAGCATACCAGACACTGGTGGTGCAGGGAAACCTGAGTTCAAATTCAGTCTTGGACACTTACTAGCTGTGTGACTGACTGTGTGCAAGTTACTTAACTATTTCCTGCCTCAGTTTCCTCAACTGTAACATGAGGACAATAATAGCACCTGCTTTCCAGGTGAACATCAAATGAAATCATGTTTTTACAAAGGGCTTAGCAAAGCTCCTGGCTCATAGTAGGTGATATAGAAATCCTTATTCTCTTCTCTTTCCCTTCCCTTCCCCCTGCAGGGTGAATTGCCTCAACTCTGTTAGTAGAGCTGACATTACGAAGGAGGAGACAGCTGATAAGGCACAGAAAGGAGGCCCAAACCCTGGGAGTGACGGTGTACAGGCAGAAATCCTGGCAGCTCTTCCACCATATTGTGGTGGCAGGGTTAGACATAATGTCACAGTGTGACCCCTTCCCCCAAAACATGCAAAACCGAGACTTGTGAGAGAAACTGTGACTTACATATGTCTTAGATGAGATTTACAAGTAATAAATGTTTATGTGAAGTTAGGCAAGGCCCTCATCACAACAGCCAGAAATACTATGAGACCTCATTAGGGTCCTTTCCTGCCACCCCCTCATAGTCATAATAAATGTAGCAAATCTTACTTGGTTTTTGACATTCTTCGTCTGTCACCATATCTCATAGCTCAAGTATGTCATGCTGAATGAGACTTAGAAGAGTATTTAAGGTCATTCTTTTTAATAACCAAGAAACATATGATTCATTTTCTAAGTAATTTTATCTCTCATTTTTATGGTCCCTGGTATGCTGAATAAAGGGAGGAAATATTTTTGCTTTTAATTAAAAGTCAAGGCTAAATGACCCATCTTTGTCAGTATTTTTAGATCCCTTAGTAAGAGGTAATATTAGCTAGCTATCACTGCCATCAATTAATTTAATCACCCCCACGGAGGGCAGAGCTCAGGCAATGGAGGCGAGTTGTGGTGAAGACAGGGGCACTGCACTGTGATCCGGCAGACCCATGCTGGAGTCCAGTCTTCACCATTCCTCATGCATCCTCCTCTTCTATAAAACCAGTTTAATTATACCTGCCCACATTAACACACAGGCTTGTTATGAGGATCAAAATGAGAAGCAGGCATGGACAGCTTTCCTGCACAAGGCTTACGTCTAATACCTAAGGAAGATCTGAGATTCCATCAGTTTGGGGACTCCCATGTGGGAACTCCCTCCATTAGCACAGCACACTACTTATCTATGACTATAAATAAGTATTAGTGAGTTTCTGTGGTGAAAGACCCAGTGACGTGCCTTGGGACACAAAGTTTGTGCAGTGAGGGCCAGCTCTCCAATGTGGCATGGGAATGTCATTGTGTGGCTCCAAGGGAGACAGAAGGGTCATCTCCAGACTCTGCTATCTTCACTCTCCTCCAAGGGAGGCTTTAGATTCCGCCAGGAGGGGAAGCAGGAAGTTGGAGGCAGAAGCTTGGTCACTCTGCTCTCTTCAGAGATAAGGGGTAACAAGGGAGAATTAAATTTATCTGTTCCCTTAAACATCATTCATCAAGGTGATTTGGTTTTTAGATTTAAGCTTAACTTCTGATCACTGTTTCTTAATGGGGAAAGGGTGACCTCAAGCTTTATTCAAGGCTTGACTCCCCCACTATCACAAAGAGCACTCATAGAGCAATTAGCAAGTCATTTTCCCAAGTCGATAGTAAACCAGAAATTGGAGAAAGTATACATAGGGAAATATATAGCAGACAGTACAGGGTGAAGGAGCTTTCTCATTGGAAGTGAGGTAACTCACCACAACTAAGAGAGAGCCCAGGTATGATTCGACGTCTCTAGGGTGGCAAGCTCAGGATAGGGACAGGATGGAGACCACTAGCTTCTCTCATGTCTGATTTCCCCCACTCTTCTCCCTTCAGCAACTTGAAGTGAGGTTAGCACCATCCATCTCTTCTCTTGAAGTTTAAAGGCAAAAGCTCCCAAAGTGACTGCGGAATCTGAAGGAATCTCCTCCCTTCTGCTCTTGCTGACTTCCTTCCCTCATGTAGGTAAAGGGCATTGATCTCTATCCATGAGAAAAGAGGCTCATAACAATGGACTTTGGGTTATATTAATAAACCATTGGGGAAGGATCTGAATTTGGGGCATTTGGACTCCAAGCCCACAACTCTATCCACTGTACTTTTATATATGAGATCTGGTGCTAGGCTTGGAGGCAGGAAGACCTGTGTTTAAATCTCACATTTATTACCTTTGAGACCTTGGACAAGTTTCTCAAAGGGGTAGGGAAAGGAAACAAGCATGTATATACACACGCATATAAATATATATAATAAATTTCTATATATATATATATATACACACATCAATATATTTCCATATATGTCTATTAATAAATTATGTGTAATATCTAATATATAGCATTTATTTATTTGTATGTATATATACATATGCGCATATGCACATGCATATATATGTTTATATATGTATGTTTGTGTGTGTGTGTGTGTGTGTGTGTGTGTGTGTATAGATCACCTATATTTGAAAGACAGGACAGATCCCACGAAATTGAAGAAGAGCAGTGTTTGTCCTGATTTTTAATATAGGAAGGAAAAAAAATCTAAGCATTATAGGCTAGCAAGCTTGACTTGGATTCCTGGAAAAATTCTAGACCACATTGTTAAAAAGCTGCCTAGTGATGCTTAAAAGAGAAGTGGTGACTGCAAAGAGCAGGCCAGGAGGTGAGTGCCCTGCTGACGGTCAGACTATGAGTGCCAGGAGCAGGACTTGATCCCAGGCCCTCTCACTTCATAGCCAGGACTCCTTCTACTGTACTTTCCTGCCTCACTGTTGTCTCCACTCCTATAAAACTCCATCAGCCTGAGGCGGGTTCAGGATTTTTTCATTCTTTTAATTCTGGTACACAAAACCTATTCCCCACATCCACCTCCAAAGTTTAATTTAACAATTCTGCATTGATTAACAAGTCATTTGCAAACAGGTTACTTGCCTGATGGGTGTGGTTTCCAGGAATATACACAGATTTAAACTGTTTCATGAGACTTCGGGCTTCGGTGATATCGTGGAGTGACTCAAAGAGCTCATCTACAGCAACTCTGGCCTTCTGAAACGTCAGGTCAGTTGAAGATTCACAGCCTGGAAAAATACAGAGCCATTTTTATGAGTAAGAAGGAAACTTTAACGTGTGTTTTAATAATGATAGTTTAACTCAGATGCAACAGTTGGTATTTTTATTTTAATGTCATTTTCTCTGGCTATTTCCCCACTGGGCTAGCTCAGTTCTGTCTGAGCACTAAGGCATCATTAGGCCAGGAGGTGGCTTTGACAGAATTACAACTCAGCTCCCATTGAAATCTTTGCCATTGGCCTCACTGCTAGGATGGCATAAGTAACACTGAGAGCTCTCCAGGGTCAACCATCCTTAATTTCAAGAATATTAGAGGGAAGTAAAAAAAAACTTAAAATCTAAAAAGTTTTGATTAAGTCTTCCTACCTTTTCTATTCTCATCACAAACACTGCCGTCCTAACTTTTGAAAAAGCCTGGTGTTAATGGAAACACTGTTACAGATGCAGTTACATAGGATCAATGCTGTAAATGTTAATGAATGAGTTAATTGGCTTCATTTTTTAATAATAAATTTTATGGGTACTTTTTGTTTTCACATATTATCATTTTCAGAGATACAGTCAATGCTAAACTTTCATGGGGGTAACAACGTTCCTAGAAAATGGCATCAAAGTAAGAAATGCAGATACTGATAACTTGAACCTATGGGAGATGCGTTAGGTTCCCATAATGACCCCCAAACTGTAATCCTGCACTGCCTATAGTGGCTATATACATCCCAGTATAAAGTTTACCTAACTCCTTTATTTCCTCGCTAAGCTGACTCACTGACTTTGCACACTAGAGCTTAGAGCCTAAAGGGCTTCCACTATGCTTTGGGACCATAACTGTAACGCAAAACTTGACTTGTAAAGGCCAACGATGATAATGTGCAATGAATGCGTGGGAGCACTTGACGCTATAAAGGCGGGGTGAACAAGACCACTTGCCTAGTAGGATATCAGTCAATCCACAAATCTGGTGCACATCATTGAATAAGGCTACTAATAAAACTATGCAAATACTTAAAACTGAAAGTTAGACTCATGAATGTTGAGGACTGAATCTACCTCCCTCCCAACCCAAGGGGACCTCTGTAAGACCAACTAAAGACACCAGTTAAACAAAACTGACTGAAACAGTGACCGATGCTGGCCATGCACGTAGCACTCCACAGCATTTGCCCCTTTCCCCCTTCACCTTACTGCTGAAAAGAGGGGGGGCAATAGGATGGTAGCTTTCAAACTGGAAGGGCTCTCAGGTCATTTAGTTCAACCTTCTTCATTTTGCAAATGAGGAAATGGATCTCTTCAGCTCCGGGCACTTACTTCTGCTGTCCCTTATCCCTGGAATGCTCTCCCTCCTCTGCTCCAATTACCAAGCTTCCTGGTTTCCTTTAAGTCCCAACTAGAATCCCACCTCCTTCCCCAACCACTTTTAATTCCAGTGCTCTTCTTTTTAAAAATTGTTTCCTATTTATCTTGTATATAACTTGCTTTGTATATATTTATTTGCATCTTGTCTCCTCTATTAGATTTTAAGCTCCTTGAGGGCAGAGACTGGCTTTTGCCTCTTTTTGGATCCCCAACACTTAGCACAGTGTCCGGCACATAGTAGGCACTTAATAAACATTTACTGAGTTGAACTGATACCCAAAGAGGTTAAGTGATCCAGTCAAATGGGCAGCGACAGAGGCAGGATTTGAACCCAAGTCCTATGACCCCAAAACTATTATCTGGGGCCAAGATTTGTCAAGACAATTCATTACTTTCAGATGATGAGTGTTACAGTAACATTTTGTTCCCTTTTAATGGCATTTAGTTATAGTGTATTAAACTAGGTTACTGATAAAGGAAATTGACTGGGGCAACTTTATGTGTGTTGTGACATTTTATACAATTATGTAACAGTTGTTCAATAAGTAATGGTCTTCATGGAAACAAAACTAAACAAAACATGCTATAAAGGCAAAGGAATGAGAGATTACAGAAACGTAATGAGACTGATCTAACACTCAAAGCATCTTCATATCTTAAGAAGTAATACAGACTAAATATGCATGAAAGTGCATCAAGAAAATAGCTATATAGCTTATATAATAATCATAGAACCTACTATGCACCAGGCAGAGCAGCTAGGGGGCGCCATAGAGCACAGGGCTGGGTCGTGAGTCAGGAAGACTCATCTTCCTGAGTTCAAATCTGACATCAGATACTTACTATCTGGGTGACCCTGGACAAGTCATGTAAGCCTGTTTACCTCAGTTTCCTCATTTATAAAGTGAGCTGGAGAAGGAAATGGCAAACTGTTTCAACATCTCTGCCAAGAAAGCCCTAAATGGGGTCATGACAAATCAGACACAACTGAAAAAAAAATGCACCAGGCAAAGTGCTAAGAACTTTACAATTCCTATCTCATCTGATCCTCACAGCAACCATGAAAAGTAGGTCCTTCTATTATCCTCGTTTTACGGATGAGAAAAATGAAGCAAACAAAGGTTATGTGACTTGCTCAGGGTCATCATGATGGTAAAGGAATGTGAAGATCTTCCCTGCCCTTTAATGGGCCTCACTTGAGGCTCAACAAGAGAAGCTTGTTAGGGGAGGCTTATTTTTCAGGAAGGCTTTCACATCTTTTGTTACTTTGTAATTAGGCAGCAGGTCACAAAGATTGTGATGTCTTCTCACTCTGAGCTGAGGTTTTGTTTTGGGTTTCACTTATGGGAAGAGTTGTGTGATTTAGTCAGATGAGACTCTGGGAGGCCACTGAGCCCTACCCCCCCCCCCAGCTTTGAAAATCCAGGTGTTTGTGCTTCTCTCTCTATAGGTATGTGATGGTCAAACAGCTAGAAGCCCTGTCTGTTGGTCTGTTGAATTATGTTATTTTTCTCTGTATGTACTTTTTGTCTGCTTATAATTTCTGTTTGTATTTTCTGAAGTTCAGGGTGCTGACTTTTTTCCTTGAACTAAGTGAATGATATCTATGTTTGATACTCCTTTTGAGTTGCTTTCCTTTAGAAAAGTAGATCAAAGAACTTGTGCTAGCAGCAGCCACCCTGGGTATGCTAGGGTGCTTGATGATACAGGTATACAGCTAGTAAGTGTCTGAGGCCAAATTTGAACTCAAGTCTTTCTGACTCCAGCCATTTAGCTGCCCTAAAGTCTCAGGAACAGTTACATTCTACTCTTCCCTACTCCACAGGTTGCAAGTTTCTGGAGGCAGGAACTGCTTTTCCTTTTGCCTGTGCATCCCCAGTAACTGAGAGGCAGTGTAGTACAACCATCAGGAAAGAGATCAGGAAAACCTGGGCTCAAGACCTAGTTTTCTCTGATACACACTAGCTATGAACCTTAATCAAGCAACTAGCTTTTATTAAGCACCTACCTACTGGGGATACAAGTAAAAAGAGTTAAATAACTCTGACTGGCAGGGGCTCTCTCTAGGTCCCACGCAACTCTC
Source organism: Pseudocheirus occidentalis (assembly GCA_028646575.1). Lineage (NCBI taxonomy): Eukaryota > Metazoa > Chordata > Mammalia > Diprotodontia > Pseudocheiridae > Pseudocheirus > Pseudocheirus occidentalis. Next base: position 104,021,792 of record CM053601.1, on the reverse strand, counting down.
TATGATTATTATTTATAGAAGAGATGGCAATTTGCATTGATGAAAAAGGGAGATTTCATACCAAGAGTCTGGACCAAAAACAAAAAAATATTAGAGCGCTTCACAGAAATAAAAAGCAACTTCACTGAGGACCAAATGGTTTCAACTCCTTTAAAATAAGACCTGGATAAAGAGTTTGTGAAAATACCTGACATTAAAGAATCAATCTGAGACTGCTATTCCAAAGAGAAGTTCTTATTGTCTTTTGTCAGAGAGAGTATTAACAGTGATTGTCAAAAGAAAAATAACAGCTTGTTCACTGATTATAGGCTAACAATGATACATCAACAGAAAGACATAGGATGTTCAGAACAAACAAAGGCATCACCCTGGTGCTGATCTGAGGTAGTGGTGCTCAGTTGCCTCCTTCTCTTAAGAACAATCTCATTGTCCTTGCTTTGGTCAAGTATTCCACTTAAGAACCCCTTAGAAATCACGGTTCTTCAATTATTTTTATTGTCTCTACCTTCTGACACTCATTTGGAGTCATTTTTGTAGGTGCTGAGAATAAAGAATAGAAGGAATAAAGCCCAGATGCGAACAACAGACTTAAGAGCAACGCCTTTGGCTGAGTGATGCTTTTTGGTTATATGAACATAGGCAAGTCACTTACATTTTCTAAAACATAGTTTCTTCATCTGAAAAAGGAGGACAATAATAACCGCAAGACTTGCCTTCTGGGGTTGTTGGGAGGCTCAATTGAGATAATTATATAAAGCAGTGTACAAACATTAAAACAATACCCAAATGCCAGCTATGATTATGATTATCAAGGAGAGAGAAAATACTATTATATTGAATCTGGTACATAGTGAGTTTTTTTATACAACTTGTTTATATGACAATTAAGGCAATGTCTTTATCAAGGCTATTTAAATGCTATTCTATTTTATGTAAAGTAAAAGCATTATTATTGTTCTTTCAAATGCTGACAGTTTAGCTGTCAGCTGAAAGTTCAGCTTTTTGAAAAGTGGGGAAATTTATGTTCAATATTAAAGGCTAAGTGTGAGTCATATAATTATTCATAAAATTTCTGAGGGCAAACTGGGATGGGGGAAAAAGCAATTTCTAGGTACATTTAATAAAGCTTAGGTTAACTGGGGGAATTTTCAGAACTGTTCTTGGTTGTATTCCTGGTAAATGAAAATCAAATGAACACAGTAGGAAAATAAGCTTTTCAGAGAAGCTGGGTAAAAAAATAACCAGATATGCTAAACACTACAGCCAAAATAAAGGTTTCCTGTAAGCAGCCAAGAGTGTAATTACTCAAAATGAAAAAGTGGGATGGAACCTCGATAGTCACTTCTTTCAAACACCATGGAAGCCCCAAAGCAAGCATCTGGGAATGAAGACACTTGGTATAGTACAAAAGCAATGTTTTTGGAGAAAATTCAGATGCTGTCCCCAGTGTTTTCTACTTGTATGACCATGGAAGGTTGAATCAGGAAGCTGCCGGTTCTCAGTTTCCTCATCTGTAAGATGAAGGGGTTGGATTAGGTTGGCCTCTAGGGTACCTTTCAGCTTTAGATTTATGACCCCCTCCTCTGGGAGCCCAAGTCTAAGGAGGTATCTTTGTGTTACTCCTTATTTTCACATTTCCATAAACTTCTTTCTTGGGAAAGGGGTGAGGCAATCAGGATTAAGTGACTTGCCCAAAGTCATACAGCCAGTAAGCATCAAGAAACTGAGGCTGAATTGTAACTCAGGTCCTTTTAATTCCAGGACCAGTGCTCTATCCACTGTGCCACCTAGCTGCCCCCTCCAAAACATGTAAAAAATGTAAACATTTTTTTCTCCATCTCTGTCTATACCTATTTATTTGTGTAAATATACACCAAAGGTAGCATTTGGCACCCTTACCAAAGGTTAACTTTTACAAATCCTATTTGCTCACACTCCACATAGAATGGTTTACCATTTGACACAAGTACCCTTTATAACCTTTGTAGAATGTTTCTCATTCCATCTAAACAAAGCTGTTTCATGGGGGATCATAGCTGCCAGGTTTCTGATTTTCCTGGGAGCCTGAGTTAAGCAAAGGTAGGGTCAGAAAACACAGAGGGCATGTGTTCTAACTGTGGGCATTTCTTCTTGGTTCATCTTGTCCTTCAAAAACCAGCTTTTGTTTGTTTCCCCATTTCCTGAGTTCATGAAGTGGGACAGAATCTTAGTGGGTCCCTTACTTCACTATTGTTTTATTGGCAGTCGTTTCTCTTTTGTTCTCAGAGACATACTTCACGAGGCCAGAACATTAAAGTCAACTTAAAATTCCTTGAATTTGGATTTGGAAAGAGTGGGAGGAAGAGAAAAAAAAAGGAAAAAACGAAGGGAGAAACGAAAAAAGCAAAATGATGAACCAGATGGGAAAAAGAACAGGGTTTATTTAGCTTCCTCCTAGCCTAATGTTTTATTTCTTCTGGCCCCTAGGCATTTGGGCACATGCTAAATTGCACAGCTCTGCCTCTCCCCCAGTGTCAACTGACCTTCCAAATTAGTTCCAGATATACAAGGTGAGGAGATGATCTTTTTCTGAATTCCTTCTAAATGCCTCTATTGATGTCACTTTTGTCTTTCTAGCTAGCTTTCAAACTTCTCTATGTTAGCTGTTACTGCCATTAGCATCTAGTGAGTGCTTCCTTATTAGTGGAAACACATTTTATAATTCTTTTAAGAGAATTAATACTTTATTTATTTGTTTGTTTGGCAAACAAGTTGTTTCCTCTGGATGACAGCTGGAATGCTTCTGACCTTACTGGGACTTTGAGGAATTCTTTGGGAGTGTAATGATCATTGGTTCTATTTTATAGGTTAGGAGATTAATGCTTGAAGAGGTTAGTGACCTATCCAAGGCCACTCACGTCAAGGACTGGGTCTTGACTAGACTTTCTGACTTCAGGTTCATACTACAAAAATACCTAAAAGGACATGTTTAATCTCTCCATTTTACAGAGAAGGAAACAGAGGTTAGATCTGGAATGGACTTCAGAAGCTCCTTAGTCCAACCTTGTCATTTTAGAGATGTTGAAATGGAGGTCCAGAAACGTAAAAGTAATTTGCCCAGGGTTATCCAGGTATTAAACTGCAAAGTCAGGATTCGAATTTAGGTCTTCTAACTGTAGGGCAGCCTGGTGGCTCAGTAGATAAAGTTCAAATGTGGTCTTAGACACTAGTTATGTGATCCTGGGCAAGTCACTGAATCCTGCTTGTCTCAGTTTCCTCATTTGTAAAATGAACTGGAGAAGGAAATGGCAAGCAGCTCCATTATCTTTAAGAAAATTCCCAAAACAGGGTCACAGAGAGTCAGACATGACTCAACAACAATCTCTGACTCTAAATCCAATGTTCTTTCCATTGTACCACAGTGTGGACATATGGCTTGCCCCAGCACAAAGTTAATTAGCAACACAAGCAAACAAATACCAGGTTTTCAGATTTCTAGTTCAGTCTCTATATAGTGGGATTCTGCCCCCTCCCTCCTCTGGCTCTATAACATAACCACTCAGGCCTCGGTTTGTCAGGTCAGGCAAGGCTTGGTTTTCAATTTCCTTGCTTCTCTATCTTTCTCCATCTCCCCTCTCCCCTCTCCCCCACAATATTGGGGCAAATCCTAAGCCCACTTCCCACCCCCAACTTCTCTTCCTGGAGCCTCTGCTGTCCTCACTCTGCTTCTTTCTTCTTCCCCCCTCCCTCCAGTCTCCATCAAATTAGCAGCCTCAGCCATACAGACATTTAGACAGAGATTACTTATTCTACTAGGTACCTTTTTTAAAAATAAACTATTTTTTTGCTTTTTGGAGGGCAGTTGGGGTTAAGTGACTTGCCCAAGGTCATATAGCTAGTTTTTTGTGTTAAGTGTCTGAAGCTGCATTTTAACTCAGGTCCTCCTGACTCCAGGGCTGGTGCTCTATTCACTGAGCCACCTAGCCGTCCCCTTTACTAGGTCCTTTAAATGGCAAATGGGAGAGAGAGGAGAAAGGGGAAAGTGGGAAGAGGAAAGGAGAGAGAAGAAGGGAGGGAAGGAAGAAATGAAGGCGGGAGGGGAGAGAGAGAGGAAAAGAGAGAGGGAGGGACAGGGAGAGACGCAGACAGACAGTAATAAAGAGAGAGGAGAGGAAGCAAGGGAGAAAGAGACAAGTAGAGATAGACACAAGCGCCAGAGGCAAAGACATGAGAGAGACAGGAGACAAGGAGATGGAGGAAGGGAAAGAGACAGAGACAGAGAGAGAGAGGTGAGAACTGACTGAGAATAGAGGCTCTGGCATTATAAAGGTAAGACAACATATAGGCAGCAAAGAATTACTGAAGTGACAGAGATATAGGATAAAATTTAACAACAAAGTAATTTAAAAACTAATGGTTTAAGCATACTTAAAAAAAAAAAGCTCTGGGGCCTTTCTGTGACAACAGAAACATTAGGTAGGTGACTTCCAGTCAGATCCAAGGCCATATGACTTGGGCCCTTCCCCACTGCCTTACTCCACATCTGGGCTCTGTGTAAGGCACTGGATTTGGTTACTTGTAATAAGCATGCCTGACAACCCAGTCCATTGAGCCAGTTTATGAGATAATGGCATTTGGTAAGACTATCCATTAAATGACCTCACTACATACAATTCTAGTCAGTTCTTACTTAATCCATTTAGTTAAATAAACAATAAATCATTAGCTTATCCCAGCATATGCCCAGTGACAGATTTTTAGTTACTCCTGGCTCTCAACTGATAAAGGGATGTCTCAAATCCCTCCCTGGGGGTACAGTAAGTATCTCAATGTGTGTGAGGACTCATTTGCCTGCTCCCTCTCTCCCTGAAGGACTCTGGAGTCTCTTGTTTAACACTCACCACTGATCTGTTTTGTTCAGGGTTAATCCTTTGGACAGTAAATCTGGGCATTTGTATACAGAGCCACCTTTTCTCCACTTATTTAAGTCAAGTTCCATACATTACTGTGCACAGCGACACAGAAGGAACCATTTCCAAACCATGACTGGCACACAAACGCCTTAAGTTGGCCAATCAAATTTTTTTCCTTCTTCTTTGTTCTCTCCAGGGCTCAGTTAAGTCTCCTTTGGTTTTAAACACCCATCCATAAGATTGATGTTGGCTGGCAGCAGCTTGGTTTTAGCTAGGCGACTTGGGAAAGCAAGTCTGGGCCCTTAGAGTATAAAAATGGATAGAGTTCTTGTTTCAAAGTCTTGGGTCTGAATTGGGGGATGAGATGTGACTTCCAATTTGTGGCTGAGCTGCTTTTACTCCTTTTTGTCTATTATCATGACCACACAGTTCAGATCTAAAGCGTGGAAGAAACTTAAGGAGGCTTTTTAAGTTGGGATGATAGGGGGAAAGGGAGGGGTTTGGGGGAAGAAACTAAAAAACAAATGGACTCTGAGATTACATGCTCCCTTCCCCCATGCCCTTCTCAATTTCTCTTTATTGTTCTAAATTTTAAGTCTTAATTTTTTTGTTTTTGCATTAACTTTTGGCTCTGTCACTTACTAGTTGTGTGAGTTTGAGTGCATTTCCTCATTTATGAACTGAGGAGGTAGGACTAGATGTCCAACTCTAGAGCTTTGATCCTGTGATCAGTGAAAGGGAAAACAAAATAGATCCTAAAACGCTCAAGGGTGTTGATGAGAAAAACCTTTATACACTTGAAGGATGGGTTATGTTTTTTTGTCCATGTCCATGATTCCATTGGAGGAACTCATTGTATGGAAACTCCCCTGGATTTTGATCAATGAATTGTCTATATCTTAGTTTTAGAGAATTTCCAGGGGGTACTGGAATGATTAAATGATAAAATGATTTGCTCACTATCACATCACCCATATAGGTCAGAGATACCTTTGACCCACAACTTCCTGACTTCGAGACCTGCCTTCTATTCACTATTCCAAGATGTCTCTTCATACATATAAATGTTAGTAGGATCACAGATCTAAATGTAGAAAGGCCCTCATAGGCCATCTAGTTGTATTGCCAAGGGAATGTCTGCAGCACTGACAACAACTATGAATATGCTGGCATAGTGCTGAATTGCAAAATATAACAGACTCTCCATAGAGAAGACAGAAGCAAAACATTTATTTGGACACCAGAAAGCCAAATCTATCATAGCAACAAAGAAGTGAATACACCTTATCACTGCAGGAAGCAACACCACCCAAAAGCCTTCCCACAAACAAACACTCATAATACTAGCTGACTGCTTGCCTGTGTCCTCCCTCCTCCCTCCTTTCTAACTGCTCTGACTCCTAGATTCCTCTCAGCTCTGCTTCACCCTTCCTGCTCTACCTATTCAGCAAACTCCTCCCACCACAGGCTCCATGTGATTACATTTGGCTTATTAAGGGGCAAGGAAGATCTTCCAATTCCCATTCCCATTACACTTGTCCAAGGCCTTCATTTTGCAAACAAATAGATTAAGGCCCGAGGAGTATCTGAATCCAAGTCCTTGGACTCCCAAGTATCATAAACTTCTTCCATTGTGCCACTGTAATATGCTCTATTAATAATAACGTAGAGTTAAAAAGAGGCCACCTTAGCCTGTGCAGGAGATATATTTTTTCAGGTGGATCCAAGTTAAGTCATAGACCAGGCTTCTGAATACTCTTGTGCCTGAATGGCTAAAAACATCTGCACCACAAATTAGTTTACATCCATGCCCATCAGCAACCCCAGACCAGCAGGGAGCTCCCTTCACAGGCTCCTGTGACAATCAGAAAATGGGTTGGCTTAGAGACTCTGCAAAGACCCATGTTTTGAGAGGTCATGACCTCCCTCATCCATCCAATAATCTGACAGCCTCTTTTCTCTCTAGTTATATGTAAAGAATTCTATCCACCACCTTCAAATTAGAATTCACAATGCCAACCGTCTAGGTAGAAGAGTTCTTTTTACACAATATGGTTAATTATATCTTTGGACTTTGTGTGGGGGGGGTATGTAATTCTCAGTTTATGATAATTCAGCTCTCTGTCATTTGTACTTATAGCTCAGTTAAGTTATCCTAGGGTTATCAGCATCTATGACATGAGGGAGATGGACTTGCTGGCCACTGAGGTTCCTGCCAGCTCTCTGTGGTCCTCCAGACACTTCCCCAAGCATACAATACACATGCATACAAGTGGATTCAGGGTAGTCAGTCAGCCTTCTTTTTAGGCCCCTCTTGGATCCCACTCTCAGTCTGGCCCCAGAGGAAGGGACCCCTCCAATACCATCTTGTTCTTGCTTCTTCTTAGTTCAGCTCCCTTCTTGGGGGGTCATGGAATATTAGAGCTACAAGGCAGACAAGCTGAGATCTTTAGGATTATTTAGTCTGGCTGCCCCATTTCACAGAGAAAAAACTGATTCTTTTCTCTAGGCCAGCACCAGGACAATCTTTTCTGGGGGTTCTTAACAGAAGAGGGAGAAGACCACGGCTAAAGTAAACAACATTAGAAGAGAGGGGAGGTGGGAGGAAAGGAGAAAAGGATGAGAGACTAAAGGAAAGCATGCTATAGCTTAAAAGCAATGAATATGGATTTCACACATAGACAGTGACATGTCTAAGAAGACACTTCCAGAAGGAGAGTTTCTGCTAAATTCCTGAGCTAAGGCTTCCCTGTGGCATGATGCAACTCTGGGTTCTGAGAGGCTTCTAGGCCTATGACAGCAGAGCTCTAGCATTGACAGAGTCTGTATCAGGCTGAGAAGGCAAAAGCCATCAGAGGATTACACTGGTTTAGCGCTCATCGCTGGCAGGTTGACTGCCAGGGGATGAACCATTTTAGCCCATGTGAGTTCAAAGCCACACCCTGCCCTTCTGGAGCTGACAAGTTTATGATAGGATATATTCACAGATTTATTACAGCATTATGACAAGTATAAAGCAGATTAGACCATCAGAAGAATTTTTCTGGTAATATTAAAGAGATAGTATGATTTGCCTAAGGGGCAAGGAGATCATCCTGTACTCTTGGGTCACTAAGTATCCTGTATTCTAGCCCCACTGAAAGAAGTAAACATTTTCATTATGGAAGCATGTAATGTTAATGAAATCAGAAGATCTTCCATGCCCCTTTCTATTGGCACCTACTGAAGGCACTTGGCACCTCAAAGGCTTAGCTCCTTACTTCCAGTTAACTCTTTGGGAATTATCACAGCTGGAGTTGAGAGGAGAGTGGATTGGAAGCACCTGGGGCAATCTCCTCAT
>CM053601.1:103938752-104013060 GCA_028646575.1 Pseudocheirus occidentalis | reverse complement strand
GACAGAGTTCTATACTTAACCCTAAGTTACTAGGATCTACTTAACCCTAAGTATATAATCTACTTAGCCCTAAGTATCTGATCAAACAAATTGATTTACCATTACACCCAGTCACTTGAGTTGTATTCCTGGTTCCTATGGTTCTGTGAGGAACAAATCTACCCTCGTCCTCAGCATCTACAGAACTCTTAGGGTCCACCTTGGATCTTGTAAAGAACCATTTCTGTTTCTGTGGGCAATGCCAAAGGCACCTCTTAAAAACTGGCTGCATTTATTAATATATAGACAGAATAATTTATTACAGATCCACAGATTACACTCCCTCAGATGTGTCTCACACAGAGACATATATAAAGCTCAGCTTTGCATCCCACAAGCACCAAGATTTAATCCTTCTTAGTCAGCAAACTTGAAAATTCCATTACTCAGGGCAATTACAGAGCATTAAAGGAATGGTAAATAATTGTAGGGATCTCATACTTCAGTCCTTTTTAGCATATAGTCTTTGCAAACAGCTACTAAAGGCCTTCTACACCTCCTGAAATGCTCTACAACCTGCCCATGCCCACCAGGAATAGAGGGGCCTTCTGTCCAGCATGGTGCCTGGCACACAGGAGGCACCAAATACTTTTTCATTCAGCTGTTCATGCGTTACTAACAAGAGAAATAGCTGTACCCAGCCACGGCGCACATCCTTTGGTTTCACTGTCAGAGAAAGATTATTGAGGTGAATGATAAGTTGTAGGTCTAACCCATTGTGGCAGCTGTAATATTCTTAGTCGACAAGCATTTGTTAAATGCCTGGTTCAGTGACTAGAGCCTCAGGCCTGGAGTCAGGAACACCTGAGCTCAAATCCAGCCTCAGACACTAGCTATCTGGGTGACCTTGATCTGCTTCGGCTTCCTCATCTGTAAAATATGGGGAGAATCATGGCCACCTACCTCCCAGGGCTGTTACGAGAATCAAGTGAGATAATCATTGTAAGATACTTAGCACAGGTTCTGGCACGAAGTGAGTGTGGTATCAATGTTCGCTGCTATTACTGTTGTTAGCAGACTTTGTGCAAAACATTTTCTTAAGCACAAAATGGATGGAATGTCCCTATCACCTTTTTTCTTTTTGGAGGCCATAGAAAAGGATGGAGAGCAAGATAGGATATATATTTCCCACAACCTGGGTTAGGCCCATACCTCCCTCTAACCTTAACAGCTCTGCCCTCACTCCCCTACCCCCCTTCATTCTCCCTAAAAACTGGCAAAGCCGTTCCTGCAACATGATGGGCCTCTGTCTCTCTTGACAAAGTTTCCTGGTCACCTCAGGGCATATAAAGTTCCCACCCATGTGACATCCAGGCTTCTCAGCCTTGATGAAAAACCACATGAGTACCAATGCTCTGCTTGCACCTACCAAAGCTGAATTGTCCTTCCTGTTATCTTTTCTGTGTTATACCTAACTAAACCTTTTTTTTTTTTGTCAACTGTTTGATGACCAATAAGTGTCTCATTTCATCCCAACTTTGCACCTGAACTAACATAACAGTGAGCTGGGGTCTGGCCCAGTCCTAAAAGAGAGAAGGCAAAGCAGAACAGGGCAGGGCAGGACAGCAGCACATTGGCAAACTCTTTAAAGCCTAATACTCACTGCATTGTTGTAGATGTTAAGAGGGTTACAACATTCTGGTTTGTTCTTAGCCTGGGGCTTAAATTGGTTGTATTTATTTAGGGGACTCGGGTGGCTGACAACTTGAACGCTTCACTTTTACTTTGTTTAAATAATCTTTACCCTATAATTTCTCAAAGCAAATGCCCCTGTTTAATATGAGCTTTAATCTCTTTCCCCAAACGTTGCCATGCTTGATTTATTGATGTTTTTCAGCTGTGGCATTACAGAGCTCTTAAACAGATGTTGTTCTTAGGGCATGTTGCTGGAGACCTCCTTCAGACTTAATATCATATAGATCTAACGTGATAACCTCGGCATAAGATTGGATGTGCCCTGTGCAGACACACTTTTTGTCTCTGATGCTTCTTGCCTAATTAGCGAGGGAATTCAAGATCTGCCAGCACTCAAAGGGGCATTTTCCAAACTATACAAGGTGAAAGGTACATGATAAAGTATTCATGGTATCTCTCCCAGTCCCAGCTCCTTCTGCTCCTTAGCTCAACCCTAGGCTCCATCCCAGGCACCATGTGTGGGCTTAGCTCCTTGCCCCCTGACCTCTCCCTATGTTCTCAGTGACTGCACCATTCATCCTGTACCCTGCCTCATCCCCCCACCTGGAAATAATCAATAAGCAAGGCACAGATAAACAAATAACTAACTTTTACTAAGCACTCACTGTGTGTCACACATTATGCTAGGCCCTAGAGATAGAAAGACAAAAGCAAAACAGTCCTTGCCCTCAAGGGGCTTATGTTCTGTTGGGGAAAAATAACAGCAACAAAAAGAAGTAAATGCAAAATCTGTGCACCTAGGCCAACCACTTGATGAATTCTCTGGCCATGCCATCTGGTTAGGCAGCTGCCTTGGTCACCTGCTACATGGAGGCCCAGCTCTGGACACATTTCACTTTGTTTTTCTGCCATCTCTTTACCATTCCATCCGTTCCATGATACACAGATCCCTTGTGCCCTTTCCCCCTCTTTTCCAGTCCAAGAACTGTAATCAGATCAGTTCTTTCATTGCTCCTGGAAAGGTAAATCAGTATACCTCCCTATGGCTTTTGTCATTATCCCTGTAACTTTCCAGATGTCTCTCCTTAGCCACCACTCCCCTGTAAGTTTTGTCTTCCTGAATCAGAATGTAAGCTCCTTGAGAGCAGAGACTATTTTCACTTTTACATCTGTATCCTCAGGGTTTAGCACGTAATAAGCATTCGATAAATTGCTTTTTCATTCATTCATCAAATTCCATGGCAGTTCATGAAACAAAGAAAAATTATCTTCAGTTTTGCTTGCTTCCCTTTCTAATTCCATAGTGATGACACAGTAATGGAAAAAAAGAGCAGGGGGGGCAAAGAATCACACAGTTGTTAGACTGTCTATGAACTCTGACTTAGTTGTTGGTACTCTAAATATGTCAGCTGGTTGACATACAACTGGAGAAACTAAGTCACATTAATCTTAACATCCCCTCAATAGATGAAACCAGAATGTAAAAGGAAGTTGTAGCTAAATGAAAATATAGCTCCTGGGTTCTATTTGAGGAGCTCTCCCCATCCCCCAACCCTGAAAAAAAGGAATGGGTAGAGTGGATCTTGTTGTACGACCAAAGGCAGCAGGAAACATCATTCCTTGAAACGTTCATTGGTTATCTTTTTTTCAGTACACATGATAACTATTCTCAAAAAAACTACTATGAAGACAATTATAGTTTTTATATGCTAACATCTCTTGCAGGATAGACATTTCATGAATTTCTTGATCAGACCCTCCAAATTAAATCAACATACTTTTGAAAATGAGTGACTTCAATGCAAAGGTGAAGGTGGTGAAAAATAGATTTTTAAAATATGGAGCATTAATATGGAATTGAAGAGGCCAAAGATTTATAGACTACATAGAAGATCTGCATGTATATTTTTCAAGAAAAGACACTAAAGGTGCTGGGACGGAAGGAGCACCCACAAATGATGAAACTGATGATAGGCAAGTCATGCTCCTTACTGATGTAGAAGTAGCTGAATCAGTTGTCTGTGTATAATCATACCATAAAATAAAGAGACAAAAATTAGTATGAAGCTAGAAGAACAAAAATTAAGGAAAATAAATGGCTTGCAATTTAAACAATTCAATATTAACTTAGAAAAATTTTTGATAATGAAAAGGGAGATGCAGACAGAAAAAAGTATATAAGCATAGACTAATAATTTCATATTAGAAGTTAACTGATATGTCTGTTGCCATAACAAGGAGACAAAAGCCTAAAAGGCACCTTAATTTTTTTTATTTTTTGCTTTTTGGAGAGAGGAAGGCAGGGCAATTGGGTTTGTGACTTGCCCTAGGTCACATGGCTAGTAAGTGTTAAGTAAAACTGAAGCCGGATTTGAACTCAGGTCCTCCTGACTCCAGGGCTGGTCCTATATTCACTGTACCACCTAACTACCCCCCCCCAAATACCTTAATTAAAAAAAAATACTTGACTTATTTTCCAAGCAGAATGATGTAGCAGCAGCCAATGTTAACAATGGCTCAAAATGTAAAATTGTAAAGTCTTATGCAGAAAGATGATGGAAGCTTTTATAAGCAGTATCATCTCCAAAACAGGGAGAAGCGATAGAATGCAAAGCCGGGTTAAAAAATACTCACATAAGCAAAAATCATCCCAAGGACATTTAGGCATTAAAATAAAAGGAAAATGGCAAATAGAACAAAGGAAAAAATCTACAAAGACTTTTATAACCAACTTTTTCACCCTCAGGAATAGAAGAGCCAACCACAGGTAAACTGTAACATCACAACCCTAGATATTCTTATGTAGCAGATAGAAATGATACCAAGAAAACAAAAGTGGCTGAATTGGCTCATAGATACATAGAAGAAATCCCTACTGAAACTGACACTACTGTAAGGGGATTGAGGAATTGACTCATGAGTTATCTGGAGGAGGGAAAAATATGAAAAGTACAGAAAAGATCTCGAATCTTATTAATATTTTTAGACACCCAAAAGAAACTCAGTAGCTACTGACCTTTACACATAATTTTCCATCTGTATTATAAAACTTTTATGAAAACCATTTATATACACATCAATAATTCTATCATTGATGATGGAATTATTAAGCAAACAGACCAACTTTCATAAGTGGTAGCCAATAGTAGACTGCATTTTTAAAATCACTTAATTGACTGAAAGATATAGAGAATACAGGTTTACTATCTTCCAACAAGGTGTCAGCCCTCAGTATAAGTGAAGGGTTTTTTATTGTTTTTAAGATGAGGAAAATCTGTCTAAGAAAGATCTGTTAAAAAAAAATTAACATCCATTTTTTTTAAGGTCTGTTAGCTGAGAAGAAGCTAAGAATTAGAAACTAAAGAGCAGAGATCAATAGGGGATAATATTGGAACGTGTTTTCTAGAAGAAACAGGAATCAAAGATCTAAGGATCCAGATTGGCCTTGGCAAGGAGGACAACCTCTTCTGTAGAGACTATATTAAAGGAGAGGACTGGGGATGATAATGTCAAGGGGTTCTGAGATGTGCAATAGGGAAAGAAAGAGACCTCTGTTTTCTTGCTAAAATATGAGGAGGGGGCAGAGGGACTCTTTTGAGAAGTTGGAGGAAAGAATAGGGAAATGTGGGAAATGCTATAGAAGAGCCAACATCGTTTAGCTTTAAAGTGATAGAGAAGAGAAAGAATATGTTGATAGTCATTTCAGTTAAAGAGAAGTGAACACGCCACAAAATTATACGTCTTTTTCAAACTTTTCTTTAACTTTTAAAAGAATATTTTTAATGCTTCTGTGCTTAACTATTTTAATATTCATTCAGAAATATTTGTTATATGCCTACCTTGTGGACAGCACTATGCTAAGCACTAGAGATATGAAGTTGAAAAGTAATGTAGTCCCAGCTCTCAAGTAGTTTACAATCAATATAATAAAAGTCAGAAAATAGCTTAGTGTTTAGGACCATCATATTGAATGGCCTGTTTGGATTCAGAGAAGGAGAGAGGGAAAGAGACTTTGCACAGGGAAGTGGTAGCACCAGGCATTACCTCAACCACCGTAATGAGGAATCAAGAAAGAACTTTGGAAGTACATGAATGAAATTTTTCACCCTTCAACTTGCCAGCTCATGAACATTGTCAGAAACCCTGAGGGCCTTCCTCTTCCAGGCTGATTTTATTTTTTAAACTAGGTCAAAGACGCCATTTTGGCCTCATTTTTACCTAGTCTTAATCATTACCTCAGATACACTGAGACCTAGGAAAGACCAGCTTAAAAAGGGCAAAGCCTTCCACAGCATCCAGGGCCATCTCCTGTTGTCCTGATCTGTGTCTGGCCACTGGACCCAGATGGTTCGAGAGGAGAAAGTGAGACTGGTGACTTTGCACAGCCCTTCCTCACTTAAATCCAATTCACTTGCAAGTCATGGCATCATCTTCCTGATGTCATGGCCCTCTTCGAGAACTAAGGACAAACAACAGCCTTTGTGGAGACCGGAGTTCCTCACTGGGAATCTGATAAATTTCCAAAAGAACAATAAAACAACCACAAAAGAGTGTGTGTGGGGGTGGAGGGGGAAGAAGAACCAAACCTTTGCTTTCATCAGTATAGGGAATTGCCAGTGTGATATTCCTTCTACCACTGTAGGCTGCCCGAGCCACTGAGAGGCTAAGTAAAGGGCCATACAGCTGGTAAGTGTTGGAAGAACTTGAATCCAGTTGTTCCAGATTTGGGGACCAGTTTTCTATGTGCTACCTCACTCTGATTCTATTGATATCTGCAGGCACATTTAGAGATAGAAATCAGAGTACCAATCTGCATGTATTTTCTTTTCTGTAGCCCCATACAGCTTTGCATTCCCTTTGGAATTTTTCTGGCAAAAACTTACTTGCAGCTGATCTATAGTATAATTGTTTTATGTTTGGGGTTTTTTTTTCAGATAGAAGAAGCCCTAGAAATCATCCTTGTAACCCCCTTATTCTATAAAAGAGTCACTTGAAGCCCAGAGAGGTTGTGACTTGTGCAAGGGCATCTAAGTGTTAAATTATGCCTAGGTCTTCTAACTGTAAAAGTGATGTTCTCTCCACAATAGCTCAACTGGATATTAACAGCAAAAAAAAAAATAGATAGATGGATGGATGGATGGATAGAGATAGATAGATAGATAGATAGATAGGAATGAATAGATAGATAAATGGATAGACTGATAGGTAGAAAAGTAGAGATAAATGAACAGATGGATAGATAAAATAAATGAGTGCATAGATAGATGAATGAATGGATGGATGGATGGACGGAAGGATGGAAGGATGGATGGATGAATAAATTAATTACTAGATAAATTGATAGATCAATAGATAGATTGTTTCTAGCAATAATGAACATTGTACTGAGTGCCTCTGTCAAAGACTGGAGACCAGCTTCATGACAATACTTAAACTATTATACTTTACTCTTGAACATCTCATATACTAACAACAACAACAACAAACCCCTCAACATTTCATATGCTGAAATGGTTGCTTTCCCTCTGGTTTGGAAAATTGTTGACTTCCCCCCCAAATGTATGTATTTTGGTCCCTGGAGATCATTTGCTCATATATCATTTCATTTACATGGTACCATTTTACTTTTTCAGGCGACCTATAAACCATTGCTGAAGCAGGTTGTGGAAGAGATATTGAATCCAGAGAGACCGGATCATGTTGATATTGAACACATGTCTTCAGGCCTCACCGATCTTCTTAAAACTGGATTTAGCATGTTCATGAAGGTAAAGCAGCCAAGTGGAGATAATCTTCTGTTTGCAGACCCCTTCTCTGGATAAACATCTTTGGCATACAGAGAACTGAAATGAGAGTGAACTGTTGGCACAGGTGAACTCTATTCAGAAGCCTTTGGTCCTTTGTTTCTTTAATAATCAAGGGATGTTTGTGTCCATGAAAATTATAGACTAAGAAGTGAGATGGTGACAGCTCCTGCAGGTTATACATTGTCCCTATATTCCAGGGTCAGCTGGCTTTGTCTAAGCAGAAGAAACCAAGTGTTATTCATTTACATGTTCTCTAAGAATATATGTTATTCCTCTACTCTAGATTCTTCTGTGGCTCCCAGTGCCTCTAGGCTTAAATATAAACTACTTAGCCAAGCATCTAAAGCCCTTCACAGTCTAACTCTGGGCTGTCTTTCTAGATTCATTTCACATCACCCCCCTTCACACATCCTACAGCTAAGCTACTTCCTATTCCTGAATATGGTATTCTGTTTCCCATCTCCATGGCTTTACCCAGGTTGTACTGCCTAGCAGGAATGTGCTCCCTCCCCCTCTATACGTTTTAGAATCTATACTCCATAGAATCTTTAGCTTCCTTTAAAGCTTTTTTGTGACCGCCCCCCACCTCCCCAATTAATAGTGCTCTTCTCTCCCTCAGATGTCTTGCATTGACTCATCTCCTTAACACATTATGCCTATTTCCTGATAGAATGCAAAGTCACTGGGTATCACAGCAGTGCACGCAAGGCCTCCCTGTTCCTAGCAACCCACTGAGGCTAGTGGGTTGCTTGAGCTTGGGAGTTTTGAGCATCCATGGGCTAAGCTGATCGGGCATCTGCTCTAAATTCAGTATTACTATGGAGATCAAAGTGGGACCAGGCTGATTAGCAGCACCTGTATTGCAGTCTGGGAAAGAAAGGGAAACTCAGTGTTTTTTTTTTCTTTTAAAGTAAATCCCTTGAATTCAGAGACTATTTTTCTCTTTCATCTTCCTAAGCCTGGTTCCCAGGAAAGATGATTTGCAAATAGTAAATGCTTGTTGAATTAAATTGAATTGTAGATGAAGACATTTGTTCTAAGCTCTTGGCATCTGGGCAGTACAGTGCATACAATGCTGGACCTTGAGTCAGGAACACTAACTTTAGAAACTTTTTAGCTATATGACCCTTAGCAAGTCACTTAATTTCTGTTTGCCTGAGTTTCCTCAGCTATAAAAGGGCATGATAATAAAAGCACCTGCTCAGCAGAATTGTTGTAAGTGTCGAAGGAGATAATACATGTAAAGCACTTAGCACAGTGGTTGGCATATAGTGGGCACTATAGGAATATTTTTCCCTTCTTTCCCCATCCTCAACACTTGGCTAGTTGTGAACTGTGTCTTGGTGTAGACTAAGGTTATATACCACTCACCTGATTGACTTCATTCACTCAACAAGCATTCATTAAATGCCAAATAAAAGAAATATATTGTTCAATGAGGAGGATGAAGGAGTGACTGTGTTCAGGTTCAGGTCACTTGTCTGACCAGACCCCCACACCATCACTCCCTTGACAACAACACCTTTTTCTGCTCAACAAAAAACTTGCTGATGAAATACAGAATTTCTCTAATTGCTGTGGCATGTGGGGGTGTGCAGGGGGCATGGATGTTGAAACATTAAGACATACTGCATGTGAGATGAAAAGAGAAAAAGCCCTTTGTTTAATCCGCTCTTCTACCTCCATAATTTTTTTTCTATGCTTAAGGTATTGTAAAGTTACTAAATTTAAATGAATCTAAACAAGATGAATAATAGATCAAAATGGGTACATGATTTACACATAAAAGGTGATACCATAAGCAAATTAAGAGAGCATGGAATAGTTTATCTTTCAAATTTATGGGTAAGGGGAGAATTTAGGGCCAAAGAAGCTATAGTGGACATTACAAAATGTAAAATAGATCATCTTGAGTATATAAAATCACAAAGGTTTCATATAAACAAAGCCAATGCAACCAAAATTATAAGGAAAGTAGAAAAAGGGGGGGGAATTTTGCAACAAATATCTCTGAGAAAGGTCTCATTTCTCAAAATGTACAGAGGACTGAGTCAAATTTATAGAAATACAAGTCATTCCCCAGTTGACAAATGGTTAAAGGATATGAAGGGGCAGTTTTCAAACAAAGAAATACAAACTATCTATAATCATATAAAAAATGCTTTAAATCACTATTGATCAGAGAAATGCAAATTAAAACAACTCTGAAGTACCACTTCACACCCATCAGAGTGACTAATATGACAAAAAGGAAAATTGGATATTGGAGGGGATGTGGCAAAACTGAGACACTAATGCACTTTGGTGGAGTTATGAGCTGATCTAACCATTCTGGAGAGCAATTTGGAACTATGCCCAAAGGGGCTATAAAACTGTGCATACCTTGGGCCAGCTAGGTGACATAGTGAATAGAGTACTGGCCCTGGAGTCAGGAGGACCTGAGTTCAAATCTGGCCTCAGACACATAACACTTTATACTTACTACCATGTGACCTTGGGCAAGTCACTTTAACCCCAATTGCCCTCCAAAAAGAAAAACAAAAAACAAAAAACTGTGCATACCTTTCAATCCAGCAATACTGCTGCTAGGTCTATATCCCCCTAAAAGGGAAAAGGATCTATTTGTACATAAATATTTATAGCAGCTCTTTTTGTGGTAGCTAAGAATTAGAAATTAAAGGGATGTCCATCAACTGGGAAATGGCTAAAAAAGCTGTGGTATATTGTTATAATGGAATATTATTATGCTATATGAAATAATAAACAGGATGATTTCAGAAAAACCTGGAAAGATTTATGTGAACTGATATAAGGTGAATGAAACAGAACCAGGAGAATGTAGCACACAGTAGCAGCAATATTATTCAATGAAGAACTGTGAATGACTTAGCTATTCTCAGCATCACAGTGATCCAAGATAATCCCAAAGGATTCATGATGAAGCATACTACCCTCCTCCAGAAAAAGAACTGATATTGATTGAATACAGACTGAAGCATGCTATTTTTCACCTTTTTTCCCATTTTTTCTTTTATTAGAGTCTTCTTATAAAAAATGGCTAGCATGGAAATATTTTACATAATTGCAAAAAAAAAAAAAAGGTTTTGCTCTAAGCTGATTTAGAAATGACTCCCATATCAGTAATTTGTCTTTTTCTGTCTGTTAGGCTATTACTAATCTTTTTTTTGGGGGGGGCAGTGTTATTCATCACTCTCCATGTCAAGAGGCTTCCAGCTTTCTTTCTGAATAAAGCATTCATCATTTTTTATTTTTAAAAAAAGGATGAACGTAAGACATAAATGTTGACCTCCCTCCTGTACTTTACCAGTATTCCAATTATATAACACTTAGAAATTACAGGGTTGTTTTTTTTTCATCTTCAAAGCAGTTTTGAAATTACAGATTAATCTGCATGGAAAATCTTGTCCTTTTGAGAAATTAACCTACACAGAAGACTTGCCTTTTTAAGAAATTAATCTGCACAGAAAATCTGGCCTTTTTGAGTTCATGAATGTATATTCCTGGAAAAAGGTTGCTCTCCCAGAGCTGAAGGTGAGAAACCAGAGAGGAAACCAGCTGGGGTGCCCCCTCTCCTGATGCTGCCAGTTACCATTAGCTTCACAGTGGTGCACACATCCGAGGTGTGCCTTGTCTTCTTTCTCTGGTTCTGTGGTTGTTATGTTAAAATAACCCTGATCAATGTTTTCAGAATAAGTACTAGCCAGCAGCACTAGAAGATGTGCAAAACACATCTCCTTCAATCCTCCCAGTAGCCCTGCAGGATAGATACTAGAATACCCCTATTTTACAGATGAGAAAATTCAGGTTGTCAGAAGTGAAGTGTCATGGAGTGAAAGGAGCACTGAATTTAGAGTTAGAGTTAGATCTAGGTTTGGATCCTGTCTCTGCCGCATGTTTCTTATGTGTGCTTGGGCAAGTCACTCAATATCTATTTCTAGAATATCATTTCCTTCTTGGGAAAAATGGAGAGACTGCCCTGGTTGTTCTCAAAGAGCCCTTCCTTCCATCTTGAAAGTGAATTTACCCGTGGCTTGTTCTGGGTGCCTGAGTTGGGAATGAAACACAGGTGTCCCAGATTTGCCTGGGTTTCTGAAGCTTAGTCTTCCCTTTTCTCAGGGACCTCCAATCTGTTCATGCCTTCAATACCTCTGCTCTTCCCCCATCTACAAATTCTCTCCTGTAGGAAAAGATTGTTTTCCTCCTTTCTGCCCTAGACATCAGATCTGAGAATTGTAGCCATACTCGGATGTCTTTTATCCCATGTCATACGGCATCCCACTTTTCATAACCATCCTGAAAGTAACATTTTAAAATCACACCTTTTTCAAGTTTCCTCCTGGGACTGTGAGCCTTCCTGTTTCCCAGTCCCAGTACTGAAGTGGGTGTCATCTTGGAAAACATTCTGGGACCAGTTGGGCTGGGATTTCATTTATTCCTTGTTTCTCCCCCCACTGAACCACCTTCTGGAAGAAGGCCTCATGAGGAAATGTGCCAGCGGCTTGAAACTGATCTCAAAGAAGGGTTCTCAAGTCATGGATTTAAGAAAAAGGAATTCTTTCCGTCCCAGCAGCTGTCAGGAGCTGTTCCTTAACCCTCAGCTGCCAGTGGCCTCTTCTGTCAGTTGCTGGGAGTACTCATCTGTCAGTTGGAGATTTAGAGCCATCAGCACACCCACAAAACCATCCTTCTCACCACCTCCAGCCTCCACCCAACGACTTCGTATTTCTTTCCAAAAGGGCTTTGTCTACTGGCTCTGCCATACTTGTTTCACAGAGTCTAGGCAGCGAAGTAAACTTGGGCCCCTATTTCCAGGGTGTAAAACAAGTCAGACAGGACTTCATGAGAATCGAGCAGCGGTCCTTTTGGGAGACCTAATTATGACTTGCTAAAAGACCGTGCTGAAAAATAAAGGTAATTTTCATGAAGAAAACATTACTTACCCCTCTCACATCTAAGGCTGAGCAATAGGAAGAAGGGAGTCAAGAGCAGGTCTAAGTTCCCAGTCTTTTTACCTTTCTGTTTCTTCTTAGTATTTTTCATTTAATTCTTCATGTTGTTCATAGACTTTTGGACCCTAATAAGATTTCTTTTGAGAACTGTTTGTTCATATCCATTGACCATTAATCTATTGGGAAATAACTGTCAGTCATATATGTGTGTATACACGTGTGTGTTTTTTGTCTGTTGTCTGTTTGTGTATCTTGGATACCAACCCTTTTCAGACAAATTTGATCCAAAAATTTTCCCCCGTTCAACCTTTAATGCATTAAAGTTGTCTATACAGAAGCTTTTCAGTTTTAAGTAATCAAAGTTATTTATTTTATTTTTTATAATTGTTGCTATCATTTGTTTGGTGAAGAAGACACCTCTAAATCATAGATGTGAGAGGTATGTGATCTGTTTTCTGATTTTTTTTTTACAGTGTGATCTTTAATACTAAATTTACATATGCATTCAGAATGTATTCTGGAATGTGGTATAAGATGTTGGTCTAAGCTTAATGTATGCCATACTGCTTTCTAGTTTTCTCAAGAATTTTTTTTAAAAGATCACATATGGGATTTCCCCCTATTTTCCACTTTTGCTCAATTTAACCAATATCAGGTGGCGTTGCTGATGGCTACTTTATAATATAATTTGAGGTCTGGAGGTGCTAGTCCTCTTTGTTCTTCTTTTTAATATTTCCCTTGATATTATATATCTTTTGATATTTCAAATGAGTTTCATTATGGGTCCTTTGGACCCTAAGATTATATATTTAGAGCAAGAAATAGGATTTTTAAAGGTCTTCTGGTCCAATTCCTCATCTTGTAGATGAGGAAACTGGGACCCCAGTAGGCTGTGAAACCTGCCTGAGACCACTCTAGTGGTAAATGACAAATATACTTTTACATAATCACAAAATATTGAATTAGAAGGGACCTCAGAATCCAGGTGCTCTAGTTCTTACCCTTTTTATGTCTTAGACCATTTCAGTAATCTAGTGAAGCCTCTAGACCCCTTCTCAAACTGTTTTTGAATGCATAAAATAAAATACATAGGGTTACAAAGGAGAAAATTATATTGAAATAAAATGATCAAATATATGTGTGTATATATACACAGATATGCATATGTTATAAATATGTTATATTTATACATATATGTATAAATATAAAGTTCACAAATCAGAAGAACCTCTTATCTTGTTAAACCTACATCTCTAAGAAATCCTTCCTGTTATAGACCAGACAAGTCATCGTTCAACCTCTGTTTGAACACTCCTAGTGAAGGGGAACCCTTGACCTCCTAAGGCAGCCCTTTCTGCTTTGAGCCAGTTCTCGTTGTTAATAATTTTTTTTCCTGACAGTAAATCTAAATTTTTGTATTTGCAACTTCTATTCATTTTTCCTGGTTTTCCTGGCTAAGCATCACCATCTTCTTATGAGATGGATTCAGTGCTTTCTGTCATCCTCGTTGGCCTTCTCTGGATGCTTTCCAGCTTAGCACATTCCTTGATGTTTATTTATTAATAGCAAGTACTTCCCATATCCAGGTTCTATCTGTTCAGCTTACCTTAGAGCAGTGGTTCTCAACCTTCCTAATGCCGTGACCCTTTAATACAGTTCCTCATGTTGTGGTGACCCCTCAACCATAAAATTATTTTTGTTGCTACTTCATAACTGTAATTTTGCTACTGTTATGAATTGTAATATAAATATCTGATATGCAGAATATATTTTCATTGTTACAAATTGAACATAACCCACAGGTTGAGAATTGCTGCCTTAGAGGCAGCTTGGTAGCATATAGTGCTATACCAGGAGTTAGGAAGTCCAGAGTTTAAATCCAGCCTCAAACACTAGCTGTGTGACACCCTGCAAGTCACTTAACCTCAGTTTGCCTTCTGTAAAAATCTGTAAAATGGGGATCATAATGGCACCTACCTCCCAGGGTTATTGTGAGAATAAAAACAAGATAGTAATTGGAAAGTGCTTAGGACAGTGCCTGGCGTGTGATAAGCACAAAATAATTGCTAGCTGTTATTATTTATTATTGTCATTACTACCTGACTGTCTGGTTTTATAGGGATACGAATTCTCTCCCAGCATCCTGGTGTTGCCTTCTCTTAAGGGACTCACACCTGGGAAGTGTCGGCAGTGCTCTCCAGTAGAGAACAGTCTACCTTTTGACTTTGCCTCACACGTTATTTTCTTCCTGTATCAGCAGAATGGAAGCCAGGTTGGCTTTGTTGTTGTTGTCATTGTTGTTGTTTTGTTGGGGTGGTGAGGGAGGGGATCCTCTGTTGCTATTTATAGCAGTTTCTGGAGCTGGGATCAGCTACCCTGCTTCCTCCTCCATGAAGTCATGCGTATAGAAAAAAACCAAAAAGATAGAGTTTTGTTAAAGGATCCTGGCTGGAGTCTTTCTATGATTAAGGAAGGTCAGTGATCATTGGAGGCACAGTGGACTTTCTGGCATGTTTCACCATGTTGTCCCCCTCAGAGCCCTCTCAGAGGACAATACAAGAGAAGCAGAGAGTTCCCCACGTATGATATGACCTGAAGAGGCAGCCGTGGCTTCCTTGGATGCGAGCTCAGCCATGGCTTCCCTGGATATGAGCTCATCCAGAAACAAGTCCATTTTCTCCCAGTCACCAAGTCTTCCCTTCTTTGCTGCTGCCTTCAAATCCGAGGCAAGCTTCCTATCTGCTTTGCTACAATGGTTCCCTTTAAAAAGATTTCTGATATTTTAAAAATCAATGTAGGTTATCTGAGATGGTTCAGATATGATCTTTCCTGAAGGGAGAGGGATGCCCTGGATGATCTCTTGGGATCCCTCCCAACTCTTGGATTCTCTACAGAAGTCAGAGAGCTGGCCTCCTCTGGCCTTATGTTTATGGAAAGCCTGTGAATTTGGTCATTGCCACAGTACTGCCAGGGAGCTGGGCTGCTTCCTACAGAGGGCAATGACTTCTGAACCTTTGAGGAACCTTGTATTTCTGGGCAGAAGCATCCTCCTTCTTCCGGAGCATGTCCCTCTCTCAGACAGCCCACTTGTTCCCTTCCTTATTTGTGGAGACCTCAGCCAGCTCCTATATGGCTGTGCTCTAGGAATCTTTGTGATTTGTCACGTAGTTGGCGGATTAAGAAGAGGTGCCTAGAAATTGGAAGAGATTCTACAATGAACCAGACTCCCAAGACGCATAGCCAGAAGCCCCAAAATAACTTTGGCTTCTAATACTTCTCAAGATTTTAGGAGTATGTTTTCTCTTTCCAGATGGTAGAGTCTCCTGAGTGTCTTGGCCTGTGCTTTTGAATGCACAGATGCTTGGTGGGGTTTTGGAGACAGCTCTAAAGGCAGCTTCTGGGCTGCAGGGAAGTGGAAACCTTGGTTCCAGACACTTTGAAGTAGAGCCAACACATTAATTTTTTTTAAGTGTGGTAAAATTTCTCCAGGCAGTGAGGGTGCCTTTGCATTTGTTTCTCAGTATTAAGAGGGGCCTTCATTTCAGAGGGCAGGAACGATGTGGCAGCTTGTTTCTCTCCTTGCTGAAGTTGGAGGTATTTCTCCCCATAGCTGCTTCATTCTGCAGTTTGCCGAGATTCATTTCTTTAAATTACTTTGGCCTTCCCTAGCTGAGAACATTGTGTTCTGGTTTTGCCACTTGAAAAGCAAATGGTCTCTTGGGCAATATCAGACTGAATTCAGTTTGTTGGATTGTTTTGTGTGTCCTTGTAAATTGCACAGGCCTGTGTGGCATGCCAAGGATGAAGCCAAGAGATCTTTTCCTCCCCTTGCTGAGTTCAGAAAGTTGACTTAACGAGCCTGGCCCATATTCAAACTCTGTGAGACCAGAGAAGCTTCAGTAATGAAAAGACAGGCAGACAGACGGCCCACTGTCTTCCTGCACGATATTATTTTTTTCGCTGTGTTTTTGAAAACCCAGCACGCTTCCTAGTTCACAGGAAACTGAGTTGTGGTGTTTTGGTCTCCCAGATGTACTCCATCAAGGCCCCTTGTACACGGTGATCTAGGGAACAGAGGGTGGCTGTGAGCCACAAGTTAGCGTGTATGTGCCTCCCTGAGATACTGAGAAAGTGTTTCAAGTCCACTGGAGTCTGATGATCAACCAAAGGATAGACTGTGGTTAGCCACATAAAGCTCTTGGCTTCAAAAGGAAAGCCTTTGGGGTTGTGCTATCAGTCGGAGGGAAGACGTACTGGCAAGAACTCACATTCTTCAAGCAGCCTCCCATTCTGTACCCAGAGCAGCCATCTGCCCCAAACACTTGGGCCTCTGCAGCACCTTGGGCTCTTCAGCAGAACTGCCAGATAGCAATTGAATTAATAAATCAATAGCATACCTCAGCCCTTTCTGCTACAGCTTTAATTTAATTTAGGGTTTGCATGTCTAATGGGCAGTACGCTTTATGCGCATTTCTGGAATTTGTGGTTTGGATTTTGGTCTCCTGAAAAATAATATCTTTTTATATAGACTCCATGTGTTTGGACCCAGGCTTGTTTTGACTGAAAGAAATGATTTGTCAAGCTGTTTTCTCTGCAGAAATCGCCGTGAGGGTGGGGTGGGTTTTATCTAACGAAACCGTGCAGGCCTAGTTCACCTCTTGCTCAGTTCTCTTTGTAACAAGTTTCCTGTTTCAAAGATGCTGTCATGTTTAGTGCATCCACATTCATGGCTACAGAGGCGGACTTTTTTTTCAAGTCTAATAAGGGAACTGAGGGGTGCCTTGTGGGGCCTTTGACACAATTCTCTAAGATGGAAGCACCTGAGGAGAGCAGTCACCCACACAAACTCAAGGGGACGCAGTGAAAGTATAATGTTAATGAGCTCAAGGGAGAAATTAATTTAAATTTAAAATTAAACAAATTGTGGCATATGATTGTAATGGAATATTATTGTGCAATAAGAAATGATGAATATGGGGAAATTAGAGAAACTTGGGCAGAATTGTATAAACTGATGCAAAGTAAACCAAACTGGAACAATTTCCACAATGACTGAAATAATGGAAAGGGAAATAATTGTGAAAGGCATAAGGATGTTAATTACTACAACTACCAATTTTGATTTAACAATAATAACAGCAGTTGGGACGGCTAGGTGGCGCAGTGAGTAGAGCACCGGCCCTGGAGTCAGGAGGACCTGAGTTCAAATCCGGCCTCAGACACTTGACACACTAACTAGCCGTGTCACTTTGGGCAAGTCACTTAACCCCAACTGCCCTCCAAAAAGCAAAAACAAAATAAAAAAAAACCATAATAACAGCAATGATAGCTAGCATTTGTTGTACTTTAAGGTTTGTGAAGAATTTTACAAATATTATCTCATTTGATCCTCACAACAGCACTGTATGCTAGGTGCTATCATTATCCCCATTTTACAGATGAGGAGACCAAGGCAGGCAGTGGGTGGTTTTTTTTTTAGGCCAATGACTTGCCCAGGGTCACAAAACTAGTAAGGGTCTGAGGCCAAATTAGAACTTCTATCTTCCTAATTCTAGGCCCAGTGCTCTGTGCAGTTTGATGCCTAGCAGGACAAGAGAGACAAGAGGACAAGAGAGAACACAGTACAGTGTTAAGAGCAATGACTTTTGGGGTATTGGACACAGGTTCAAATCCTACCTCAGGTACTATCTGTGTGACCTTGGTCAAGTCACTTAACTTCCTGGCCCTTAGGCCCCTCATCAGTAAAATGAGGGTGGGTTTGGACCAGATGGCCTCTCTAAGGCCCTTTCTAGTTATGATCTTATGGCAAAACATTTTTCCCTCCTCTCAGCATAGAGATAGAAAGCTATGGGTACATCATCAGGAATGGTCAACATATTAGCTTAGTTTAATTATCATTGTTATAAAAGAAAATGCTGTGGTGGGGAAAAGCCATTGGGAAGTGACGTGTTCAGGGAAAAAAATCACCAGAATGTTTATTTAGACATAAACATGTAAAGATCAATATAAAGGAGATTCGCGGTTATTGTTACTACCGTTACCTCCCTTACAGGTTGTTGTGAAAATGAGATGAGTGAATAGAAATGTAAAGCACTTTGGAGACTGCAAAGTCGTCTGTGACCACAATGAATTATTATTGGTAATCTTGAACACACTTACCCCTGCTGGACTGTTTACTCTGCCCCGCAGAATAATGCTGCCACCAAGCTAAACAGAACCTGTAATCTACAGTGAGGTAATGACAGTAGATTCTGGTAGAGAAGGAAGGCTGGTTTCCTTCTAATCTGGTTTAGGAATACTCTATGCGAATTTAACAAAACCATTATTTTCCAACAAGAACTAGGTAACAGGCAGATTTTTTTCTGAAGGATGACAAAACTAAGGGCTTTGAGAGATAGAAGTTAGTTTTGTTCTTAATTTCCTTCATTTTGGAAAGATCTTCATATAAATTGTTTGAGGAAAAACTGTTAGATGCTTCCTGGGTCACACTGGTAGATCAGTAACCAAGACTTTGTCCCAAAGAGAGCATTCATCTTGGGGTTTATTGTCTTTTCTGTTCAAAGGCACTGTAGCTAATGTCATCATTTCCTGTTGGATGACCCATCATCAGTAAAACCCAGTGTGGGGAGATGATTGAAGGACCAGTGAAATGTTGGAAAATATGGGGAGAAAACTAGGGGAACCTGACCCTTGCACATTCTAGAGAGAAGCGGGTCACAGAGGCAGGGAGGCAAAAGAAGGAAACAGCAGAGGATTGTGGAGAAGTCAGCAACAGAGATGTTCTGGTACCCAACGAGAGCTGTGAAGAAACCAGAAGTAGCAGGAACCTTGCACCTGGTAACCGCACGAGAGACTAGTGTGGACGTCAAAGGGGTCCCACTGGGCAGTGTGTTTACAGAGAAAGCCTCCCAGCCAGCCTGAAGGCTTCAAAGGTCAGGGCATAATGGCCAAGAGAAGCGAACTCCTCTCACCTGAAATAATGTCTTAATATCACAACCCGTAAAAGGGGGCGGGGAGCAGCGCCACATGGGGAAATAGAACAAGGAGATACTGACATATTCTATTAATCCATTTCATTCACAATTGATAGTAATGATACTTAGCATTTATGTGCCTTATTTAATCTGTCTGCTTCTTGACAAACAGTCCACCATTGAACTCATTGCTGTTTGGGTGATTGTAAGGAATGTTATTATAACAAGAGAGAAGACTCTATGGGTCAGTGTGTTGTGCTTCAAAATGACCCTCGATTTGAAGAGCTATATGAGGAAATGCCTTGTATCGGAAAATGAATCTTGAAAGAACCAAGAATAGCAAATGTAAACATAAAGTAATTGAACCTATTTATTTATAGAGACACAAGCATGCCTTCCTTCTCCTCCCCCATCTCCACCCCTGTGGTGTATTCTCTGTTGTTATTTTTCATTTCTGCCTTTTCATCTTGTACTATTGGATGCAGAATCTCTTATAGAAAGCATATGTCTTTGGGAACATGCTGTACCTTTGTTGAGACCCTGAGACTATCTATGGACCAGCATGAATAGAAAAATAGCTCGTTCTTGTGGCAAAAGGGTGGACGCCAGGAGCCTCGCCTTAGCTTCTAGGCAGAATCATGTACTAGCCACTCCTGATCAGGATTTTTTTTTTCCTAGAGATGTCCAAGCAAGTGGATTCCACACTCAGCCTGTACAACATATTCCAGGGTTTCTCACACTTCTGATGTTAAGAAATTCTTGTGTGTGTGTGTGTGTGTGTGTGTGTGTGTGTGTGTGTACATATATATATGAAATTCTGAGAGAGAGAGAGAGAGAGAGTTTCTTCCTTGACTTTCTTTTTTTCAAATTAAATTAATTTGGGGGGGTACATTTTAAGTTCTAAACTCCCTCCTTCTCTCCCTCCCCACCCTGCACTAGAAAAGGCTACCATTGGGGTGGCTAGGTGGCACAGTAAATAGAGCACCAGCCCTGAAGTCAGGAGGACTCAAGTTCAAATCTGGCCTCAGGCACAACACTTTACTAGCCATGTGACCTTGGGCAAGTCACTTAACCCCACTTGCCCTGCATTCCCCACTCCAAAAGGCAAAAAAAAAAAATCATTAAAAAAGGGCTATTATTTGACATGTATGTATGTATGTATGTATGTAAAACCATACTATGCATACTTCTGTTTATCAATTCTTTCTCTGGAGATGGATAGCATCTTCCTTCATGGGTCCTTTGTAGTTGATCTGAGTATTTTTAATACTCAGAATAGCTGTCATTTACAGTTATTCTTTGAACAATATTGCTGTGACTATATACAACATTCTCTTGGTTCTGCACATTTTACTCTTCATTATTTCTTGCAAGTCTTTCCATGTTTTTCTAAAATCAGGCTGCTCATCATTTCTTACAAGAGAATAGTATTCTGTCATGATCATATGCCACAACTTGTTTCCCCATTCCCCAGTTGGTAGGCATCCCCTCAAATTCAAATTCTTTTCCTTGACTTTCCATAGTACATTTTGTCCCACAGAGCTCAAGTTGTTACACACAACCTGGGATTTTTAAAAAATATTTTATTGATGCTTTTGGATTTTCTTCTCTTTTTTTTTTTACATATTATTGTCAGTTTCCAATATGCCCAGCCTCATAAAATCTTCTCTTATGACAAAGAAAGATGGCTAAACAAAGCAAACTAACCCTCCCACCATGCTGGACAGTGTACATAGCGTTATGCCTTTCTCTTCTGAGGAAGAGGAAACATTTCATCACTAGTCCTCTGGAATCAAGACTGGTCATTCATCGGAATTCTGATGTCTTTTATGGTTGTTTCTTTTGCATGGTTGTCGTCACTGTGTATGTGATTCTTGTAGCTCTGCCATCTTCACTCTGCATCAGTTCATCCATATCTTCATTCGCTACAGGTTTCTGTGCTCAGTCTCAGCTCCATCATCTTCTTCTTCATGCACGCATAAGATACACTCAGCACCAAGAAACTCATGATCATGGAGACGGCTTCAGCTTTGCTGCACTCACCTCGTTAGGACCTTCAGTTGCTTCTGCCTCTGTGGTTGGAGGGCTAGAGGACAGAGCAAAAACTTCTCCCGTAGCCTTCTTCTGGAGAGGCACAACACTCTAGCCATCTCTGCATTTGCCACCAGCTGCTCTGCTTGGTTTCAACTACACCATAATTTTCATCAGTCCCCTTCTTGCAGCTTCCTTTTATGTATTGTCTTCCCCTCTTTAGATCATGAGCTTCTTGAGGCCAGAGAATGTCTTTCTTTTTCTTATTTATATTCCCAACATGTGACACAGTGCCTAGCACATAGTAGGTGTGCAATAGTTATTTGTCACATCATATTGTACATCTTTCAGTTTTTCTGAATTTTCCATGTACGTTGTTCATAACCCACAGCCATTTCAGCCATTTCCCAGTTGATTGACACCCCCACTTTGGTTCCAGTTTGTTGCTACCACAAAGATGCTCTTAGGAATATTTTCCTATCTGAGACCTTTTCCTTATTATTCAACCTCCTTGGAATATTATCAAAATAGTGGGATCACTGAGCCACTGGGGTATGAATAACATATTCTTTTCTCTCACATAATTATAAATTGTTTTCCAGAATGGTTGGACCAGTTTACAACTCCATCAACAATGTATTCATGAGGCTATCTTCCCACAGTCCTAACACTCTTCACAATTTTTGCTTTTTATCATCTTTGTAAATTGGACAGTGTGTAGTAAAATACTGGAGTTGTTTTAATTTGCATTTCTTTCATTAGCAATTAATGTGAAACTTTATCAAAAAACTTTATTTTGTATAACTTTGTATAACAAAACTTTATTTTGTATAACTAAGAAATGGGGTATTAGATATATTTAATAGAAGGAGGAAGGAGTTGGTTTTTAGATCTCCAAATAAGAGAAGGAACATAATAAGAAAAAATAAAGACGGAAAAAGTAAGCAACTTTATTTTAGCCAACTGTCCTTGACTTCTTCAGCCTTTGGGTCAATATGGTATTTCCCAAACAGAGTAAATTGAACAGGAACAATTTACATGATGAACATAATCATGTAAAGGAGTGTAATTCTGAAAGACTTCACAGCTCTAGTCACTGCAGTGACCAGAGATGACTTCAGAAGATAGATGTAAGCATGTTTCCCATCTCTAGGCAGAGAAGTACAGAATGAGGGTGTACATTTTCAGATGGAGAATTTATTGAATTGTCTTGTTTAACCATGCTTATTTGTCACAAGGGAAGACTTTTACAATGGGAGAGGTAAGGAGGAGTTAGTGATTAGTGATGGAAATTTGAAGGAAAGAAGGAAGAAGAAAAAAAGAAAGAAGAATCAATAAGAAATTTTTTTAATAAGCCAAAAGAATCTGCAAAAACAATTTCAGAGGGCAGTGAGGTGGCACCTTGAACAGAGCACCAGCCCTTGGAGTCAGGAGGACCTGAGTTCAAATCCAACCTCAGATACTTAACACTTACTAGCTGTGTGACCTTGGGCAAGTTACTTAACCCTAACTGCCCTATTCTCCCCCGTCCAAAAAGCAAAAAAAAAAAAAAAGAATTTCAGAAAGGAATACAGAGGGCGATTTTGTTAGTTCCATATTAAATCTAATATACACATTTCAAAGACCTTTTAAAACTGCATGAAATTTACATTCTCATATAATTCTTTTGTATATTGAGATGATTAAGTTCATTAAAAAAACCCACTTTTCCTTGTCTGCTGAGTCCTCAAGTTTACATATTTAATTTGGGTTTCTTGATATGCTACTTAGTAGAAGTTCTTGTGTTTTTTCATAAGAGAAATTTCTCTAAGGCAGATGCTATCACATTTGCTCAACGGAGAACAAGCACTCAGGAGCTATTTGTTTTCAAGTAGGATCACAACATCAGATTTTGAGTTGGCAGGCATCTTGTGGGGTTTCTAGTTGAACCCCCATATTTTACAGAGAAAGATACTGAGTCCCAGAGAGATTTCATGCCTTGTTCAAGTGCACACAGGTTGTAAGTGGCAGAGTCAAGATTCAAATCCAGGTCCTCTGTTAGTTAACACTATCATGTCACTTCTAAGCATTCATTTCTATACCTTAATCCCATGTGCTTTAACCTATATTTTAACATATTTGCTCCTTAAAAAAAAAAAGGTGGTGGGATGGGGGGAGGGGAAAGACACTGTG
This sequence comes from Pseudocheirus occidentalis, assembly GCA_028646575.1. NCBI lineage: Eukaryota > Metazoa > Chordata > Mammalia > Diprotodontia > Pseudocheiridae > Pseudocheirus > Pseudocheirus occidentalis. The sequence goes on along the minus strand of CM053601.1, from coordinate 103,989,432 downwards.
ATGAAGTAAAGATTTGGGCCCGTTATTTATTTCTTACTTGCCATGACCATTATCACTTAAAACTCCCTGAGCCTGTTTCTTCATCTGTAAAATGAGACAGTTGAACTGGATGACCTTTAGGACTCTTTCCAGGTCAAAACTGGTGATTCTGTAGCTGAAAATCTAGAGACATTGTGTCCCAACACAAGCAGTGGCACTGATGTATCTGATAATTATTGATAATTAAAATAGTATATTTTCACTTGGATTTTATATGGCTCATCTGTAGCAACACTAACTTCCTTCACAGAATGAACTCATAAAATGCATAGAATAAAGGTGACGTGTGTGAGGACCGACTGCGTCACGACTGTGATTGACTGTGCCTGTTTTGCAGGTGAGCCGCCCTCATCCCAGTGACCATTCGCTCCTGATCCTCTTTGTGGTCGGTGGGGTGATGATCTCGGAGGCCAAAATGGTGAAAGACCTTGTTTCTTCTCTGAAGCCAGGAGCACAGGTACCGGGTCCTACATCGCTGGGAGTGGAGGGGGGAGGAAGGGTAAAGGAGACAGTCCTTTTAAGAGTCTGGCTGTACTTGCGAGAATGGGTCTGAGGTTTGGGGTTAGCATGCAAAGAGATGATTTACAGAAGGACCTTGGAAACTGGAAAGCACCATGTAAACGTCAGATATTAGTATTAGTTATTATTACCACCCTGTCTTAGAGCAGATGTTCGGTGCCAAGAGCTTTACCATCACAGCACCAGAAAGGGTGGAAGTACAGTGGATAGAATGCTGGATTATATACAGTGGATAGAAAGTCAGGAAGCTCTGAGTTCAAATCTGCCCTTCAACACTTAACCCTGGGCAAGTCACTCTACCTCTGCCTCAGTTTCCTCATTAACAAAGTAGGTTTTATAAAAGCTCCTATCTCCTAGGCTTGTTGTGAGGCTCGAATGAGATAAGCATTGTAAAACACTGCGCCTGGCATGGAGTAAGCACTGGATGAATGTTGGCTATTGTTGTTATTGGGCAGCCAGGTGGCATAGTGGATAGAGTGGCAGGTCTTGAGTCAGAAAGACCTGTATTTAAATCTGGCCTCAGATACTAGCTGTGTGACCCTGGGCAAGTCACTTAAGCCTGTTTGCCTCAGTTTCCTTGTCTTTAAAATTATCTGGAAAAGGAAATTGCAAACCATTTTAGTATTTTTGCCCAAAAAGTCCCAAATGAGGTCACAAAGAGTGGCCATGACTGAGTTTTCTTATAAATCACCTAGTATTTATAATGAGCTACAGCCAATAAGCTCAGGCAGTGCTGGTCCGAGGATAACTCTTAATATGACCATAAGCAAAGATGTTAATTTTCATATGTAAAGCCCTTTACAAACCTTAAAACATTCTATAACCGCTAGCTATTATCATTATTATTATTTTGCGATGTTTATACCCGAATGAGTGCACCAAGACATTTACTCCAATTCTGCCATTTCTGAAAACAATCTTAAACCTCTTCTTTTGAAGTCACCTTCAGAGTCCACTCACAAGCCAGACATGAAAAGGTTATGGTCACCTTTTGCTTCTTTGACTAAAAATAGTATTTCCTACCTTGATCACACCTGCCTGAATCCCAGGGTTTGGCTGAGGATGATTTTGGACAGTATCCAAAGTCAAAGCCACCTACAGAAGATCCTTCTTGGCTTCCTTTAAGGCTTAATTCAAGTACCACCACCTACTTTGAGCCCATCCTGATATCCCCCATTACTAACGTTCATCCTCACCACCAAAAAATTACTTTTTATTTACATGGTACATATACTGTCTTTTCCACCAACCATATCTTTCATCTGACCTGAAAAGTCATCAGATAGCCTTTGCTGGAAGATCTCCCATGATGGGGAACTCACCACAGCCCAAGGCAACCCATTCCTTTTTGGAAGCAGCTCTAATTATTAAAAACTTTTATAATAAACCAAAACTGTCAGCTGAATTCACTATAGAAAAATCCCACCTGACAAACCTTCAACTATTAGAAGACAGAGGTCCCATTCCACATCAACCTTCACAAAAGCTTAGAAATTCCAGAAATCATCAGAAGTAAGCAATGCCTGCTTAGCTAGGATTCCCTTCCTCACCATTCCCCAAGGGTGGGCATACAGACTCTGCTTGAGGATCCTCTGTGTTGGGGAAGTTCACTACCTCCTGAAATAAAACCTGTTCCATTTTTTGAGCAACTCTAATTGTTTTGAAGTTTTTCCTAGTTTATAGCTGAGGCCATATCTCAGCCTCTTCTGCCTGTTTATTGCTCCTGGCTCTGACTTCTGGAGCCCAGAAGAATAAGTCATCTTTCTCTTCCATCAGAGAGACCTTTAAACGCTAGAAAGCATCTTTCATGTCCATCTTCTCCAAGTTAAATATATTCGGGTCTTTCAGGCTATCCTCAAGCATTTTCCTGTGACCCTGGACAAGTCATTTTTACCTTTCTCAGTCTTAGTTTCCCCCTCTGTCAAACGGAGATGATAATCCTAGCATCTGCTTCCCAGGGTTGTTGGGAAGAACAAATGAGGCACATATTGCACTTTGTACTATATATATGCCAGCTAGGATCAGTATGCCACTCTGGAAAAGTCCCATGCTGGCCATGATTTTCCCAAATGGTGGTACAGAGAAGTGAGTATGATACTGCTTCAGTGCTCTGACTAGGGCAGAGGACAGGGGGATGGTTACTTCGGTCGTCCAGGTCACCCTGTGTCTATTCACAGTCCTAAGATTTAATGGCTTGGGTTGCTGTTTGTCCTTCATTCTCAAAGAGGACCGTGACCATCAGGAAGATGATGCCATGACATGCAAGTGAATTGGATTTAAGTGAGGGAAGGCTGTGCAGAGTCACCAGCCTCACTTTCTCCTCCAGAGCCATCTGAGCCCAGTGGCGAGCTATAGATCAGGATGACCAGAGGTGGCCTCCCATTACTTAGGACAGCCATATCCCATGCTTGAAGTGTCCACCCCTGCTGCTCCACTCTGTTAAATCCTAGTCATCCTTCAGGGCCTAGCTCAAGCTCTCATTCTCTGACCACTCTAACCCATGAAGCTTTCTTTTTTCTCTTAACTCCAAACCCTAAGAAGTTTATGGCTGGTCACACCTACATGTGGAAAAGTAGGAATATAGGACATGTATCCTCTCAACAACTTCCTATAACATTTTTGTTCTTTTCTCCTCATTTGGGTGGATAAAAGGCATCTAGGCTTCCCACAGTTTACTAAGATCCTCCTGTTCTATTATGTAAATAAATGAGGTGCCCCTTCCCCCCACCCTGGGGGAGGACAAGAACAAAAAGGCTTATATGGAGCCTCCATTCTTCCATCTCAGACCCTAGTGTCTAAATTCCAGTCTTTGCCATGCAAATGTTCAGTCAGTAGTAAGCTTTTATTTAATGCCTGCTTGTAAGATAGATAACACTAGCACACAGGAGGGCTGCTAGCACAGGTTCATTCTTGATCTGGTCAGACAGGAAAGACACTAATCCATATTCAAAGGGGTTAATAATCCTACTTTAGTCTAGTCTTCTCTCACAAGGGTTGCTGAAAATGGAAACAACTCCTATAGCATTCCCTAATCATCTGTCTTATAGGGGTAGGCAAGAAGAGGGGCAACTACCCCTTTGTCTTGATGGGGTCAATCAAGACAGGCACGGCTTGTGCATTCCCCTAAATTCCCTCAAGCCTCAATGGGGGCCGGTTGGGGCAAACAGATTTCCCCCAAATCTTGATGGGGGCCAGTCAAAGCACACGCAGCATTCCAGCTTGTGCATTCGACCCAAGGTTCCCCACTCTCTGACCAGTGCCCACCTGCTTTATAGGGCAACAGACAAAGAAGGTGTATTGCCAGCACCTTATCCCTGTATCTCACTGCATAGTCACAGTGTATGTTTACAATTTAAGCACAAATGTTTATATTATTTATCATTATATACGGCTGTGCAAGTGTGGTGATGTTTTGAACCATAATCATGAGAATTCATATCTAGTACCTGAGAACAGGAGATTTTTATGACTATAGATCCTGGGAAACTGAACTCTAAGAAATAATAACAAAACTCCGTTACACACTCTAACATCCACCCTACTTACACTGCTATATGCCAGCCAACCAATAAACATTTATTAAGGTGCCTCCAATGTACCAGGGACTGTGCCAAGCTCTGGGGATACAAAAGGGCAGGAAGATATTTCTTTTGTCAGTCTTTGTATTCATAGCACTTAACTCAGTGCCTGGCACATAGTAAGCATCTAATAACTATTATCTGACTTTAATGTTCTCCTAGTGATTCCACAACCAAGCCATAGTGGTTGCTGGCTCATATATCACATTCATATTTCTATCATATCTCCCACAGTGGAAGGTACGTTATAACCATTTAGCACATTGTTAAATTATTTATTAAATGCTTACCATGTACAAAACAAGTGAAAATGAGAGTTAATGTTTATATAGCACTTTAAGGTAAATGTTACTTTATGGGTATTGTCTCATTTGAGCCTCATAATAATGCTCTGAGGAAGGTGCTATTACTAACTACCCCCTCTACCCCATTGTACATAAATAAATAATTTGGCCAAGGGCACATAGCTAGTGACCAACAGGCTGACAACTATATCAGCAAACATCCTGGCATACCCAGGAGGGCTGCTAGCACAGGTTCTTAGATCTGCTTTTCTAAAGGAAAGCAACTCAGAATGGATTAATAGTTTTACTTTAATCAGTCAAACACATATCATTCAGCACCCTGAACTTCAGAGAATACAAACACAAGTTACAACAGAAAATAACATAATTCAGTAGACAGGGCTTCCAGCTGTCTGACCATTACATCCATACCTAGTTAGGTACCAGAGAGGGAAGCATCAACATCTGGGTGTTCAAAGCCAGGGAGGGCCCAACGACTTCCTAGAGTCTCATCTAAATCCTAAATCACACAACTCTTTCCAAAGTGAATCCCAAAGCAAAACCTCACATCAGGGTATATATAGATAGCTGCCTCCTGGCTCAGAGAATGTCACAACCCTCTTGACCCACTGCCCAATCACAAAATTACAAGGTATGGGCATTCCTGAAAAACAAGCCTCCTGCCACGGGCTCCATGTGACCACATTCAGCCTATAAAGGGGGCAGAGTATATTTTCAAATCAGGGTAGGTTCTCAGATTCACTTAAGCCTATCAAGAGGCCAAGGGACAGGGGACAGGGAAGATCTTCAGATTCCCATTACAGCTCAGGCCTACCTGACTTCTATCCATCATGCTGTCCACAGTGCCACAGAACTGCTTCATAAAAAGCCAAAACAATGATACAGGCCCAGGGGAAAACAGAAAGTGAAATAATTCCCTGTGGGGTTGATAACCTAGTAAGAAGGGTGAGATAAATATAAAAAAAAACCTAAGTACATAAGGAAATTATAGGACCGCCACCTCCCTCACCCCCCCCCCAAAAAAAACAGAGTTTTAGGCAAGGCACTATGAGAGTCTGGAAAGGGAGAAATCCTTTCTGACAGGTGATCAGAGAAGGCATCCTGGAGGAAGTGGCAGTTGAGCTGGGCCTTCAGGCCTGGGGAAAATTTCAGTAGGCAGAAAGTGAATAAGTGCTGAACTGATGAAAAATTAGCCTAATTTTAGCAGAAATGGTTGTTGGGGAGTGATAGGAAAACAGGTTGATGGGGTAGAAGGAAACCAGTTCATTTAGATATTTGAATACCAAACTTGGAAATTAAAATTTGATAAGGTAGTGATTCGGGATGATTGTACTCATCTCTACCCTGAAAATCAGCTGCCATGTTCACAGCTGGTGGAGATTCAGACAAGGCAAACCAAGTGAATGCTGCATCATTAACCCCAAAGCCTCAAACAGCTATTCTCCTTCTCTCCAGTAGCACTCTCTTTGTTAAAAGTTCATTCAAGGGGTGATTAAACACCCTGCTTCTCTCCAGTTAGTTTTTCACTTCCCTCCCTATCGCATTGAACCAAATTTTTGGTTGCTCTTGAGAGTAATTGAATGGTGATGTACTGACAGACAAGCTAATCCAGTCCCTAAATACATTAAATGCAGTCAAAAAGAATAGCAAAGTATTTGTGAGTAAGGGAAAGAGAGGTTTTCAAAACTCTGCCTGGCGCTTGGGAGCAACCTTTTTCTAAAGGTTGGACATTTGACAGCAAGGACAGAGAATCCAGAGTGACTTTGATCTGGTTTGACCTCAGTGTCAGCTTGTCCACTGAGAGGGGTTGCCAAAGGATTTAGAGCTTAAACTACAGCTTTTAATGTCACTTGTCCTTTGTGTAAAAAACACTCCATCAAGGGGTTAAGGGTCTCCAGAGAGAGAGAGTCCAAGAGCAGACAGCCCAAGAGAAAAACACTGAGCAGCTCGTTTATTTATTTGTGAACCTTCATCCCTGCCCAACCCCTCAAAGTTTTTGATAAGAGTGAGTTGGATTACCTAGGTTTCTACAAGGAAGCCAAAAGGCTAAACCACCTGTTTAGGATTATTCACTTTTCAAAGAGCTGGATATTCAGCTGCCCCAGTCTGGAGCTTTGTTATTGCTTAGACTTAAGATACATTTAGTCTTCAGCTGTTTGGAGCAGAAAGGAGAAAGGGCTTTGGTGCTTAGTATTTCATGCAGGCCAAATACAGAAACCACACTAGATTCAGTGGCTATTTGAGCAAGGTATTCATATGGGAGATTGGGTGTATTTGTGCTCACTAAAATAAAAAAGAAGCATTTTTAAACCCTAAGTGACAGTCAACACCTGATTGAATAAGAATGACATGTATTGTGTCATTGTGTCATCCATGAAAATGGATGAAGGTTGGTTTGTTTGTTTTTTGAGGTACATTCAAAAACTAATCATCATAAAAGTAGATGAATACATGACATGGGTTTTGAAATGCAGAAACCTTAAAAAATCAAATGGTTTGACCCAGCAGATAGTGGGTTCTCTGTCATTGGTGACCCTCAAATGGAGGCTGTATGTTCTTTGAGATGATGGAAAGGATATTTATGCTTCTGGTGAGAATCTTTGAGATTTCTGGTGGATCTCTGAAGTCTCTAACGATTCTAATGTTCAACGATTCTATAAGTTTCCTGATAACTTTCTTCACTTATCAACTGCCAAATCTTTTAGAACTACCATTGCATTATAAAGTTTATTCATTTTTGTTCTGTCTCCTTTCTCTACTCATCCATTGATGGATGTGCTGATCAATAGCCCCCCAAAAAAAGTGACCAAAAGGGGAAAGAAGAAGTTAAGGGTTCTGGTTAATGATAACCCCCTCCCCACTTCCCTGACTCATCTTTGAGACTTGGCTATAGATAAGAGAACAAATCTCCCAACTCCCTCCACTTCCCCTCAGCTCCTCCCCCATTGCTGGTGTCTTCTATATAAATCAGGCATATTTTCAGGCATCCTTTGTTCCAGCGTTTGGCTGCATGTTTCCATCCTACAGCCTTCAGCCTTTGTACTCACTCATTGCCTGTCGGATGGCCTCCCCTGCCAAGCATTCCTGGCAGAGCGCACCTTGGCAAAGATGGCTTGGATGGCTCCGGAAGCCCATGAATGAGAGGAGGGCATGGTGCCTGGGAGTGCTCAGAGGAACTAGTGAGGAGGAGGCTTAACCTGAAAGAGGGGAAGGCAGCTGGAAAAGATGAAGGCAAGAAGTGGGTGGGTTAATTCTTTGCATTTTAAGAAGCAGTAATTCTTTATAAATATGTAGTCATCAGCTCCTTTAAGAAACTGAGTTGCCACAAAACCTTTATTATACTATCTACGACATTTAGCTTATTTCTGAACCCAGAGGTCACTGTCTCCATACCATCTCACCCCTGTACCTATCTTCTCCATCCTTGCTCACTCCTCCTCCCTTTCCTCCCCTCCCCTCCTCCTGTTCTTTTCCTAATTCTCCTCCTCTTCCCTCTCCTCCTCCTCTTCCCCTTCCCTCTATTCTCTTCCCCAAGGAAGAAATGTTCATTTTTTTTGTTTCCCAAGCACACAACACATAGTGTGTGCTCCTCCTTTTCCTTCCCTCCTCCTTTCTTCCCATCTTTTCCCTCCACACTCAGTACAGAGATCCACAATTTAGATCTACCACCAGCTATTTTTACATCAAGAGAAGGAACCAGGAGGCCAGGGTTAGAACACATTCCAACTTTTTAGGGATTTGAGGATATCAGACATTAACCGAATGTGCAGGATATACAAGAGGGCCATCTGTAGTACCCTCGGGAAGGGAAAATAAACTAAGCAGATAGGAGATAGTGGGAAAGGGCCTCCACTGGGTACTGCAGGAAAGGATCTAAGGCTCAGACTGCACTGCACTCAATTGTCAGATCACAGATGTGTAGCTGGTTGAGACCTCAGAGGCTACAGACTCTGACCCCTTCATTTTACAAAGACAGAAACTAAGGCCCACAGAAGTTAAGTAATTGTTCTAGGTCACCTAAGTAGTAAACATCAGAGGTGGGATTTGAACCCAAATCCTCTAACTCCAGAGCCAGGGAGTGCTCTTTACATTGTCAGTAAACATTTATTAACCTTCCAAGTTGGAGGCGCCTTACTAGGTTCTCTGGATACAGAATAAGGCAAAAGACAGCCCTTGCCCTCAGGGAGCTTTCAGTCTAAGGGGAGAGACAACAAGACAGCAAATATCTACAAACAAACCATACGCAAGAAAAATAGGAAATAATAAACAGAGAGAAGGCGCTAGAATTCAGAAGGGCTGCAAGAGGCTTCCTGTACGGCCAGACGGTGGCTCTCAACCTGTGGGTCACGATCCCTTTGGGGATCACAGGGGTCACCTAAGACCATTGGAAAACACATGTTTCTGATGGTCTTAGGAACCACTCCTCTACCTGTCTCCAGGCGGTCTGCCCACATACAAGAATTAAAGGGTGGCGGCAGTAGGAAGGTTGAGAACTACTGCTATAGGAGGCACAACTTCATTTGGGACTTGAAGGAGGCCAGGGAGTCCAGTAGGTGGAGATGAGGGGGGAAAAAAGCATACCATGAATAGGGGACAGCCAGACAAAATCAACATTTTCTTGCATGATAACACATAAATAAAATTGGACATGCAGGAACATCAAATCTATTAGATTGTAAGCTCCTAGAGGGAAGGGATCTTATGTTCATTTTTTGGTTTCCCCAAGCACACAATAGCGACTTACACATCCTGGGGACTTAGTAAATGTTTATTGACTTAATTAATCAAGCAAGCCCTTCCAAATGGTTTCCCTATCTTGGAATAGTTAAATCTTTATTATTAACAGCTGCTGTGTTTTTGTAAAGATTGAATGAGAGGCAGAAGGGATAGAAAAAAAGATCTTAGTCCTGTTCTTTTTAGGTGGTTTCATTTGACTCCTTTCCCTTAACATCCAGCAGAATCTAAGTAGTGCCTTTACAGGTAGTAAGTTTCAAAAAAGGATGGTGATATTACCTAATTATCTATGTTTGGAGGAGAAATGAGGCCTAGTCTGGCCAATAGAATCATTAACAACAGTTTTTTCTGAAGCCTCTAATCAAGATCAGATCCCATATTAATCTCCAAAGGCAGAGGATCTAACTTCTTTTTGAGATCAACAATAAGGGATTAAGACTAGGAGAGAAATCTGTGCTTCCTGGATAAATCCTACAGGTAGACCAGGAAGGCATAGCCCGTTCAGAAACTGGGGACCAGCTTGAAACTGGTCACACTGCTACCCAAAGAAGGCCTTTTCATTTCTTCAAGTACTTTGCATGGTCAGAAAAACATAAGATTTAGAACTAGAAGGGAATTTTTAAATAATGTGGTCCAGCCCCCTCCTTTTACAGGAAGGGAGGGAGAAAAGGAAAGAGTGAGAGAGGAAGGGGAGGGAGGAAGGGAGATGCATACTTTTACCCTGAAAGATTTCAAAAGAGGGAGAAAAAGCCTTAGTGCCCCACCCTTCACAGTTTGTCAATGGTAAGAAATAAGAGAGGCCAAGAGTGAGGAGCTCAGCTAACTGAGCATCTCCAGGGCATACTGCTCTGTTGCAGACAGAGAAACGGGAAGTCTTTGGCACCTGCAAATTAAAAGAAACTTCTTGGAGAAGGGGAAAACAAAGAGAATAATCCCCATCTGTGGGCTGAGCTATTTGTGTGGGAGGATAGTGGGGGAGTGAGCACAAAAGCACAAAAAGCACAAAACTATAGATAATTGCCTTTGTCTTTTCTCTTTAACTCCCAGCTCCTCTTAGGAAGAGAGAGCAGCCCAGAAGACCACGGGGTGGTTTGAGCCTCACACAGCCCCTTGGCTATCTTGCTACTGTTAATGTTTTTCAGCCTCCTCCCCCTCCAGGAAATGTTTTTGCTTGCTGATCCTACTTTGGCACTGGACACCTATTCCCCATGTATGAGCAGCATCATAAAGTTCTCCAGGATGTAGCTGTCTGCAATCACCCAGGCCTGTTGACATGCAAATTATAGTTGCCCTCAGGCTGCAGTATAACTCATGAGCTCCTTAAGAAATTGTTGGCTTTGTCTCAAATACACTTATTTTCATATTTAAGACTATAATCCATTTGAGTGAAATGAAGTCTCCCCCTTTTTTCACTTGTCTTCTCTTTACTTTTTCTTTCCTTTCTGGAAGGGGGGAAGGCAGGGCAATTGGGATTAAGTGACTTGCCCAAGGTCACACGGCTAGTAAGTGTTAAGTGTCTGCGGCTATTTATGACTCCTGGGCGGGTGCTCTATTCACTTCACCACCTAGCTACTCCAGGTCTTCTTTTTCCTGTCCTTTAGTCAGATGGAATGATCTAGTCAATAGAGGTTCCCCCACTCCTGACCTAGCACTTTGCTTTTCTCACGGTGGCTATTCCATAAATGTTAATGAATGAATGGATGAGCAGAGAAAGGAAGGTTAAGTAGATAATATTCTTTCTCCCTCCCACAACAAAAAAAGAAATCTTCATTGGCCTCTGAGGGTCCTTCCAGCCCAATTTTATGTGATCCTATGACCCACTTAAATATAACCTTCACTCCAGTCACTAGGAAAAGTGACAAATCTCAAGGCAGTTTGAAGCCAGTCAGTCCCTTGTCAGTGGCTCCTAAGCCTTTGAGAGTCCATGGATAGATTTCAGGTGGGAGGGTCCATGAACTTGCATGCGGGGAAAATATACTTTTATATCTGAAATTTAACATTTCCTTCTATTATGAATTTAAAAGAAAACAAAAAAAAAGTATTCCGAGAAAAGGGCACCCATAGATTTTACCAGACTGTCAAAATGGTTTGTGATGCAAAAAAGATTAAGAACCTCTGGACCAAGCAGTAATATTATTTTACTGTGGGTTGAACCCTGGCTCGGACTTGGCATCTGTACTCATTCAAAAAACAGGTAAAAATGTTTCCTGAATCTGTGCTAGGTACCAAGGGTACTACCAAAATAATAATAGTAATGATCTTTTTCTCTAGTGCTCAAAGGTTCAACAAATGCTTTTCTCATAACATCCATATGAAGCAGGTCACGTCATTATTATTTTCCCAAGTTTACAGATGAAGAAACTAAGGCTTTGCACATAGCAAGTAAATGGCAAAGCTGGAATCCAGAGCTAGATCATCTGAAACCACACCATTATTCTTTCCACTAAACCATACTGCCTTCTTCATGGGCTGTCTTTAGCCTTGGGTAGTATCAGTGACATGGGCTCCCACTAATCAGACCCTTTAAGGCAAAGATTATAGAGAACAAAAAAGGGAAGGAAAAAGAAGAGAGGGAGAAAAGAAAGTATTATCTATATCAGTCAACAGCAGATTTCCACCAACAGTTTCCTTGGGTACAACTCAAGGACACCAGGCCATCAGTTTCCTTCTTGGAGGGCCTATGGGTTTGATGAGACAAATGGGGCAGGCCCATCTAGTGAAAAGAACATGGGAGAGAGTTCAGAGACCTGAGTGTGAGTCATCATTCGGCCTCTTCTGGTTTCCTTATCTAGAAAATGAAGAGGTTAGATTAGATGAGGAGGGCTGGTCTTCTGATTACCTGCGTCAGAGACCTCAAGTTAGAAAAGGGAGAATTCTCTGCCTCACAGAGGAGAGACCCAGGCCAGGCTTAAGTTGCAAGGACTAAAGAACCTTTTTCATTATCTGGTTATTTGTGGTCCAGAAGGTCTCCCGTTTATTGAAATGGAGAAGATTTAAGAAAGGCAAGTGCTAAAATGCAGTCATGTTTTTCCTGCTCCTAAACAACATGGTGCTCATGAAGTTTAAATTACATGTTCAGTCAATTTCCCCTTCCCTTCCCAATGAGATACCTTCTTATATTTCTAGGGCCAACATTCTCAAAGCCTAAAGCTGACGTGCTTTGATTATTTGGAGGAACTTGTCTGTCTGTTCTAGTTGAGTATATAGTATCTGTATATGATACATGTTTTCTATCAGCTATGGACAAAAATAGCGTGCAGATTGGTGGGAGTGAATTTTTTTGCTCATTGTCAATATGTTGACTCCCATCTAGCCTTTCCTTTCTTCTTCCCAGCCATACTGGGGGCTTTGGAGGAGGTGGTATGTAGGAAGGGAAGAGAGAACTTGTCCTTAGTCATTGTTGCAGGCAGTATATTGTAATGAAGTGATGTCCGGCTCAGAGAGAAGGGCCAATAAACCATGGGCTTTCTGTTGACTTAGAAAACCATGTACTAATATAAAATGTATTCTGTCGTAGCTCTATTTGTTTTGCTAAATGTTTCCCAGTTATATTTTAATCTCGTTTTAGTTCACTGGGAATGTGGGAGGCAACTCTATAATAATAAAAATGACCCTGTCTGAGAACCTTGGTTCTAGTCCTCGCTCTCACACAAATGAGCCTAATGACTACGGACAAGTTCTCTCTCTTCCCTAGGACTCAGTTTTCTCATCTGTAAAACCGTGGGGAGCATTTTGTGATACTGTGATTTTGCCTTCACATCCAGCCTACCTGTAATCACAGAGGGACTGACTCCAATTCCCTTGAGACCAAGGTAGCTAAGAAATCTGTCAGTGGGAAATACCAGTCACCTGGGGTTGCAATAGAGTCAGTGAGGTGCAAGGCCTGGAGTCTGGAAAATTCATCTTTCTGATTCCAGTCTGGTCTCAGACACTTACTAGCTGTGTGACCCTGGGCAAGTCACTTCATCCTGTTTGCCTCAGTTTCCTTATCTGTAAAATGAGCTGGAGACGGAAATGGCAAACCACTCCAATGTCTCTGCCAAGAAAACCCCCAAATGGGGTTATGGAGAGTCAGACATGACTGAAAATGACTGACCAATAATTTGATTTCCAGGATCACAGCAAACTAAAAGAAAAGCCATATATCCAGAAAGTAAGGACCAGATCCTTTTATTAATGGGGAGAGTTGCAAAGAGTTCTTAGAATTAATATTATCTTCTTGATTTTAAATTCTGGAAGCTAGAAACAGTCTGGAATTTGATATTTTTACAGAACTTCACACTGTGCCACAAATTCAGCAGGCTTTTTTGATAGTGAGATTATGTAAACTATACATTAAGAAGTGATGTGCTTGAGCTGGGACTTTATTCTTTTCAGGAAAAAAGTCCACATAAGGAGTTGTCATTCTTTTTTTTGGAACTTTTTTTTCTGCCTCAAAAATAGCAAGGATGGTACCATATTGATTTTAAAAATTTTATCCCTTTCAAGAGGATAAAATAAGCGTGTTGTAGAGACCAGCCCTTCCTCCAGAATCTATCTTGCATAAAACCCAAGTGTGGCCTAGATGAGCAATGTTATTTTTCATGATATTCCTATATATATTTTTACTTTGAAAGAGTTTTCTCTCTTTTTTTTAATTTAAGGGCAGGGCCTATAAACTAGAATGAGCAGAGGCTGCCAGTTATCCTTTGGATTCCTCTTCTCTAGCTGGGTTCTCTTTCTTATCTCAGTTGTTGACCTGCTAAAACCAGTCACAAATATGGGAATCTCCGACTTTTGTTGTTGTTTTTAAAGTTTTATTGGTGTTTTCTCTTTTTACATTGTAGTCTCTAATAAGAGTAATAATGAAGTAATAAAATAAACAGCATTTGTATAATGCCTAAAGGCTCACAAAGCACTTTATAGATATCTCATTTGATACTCATAGCAATAAGAGCAGGGGCTATTATCATCATTTTACAGATAAGGAAACTGAGGCAGCAGAGGTTAAGTGACTTCTGGATGATATCTTGACTCACAACTAGGAGGTATCTGTATTTGAAGTTAGAACTTCCTGATTCAAGTCCCACACTCAATCCCCTGTGCCACTAAGCTGTGGAAAGCCTGTGTCACATGATAACTGAAATTTATATAGCACTTTTGTTGTTTAGTCATTCAGCCGCGTCTGACTCTTTGTGACTCCGTCTGGGGTTTTCTTGACAAAGACACTGGACTGGCTTGCTGTTTCCTTCTCCAACTCATTTGACAGATGAGGAAACTGAGGCAAATAGGGTAAAGTGACTTGCCCAGCATCACACAAGTGTTTGAGGCTGTATTTGAATTCAAGAAGATAAGTCTTCTGACTCCAGACCCAGCGCTCCATCCACTGTGCCATAAACATTTGAAAATCACATTTCTTCATTTTATTAGTTACAACACTTCAAGGGAGATAATGCTAGCATTATAACCCCCACTTTATAGATGAAGAAACTAAGGCTGAGAGGTTTAGGGAACCACCTAAACTATGGTTTTGTAGCTCACAAGGGCCAGTGGAAAGATATGACTCCAAGCCAAAAGCTTGATGGCATCAAGTACCACATATTATCAAGCATACCATACTGCTTCTCCTTTATCTAATTTCCTCTGGTGTACAAAGCTCCTTGGCATCACCCCCTCTGGCTGTCATTACCTTTGGATCATAGATTTAGAGTTGGAAGGTGCCTTAGAAGCCAACCAGTCCAATTCCTTCATTTTCCCAGAAGGAGGGCAAGGGACTGACCCAGTGCTACAAATCTGGGATTTGAGTCTGTGGCCTCCAGCTCCAAATCCAGCACTTTTGAGTGTACCACACGTTGTCCTTTCTAGAGCAGAAATGCCCAAAGCAAAAGTCACTACTGACCCAGTGCCTACTTGGCTCTGGAAGGTCCAATGTGTTTTCTAGGCTGGTTATGGGAAAGGAACTACTCCAGGGATAGAGGCCTGAATCAGAGGAAAGATATGTGTTGGGGGGTGGAGGGGCCAGAGCATCATTCCACCCATGCCCAGCTCCACATTGACAGGCTATCAGGACCCCAGGCTAGAATATGCTTGAAAATTATACATGAGACTGTGCAAAAGGGAGCAGCCTATTCAGCTTTGAAAGCATTCCTTGCTTCTGTTGCTTTGAGGAGCCAGGGGGTCTTATAAGGAGGTAGAAATTCTAACTGAACGCAAAAACAAATGTAAAACCACTCGATGACCAAATTCTCAGCAGTAGAGTTGCTATCAAGAGTCATGGAGACCAGAACCCAGCAGAGTGTCCAAGTACTGGCCTAAGGTGGGTAGACACAGAACACAGATTCTGAGATGGGTCACATGGCAGCCATCATCATGCTCCCCCAAGCTGTGAGTCCTAAAAAATCTTAAATTGGATTGCATTCCATTCTTGAAACTTGGTAAGTGGGGTCTGTCTCCCGCACAACTCCAGTTCTTTAAAAAAAAAAATCTATGCCCTTTAATTTCTTTCATCATGGGTAAGTCAGGATTGGATTCTTTCTCCCTAATTGTATGTGGTGTTTCCCCCCCTCCTATTCTTAGGTAATTGTTCTGTCCACGCGACTCCTGAAACCACTTAACATTCCGGAGCTGTTATTTGCAACAGATCGACTTCATCCAGACATTGGCATCTGAGCCAGATACATCTGCTAAGAAGATAAGACTTAGCCAGGCTGGAAATACCTGTACTATTGTCTGTCACCAGTTGAGATGTGCCTCCCAAACTGAGCTGCCCTCTTACTAATTGTAGGTATAATTGAATTCTGCCTGAAGGACCCTGATAACTGGGGGGGAAATGTATTTTGCTTGGATTGGACTAGTTAAAAAAAGAAAAAAGACCCTTTTTCTGTTTCTAAAGGTGTCAAGCTGTCATTCATTCAGCTCCCACCAGATTAGTGATATTTCCCAGTTGTACGAAGCCCTCTACTTTGCTATCTGGTGATTAGACTTGCCAGCTCATTAATCCTAAAGAAATACTTGTTGGCAAACCTATTAGATAAATTAAAATTTTTCTTATTTGCAGCTAGTCAACACCCCCAGTGAGTAAACTGGCTACATGTGCTTTGGAGTAAGGGGGAAAGGCAGGTTTGTTTTTCTTTGAGATTTGAAACGTCTGTGACAAACAGGACCATTGCAAACAGAGATTGGGGACCCTTTGAGTCTGAAACTCTTGGGGGGAGGGATTTGGGGGTTAGCTAGCTGGGCTATTGTGTTTTAGCAAGGGGAGTACTACATAAACTCTCTTGTCTTCCTAAATTCTGTAGACTTATACTGGAGGAGCAGAGCAGGCATTCCACACTGGGAGGGCAATTCAGAATGATAGAGACTGGGCTAAAGATTTGCATCCCACTTCCTCCAGTTAAACTCTCCTCTTTGCTCAAGGGAAAGGCTGAATCAGAAAATAATTGGTCCCAAAAGGCATATGCTATAGCCTGCTTTGAAGTTTCTATCTGCCCGACCTTTGCTAATTCTAATCTGCATTGAAATGTAAAGCTTCTGTTACAGAAAATCTAACTTTTCCTTTAATCAGAAGCTAAGAACCTAAACGTATTGGATGAAGGAGGGGTAATGTTAAGAGCTCTGAAAAAACAACTGGGCTCTCTGGGACCAGACATGATTGTACATGGGGATCGTTGTTGGGAGACCTCTGTTAGCCACAAAAGATGTTTGCACTAGTTGATAAAGCTGGAAACAATACCTGTTGTGAATTGATGTACTGGTTGTAGCAATAAAATAAAACCAAATAAACTCCCAAGCATGACTGCAGCTTTAATTGGCTACCTATCTTCACTGTAGGGAAAACCTTGGCACCTGGGGAACCACTGGCCGAGCAAGTAAAGCTGGGTTTTTCCCTGCCAGTTGTTTTCTTGTTGGTTCCAGAGCAAGTAGTAAGCTTATGTTTGGGTGTTGCTGGCACTGCCAGTGGGTAGGTCAAGGCCTGGACCAGGAGCCTCCATCTGCTAGGGCTCTCTCCCTCCACAGATAGCGGCCTTCTCATTCCCTATCTTGTGCTTTCTGTTTCATCTACAGAATGTCCCCTTCTGGAGGGCAGGAACTCCGGGGTTTTTTGCCTTTGTAGCACTGCCATTTTTCAATTCAAAGCACTTCAATTTAACCAGCATTTATTAAGGAAGGAGCCAAGCATTTAAGTACCTACAATGGGCCAAGCCCCATGCTTAGTATTTTACAATTATTACCTCATTTGATCCTTACAAAAACCTTGGGAGCTAGGAGCTATTATTATCCACATTCTAGAGTTGAAGAAACTGAGGGAAAGGTTAAGTGACTTGCCCGGGATCACAAAAATAGTAAGAGTCTGGGACTTGATTTAAAATCAGATATTGCTGACTCCTACATCCAGGCCCAGCTCTTTTTCCTGCTTTGCCACCTGGCTTCCCCTGGAAGGTTTAAGTACCTCCTATGTCCTAAGTCTTGGGTCAAAGACATAAGAAATGCAGCTGCTGCCCTCAAGGAGTTTACACTCTATTGGGGAAATACCACATTGAAATAGATAAATTTAGCATTATTTGAGAAGGAAAGGTGAACTAAAATGTGTGGGAGAGACCTAGAAAGGCTTTCCCCTGCAGGGGTTGAATCTTGAGGGAAGCTACAGGTGTTCATACACATAGTAATCATTTGAAAATGAGTGTGTAGTAGAATTGAATTAAAGGAAGAAAGATGGGATCAAGTGGATGCAGAATTAGTCAGTACCACCCCTAGTTCAGGCCCTGAGCACCTTGCACCTGGTCTGTTGCTGGTTGGTCTGCCTGACATGTCATTTCCTAGTCCTTAAACCCCAGTGGCTTCCTACCACCTTCCAGATCAAATATAATCTCTGTTTAGCTTTTAAAACCATTTATAACATGTTCCCCTTCCCAGTTTTATTAGACCTTCCACATACTTTATGAGCCAATGACATTGGGCCCCTTGCTATTCCTCACATAAGGCATTCTCATCTCAGGACTTGGTGGCTTTTCACTGGCCTTTCCTGAAGGCTGGATATCTCTACCTCCTCATCTCTACCTCCTTCCTTCCTTGGCTCTTCTTCAATGGCCAAGGACAATCCTACCTTCCACAAGAAGGCTTTCACAATCTCCCTTAATGCTCCTTCCTTCCTTCTGCTGGTTATTTCCAATTTATCTTGGATATATCTTGCTTGTCCCTAGTACAGCAGTTCTCAACCTGTGGGTTATATTCAATTTGTAACAATGAAAATACATCCTGCATATCAGATAGATTCACAACAGTAGCAAAATTACAGTTATGAAGTAGCAACGAAAATAATTTTATGGTTGGGGGGGGTCACCACAACATGAGGAACTGTATTAAAGGGTCGCAGCATTAGGAAGGTTGAGAACCACTGATTTAGACTATAAGCTCCTTGAAGGCTGGGGCTATCTTTTTGGCTTTTTATGCTAATCATGGTGCCTAGCACATAGCAGGGGGTTAATAAATGTTTGCTAAATTAACTTGAAGAAGACTCTAATAACAATGGCTGCTGTGTGCATGTGTAGATGTGTGCATACACATATTTGTGTGTATGTACATATGTACACAGACATAGGACATATATATATATATACATACACACACACACACACACACACACACACACACATATATATCTTTCTGGAAAAAAAGCCAGTAACATTCCCACAAGTTTCATCAGTGATGTTTCTCAAGACCCTGTTTAGCATTAGGTGAGTTTTTTTTTTTCAAAAATTAACAGAAAAACATTCAAGGTTCTCTATGAAAGAAGTGATTCTGCCTCTTCCCCACATTTCCCTTCACAGCTTCCTCATGTAATATTGTATATTGGAATTATCTGTGCTTTTTTCTTACCCCCATTAGTAGACATTAGGCTTCATGAGGTCAGGGACCACATTTTCTGTTTTCACCCTCACCTCTTAGGAAGAACAAGAACAAGACTAAATGTCAATAAAAATGTGGGGGGCAAGGAGGAATTAAGTAATAAAATGGAGATCTAGAGATGAAGTAACATAAATGGGGTAGAGTTTCTCTTTCTGGTTTTATCGTTGAGGAGCTATGTGACCTTGGACAAGTCCTTGGACCTTCCTTGGAAGGAAGGAGTGACTTAGGAGGATGAAAGGGGTCACTGGAGGGCTAGCTTGGGATTTCCACAAGGAGAATAAGAAGAGGGAAAAGGAAAACAGTCATTGGGATTGTCTAGTGCAGCAGTTTTCAGAGTGTGGTCCAAGCACCCCTGAGGGTCTCCCAAGACCCTTTTGAGGGTCCACGAATCAAAACTATTTTCCTAATAATATTAAGATGTTTTCTTTCTAATATGGTAAATATCAAGATATGACTTACATTAAAAAACCACCTGTTTGGAGAGCGCTCAATAATTTTTAAGAAAATAAAGGGGTCCTGAGATCAAAAGGTTTGAGAACCCCAAGTAGTGTCATAATGCCGTGAATACAAACATGGGCCTAGTTCTTATGAGGTACGAGGCACTGAGAAGACAAATAATGTAAGAACAGCCTTGTGGCTTCTGTCAAGGAGTCAGCAATCTAGTACAAAACCAAACCAACAACCCATGCTTAATGGCGAGAGCTTCCCTTTATATAACAATCATTCATGTTTGTTTAATTCCTTAAGGTTTACAAAATGCTTTCCTTAGTAGAGCCCTCTAAGGTAGATATGCTCACTGCTCCATATGTGTATGTGCACATCAATATTATCATCCTAATTGTTGATTATTAGCACCTCTCCTAGGGTGGCAAGCGCAGCACCGCATTCAAGTCAAGGAGCTAGGCATTAAAGCTGGTGAAAGAGCAGGGCGTTTTAGAGGTTGGAAGGGATTTCAGAGATCACATGGTTCAGCCTCTTCATTTTTGGACAAAGAAGCCAAGGTCCAGAGAGGTAAAGGACTTGCCCTAAATCACTAAGGTAGTAATTAGCAGAACCGGGGTTTGAAACTAGGTCTTCTGGTCCCCCAACAATGCTGCCTTCTCCCAGTCCAGCGCCTTATCTACCACCAGCGCTAACAGAGGGCAGGCACAGAGAGGAGGCTGACTGTGAAGGGGGGAGCCGCCTAGGCAGATAGAGATAAGCAAGAGCAGAAGACCGGGGAATAATAGGCACAGGGCGCCAGCAGTAAGAATGGAAGTTGATAACATGCCAACTGCTTTCTGAGGCAAAGGCTCCTTCTGTGCTTCCAGTCTGAAGTCAGAACTGACCTCCGAGTGTGGGCAGGCCTAAATCTACAGGTGGAGACAAGTCACCTCCCCTGGCTGGAGCAGGAGAGTGAGGGGGTGGGGAATGAGACAGTGAAGAAAGAGAAGACAAGAACTTGCAGAGGTAAGAACCATTTTTTCCTTCTAAGGATAGTCAGAAGTCTGGTGAGTCACCCCAAACCAGCAAAAGAGCTTTTAAATCATTGCTACTTCTTGGTGAAAGAAGTTAAGGCTACAGTGCTGTCCACAGAATGTATTTGAAGGCAGTCTGCTGGGTTAGTATTAGATTAATTTGAATAAGTTAGAAAGAGATAAAGCCAGGGCCAAGGAACCTTCGACCTTGAGACCACATGTGGCCCTCTGGGTCCTCAAGTGTGGCCACAAGCATTTGTTCTGTGAAGTTTGGATTCAGTCAAAGGGATGCACTTGAGGACCTAGAAGGTCACATGTGATCTCAAAGTTGCAGGTTCCCCACCCCTGGATAAAGCATTTATAAAACACTCGCTATGTGGCATAGAGAAATAGTTGTATAATAAGTGCTGCTACAATGCTATAATAATAATTGAAATACTTTGTGCACCTCCTCACTTAAAATAAGCGTGCTCATGTCCTGCAAGGATGATATTGATGAGAATAACCACTCCCTGAAAATTAAGGAGGCAGCGGGGAGATAATTTTCCACACAAAGCCAACCTGTCCTGTACCTATAGTTTTCAGAAGCCCAGTTAACCCAGCAGCCTACTATTTTCGGTTCACTTTTTTTTAATTAAGTGTTTATTATGTACTTTGCTTACACATAATGTGAATGCACAACATTACGTATTCGTATCTGACTCTATTAGTACTATCAGGGTTGTTTTTAAAATTCCCCAGAGGATCCTTCATTGTAGTATTGAAGGGATCTTCAATTTTCCTCAAAATGGGAAGCTCCTCTTCAGGATCACAACCTATTTCTCAGCGCATAAGTACTGGGGAGCTGCCCAAGTGAGTCACAAGCTGAACCTAGGTCCTCTTCACCCTATGACCAACACTCTACCCAATAAGCCACCCTACCTTCAGGTAATGACAATATTGATCAGATGAGGACGCTATGTCCTGTGGGGAACGGGTCACTTGTTCCTCCCTGCCATTTCCAGGGTCCCTTCCTACCACCATCCATACCTTCTTGGCCAGTCTCTTCCCCCATTCACATCATCCTTCTTCCTTCCTCAGGTTGTTCAATGCCTGGCCCACAGTTGCTCTCCCCACCCAAACCCCAGCCCTTGTACTTAAGGACTTCAGCCCCTCAACTTTTGCCCTTGATCCCATCCCTGCTTGTGACTTCCAGCAGTCTACCTCTTCAGTCGTCTTCTCTACTCCCATAATTTTCAACTTCTCATCCACAGGCTCCTTTCCTGCGGCCTAGAGAAATGCCTGTATCTCTACCAGACGTCCCCAAAATCCTTCGCTCCCCTGAAGTCATGACTGTCCTTCCTCCCACAGCTAAACTCCTGAGGAAGTTACTTCTGCTCCTTCCCCTCCTTTGTCATCTCTCACTCACTCCTCAAGGCTTGTGATGTTGCCTCCTTCCTCATCATATTAAGGAAACTATCCAATATCACTACTGATCTCTTTATTACAAAATTCAGTGGCCTCTTCTCAGTTCTCATTCTTCTTGATTTTAACATCCGGCTGTTGTCTAATCCTTCCTAATGTATACTATATCCTCCCTGGAGATTTTGTGAAATGTACTTGCCTTGGTTCTCTTTTTATCTATATCTCAGTTTTTTGAATGAGCAAATCATTGGCAATTTTTATATTTTGTTTCAGCAATCTCATTAATTTACATGGATTCTGATATCGTCTCTATAGAGAGGAATCCCAATCTGTCCTCAGCTCTAGAACCACATCTCTGTCTGTCTATGAGCATCTCCACCTGGATGGCCCATAGGCATCTTAAATTCAACATGTCCAATATTAAATTCATTATTTTTCTCTGTAAACCAGCCCCTCCCCCTAAACTTACTGTTTGTGTTGAGGGTATGCCCAATCTTCCAGTCCCTCCGGTTTGCAGCCTAAGACTTCTCACTCTCATTCTGACCCCATATCCAGTCCATTGCTGAGACTTGTTCCACCTCCTCATAAATCAGCCATACATTGCTCCTCTCCACTCAAAGGGTCACTAATCTAGTTTAGCCCTTCTTGCCTTGACTAGTGCAGTAGACTCCTAAGTGATCTCCCAGCCTCAAGTCTCTCCCCTCTCTTGTCTGTCCCCTCCACAGCTGCCAGACTGATATCCCTAAAGCACAGCACGTTACACTACTTCCTGATTGACAAACCTAAGGTTAAAATATAAACTCCTCTATTCAGTTTTTGAAGACTTTCAAAGTCTGGTTCCTTATAATCCAGGAGTTCTTAACCTTTTCATGCATCATGGACCCTCTGGGCAGTCTTATAAAAC
Organism: Pseudocheirus occidentalis; assembly: GCA_028646575.1. Lineage (NCBI taxonomy): Eukaryota > Metazoa > Chordata > Mammalia > Diprotodontia > Pseudocheiridae > Pseudocheirus > Pseudocheirus occidentalis. Next base: position 103,966,607 of record CM053601.1, on the reverse strand, counting down.
CTTTGAATTCCTTGGACAGCTGTGCTTTTTTATTTTAAATCATAGTTGATGAAACACCAAATTTCAGTTAGAGGTTAGTGTAATTAGTGTAAGGATGTAATTTTTTCCCATTTAAGTTCACAAGTCTCTTTTCCATCTCCATCTGAAATCTATCCATAGACTCAGATTAAGAACCCTTGCTTAAACTTTCCAGATGTTCTCTCTCTCTCTCTCTCTCTCTCTCTCTCTCTCTCTCTCTCTCTCTCTCTCTCTCTCTAGCTCTCTCTCCCGCTCTCTCCCTCCCTCCCGCTCCCTCGCTTCCTCTCCTCCCTGTGCCAGCTTCCATCTTCCACTGCCTTTAGCTTTACCCAGATTATCCATCAAACCTACAATACTCTCTCCTCACCCCACCTTGAGTAATCCATAGGCTCCCTTTAAGGCTCAATTCAAGTTCAGTCCTATAAAAGGTCCTTTCTGGTAGTGCTCCTACTCCAAATCAATTTTTCATCATTTTGTATCTATTGTGTATTAACTTACTTGTAAATCTATTGTATTTCACTAGGGAGAAAATAAACTCTTTGAGAGCAGGGACCATCTTTACATTCATAGCCTTAGTGTGGAGTACCATGTGCTAGAGTACATATTGTTGTTCAATCCATTTTTTTCGGTCATGTCTGACTCTTTGTGATCCCATTTGGGGTTTTCTTGGCCAAGATACTGGAGTGGTTTGCCATTTCCTTCGCCAGATCATTTTACAGATGAGGAAACTGAGACAAATGGGGTTAAGTGACTTGTCCAGGGTCACACATCTAGTAAGTGTCTGAGGACAGATTTGAACTCTTCCATCACTCTATCCACTGTGCCACCTATCTGTCACTTAATAAAAGCTTATTAACATTGATTAGTTTGAGAAGCCCTGGCAGCAGAAAGACTACGCATCCAGTGCATATAAAACATGGTGTGTTTGCACCTTCAGGTGGGGGGGGGAGGGTTGTATGGGTTGTAACCATTTATACAACTTGGTGTTGAGGCAGAATTGGTACCAGCAAGCACAGTATCAGGGAAAACTTAGAACTGTAGAATTTTAAGGACCTACTCTATGCAAGGCATTGTTTTAAGCACTGGAGATACAAAAGCAAAAAAAAATATCTGCCCTCAAGGAGCTTATAGTCTAATGGGAGAGACAACATTCAAATAACTGGACAGATGCGATGGATACCGGATAAAACTTATACAAGATAAATTGGAGGATCCAAAGGAATCTCATTGCTCTGAGGCTAGACAGGACCAACAATTCTCTTGTCTATGGATGCAGAGCCCAGTAAGTAGTAAAGAATCTGTTCCTTCCTGCTGGTTCTCCTACTAATTGGGTCCTCTTCTACCTGGGACCCTTTTCTGTCAACATTTATAGATAGTGTGATGTCCTCCATGTAAGTCTGGACTTCCTTTGAGCAGTCTGGTTTCCTTTGGGTAGGTGGAAATGGCTTCCCTTGAGTTGTACAGTTGCCTTTTGTTAGTCGTTCTTGGTCAAGGCCCTGCAGTTCCCTCAATCTGGCAGGGAGGTCCTGGTAGAGGGACCTCTGCCCCAGCTCTCTGTGATTCAGAAGTGATTGTGTGTAATATGTGTTGGAAAGAGTGATGGTGATGAAGATTCCCCAAACATGCCATTGTAATCCCGATTCAGTCTCTCTTCCACTGTGTATAGCCCCACCCCTACTAATAAGAGGACTTTCAGCCATATGACGAGAGCTGGCATGGTTTGCTTTGGCTATGTTTTCTTCAGTCCTGTCTCCAGTGGACATTCCCTGATTGACAGATACATGGCAATGCAAATTCAGTCTTCTTTCCAGTACACACAGAGCCCTTGAACACACACACCCACACCCACACACTCACTCACACACACTCACACTTTATAAATAAAGATTGCCAGGTAAAAGCTTCATAACCTTTAAATTCAGTCCTCCAGAATGCTTGGCAGCAGCCCTTCTCAGCAAACAGCTGGGTGTTCTAAAGTCCTTTGTAAACCTATCAATGAAGCCACACCAGAATCACTATGGCTCCTGGAACAAGGAAGTATTCCTCAGCTATTAAAAAAAAAAAAAGCCTTTTCTAATTCTCTCTCTGCATCAAATGTTTTATTAATAAAGTTATAGAAAATTATCTATTAATACATAATCTAATGTAACATGCTTTCTCCTATTTTGGTTACAAAATTACCTGAGATACATACAGACATGCATACAGACATGCATATATATATATTTATTTTAGACATATATTCATTTATGTAGATTAGAGATCCATCCTCGATCACAGCATCCACTTGCTATCAAATTGAACTTCTTGGCCATGTCTTACCCTTAGGTTCAATAAAATAAATTTCATATGTACAAGATGAGGAAGGCACAGTCAGGCAGCAGAAGTCTATCTGAAAAACCTCTGACTGTTTCAGTGAGCTACAAACTCAAAATGTGAATCACCTGTGTGATATGGCAAACCAAAAAAGCTCATGAAATGTCAGACTGCATTCTGGAGAGACACAGCTCTGGCTCTGGGGAGGTGTGAGTTCCACTCTCCTCTGTCCTGGTCAGATGCCATCTCTAGTATTAGATTCAGTTCTTGCTGCCACATTTTAAGAAAAACATTGGGGAGTCTCCAGAAGAAGGATCCTCATGCTATATGAGGACCAATTGAAGGACTTGGGAACATTTCACCTGAAGAAAAGAAAGTTTAGGAGGCTGCAAAAGCTCTCTTCAAGTAACTGAGGGACTTTAAAATGGAGAAAGCCTTAACATTGTTCCGCTTGACCACAGAGGGAAGATTTAGGAAAAACAGGGGGCACTGCAAGAGGCAAATTTAAATTTTATGCAAAAAAAAACCATTCTAACATTGAGCTACCCAAAAATAGAACTAGCTGTTTTAGGAGGTAGTATGTTTCCCATCCCTGGAAATTATCAAACAATGACTGTCTAACCACCTCGGGAAGGGTTAGGAGTGGCACTAAAAGACTTCTCAGGATAAATGATGGAGAAGATGCAGAGAAATTGGAACCCTAATGCATTTTTGGTGGAGCTGTGAATTGATCCAGCTATTCTGGAGAGTAATTTGGAACTATGCATAAAGGGCTATAAAACTATGCATCCCCTTTGACCTAGCAATACCACTTCTAGGTCTGTATCCCAAAGAGATCATAAAAACAGATAAAGCATCCACAGGAAAATATTTGTAGCAGCTCTTTTTGTGGTGGCCAAGAAATGGAAATTGAGGGGATGCCCATTGGGGGAATAACTGAACAAGTTATGATATATGAATGCAATGGAATGCTGTTATGCCATAAGAAATGATGAGCAGGCAGACGTCAAAAAACCTGGACTTACATGAACTGATGCTGAGTAAAGTGAGCAAAATCAGAAGAACATTTTAACAGTAACAGCAACATTGTGTGATGATCGACTTTGAGAAACTTAGCTCTTCTTAGCAGTGCAAGGATCTAGGACAATTTCAAATGACTCATGATGGAAAATGCTGTCCATATCCAGAAAAAGAACTATGGAGTCTAAATGCAGATTGAAGCATACCATTTGCTTTTTCTCCCTTTTTTTTCTTTCTTGTGATTTCTCCCATTGGTTCTAATTCTTCTTTACAACATGGCTAATGTGAAAATATGTTGGTATCAACATACGTTGTAGAGCCATCAAATTGCCTACTATCTTGGAGTGGGGGGAGGGGAGGGATGGAGAGAAAATTTGGTACTCAAAATCTTATGGAAGTAAATGCTGAAATCTATAAATTAATTAATTGACTTTTTTAAGTAAAAAAAAAACTTAAAAATCTCTCAGATCCCTTACAGCTCTGAGAGTTTCTGATTCTTCGTGTCATTCCCCTGCCTAAAAACTTTCCATGGCTCCCTGAGACCTACAGGAAAAAAAAAAATCTATATTCCTTCCCCAGGCATTTAAGGACCTCTATAAGCCAGTTCCATCCTGTCATTCTAACTTTATGTCACATTACATCACATACCACACTGCTGCCTCCTGCTAGATGTGCTCCTTTCTCTTCTCAAATTGCCCTAGAGCACTTGGGATTGTTCCTCAGCTTCCATCATTTTCTACCTTGTGCTATTCTTCTCTGTATGTATGTTCTATTTCTCTACGAGAAGCTCCCTGAAGACAAAGTTGACTTTATTTTTTTATATTTGTGTTCCCTGGACTCAGCATAGAACTTTGCACTTATCAGAAAATAAAAATTTGTTGTAATAAATAGAACCTCTTTGGTGAAAACCCAGAAATAAAATGTCTACCTTGGCTCCCCTTGTTGAGAATGAAGAACACATCTGCTTTCTTGGGTTGGTCACAGTAAACCAGATCCACAATGCACTGTTATCCTTGCTGGGTTGCTTCCCGCTGGGTCACTCTCGGTAGGACTTCTCTTGAGTTTCCTGAAGATTAAACCTGCTAGGCTGCTCTCCTAGGCACCCCAGAAGTCAGAGAGACTACCACTAAATCAGTCATTTTCATTTTTGAGATGGATTTACCCACAAACCTGATTACTTGTCCTGGAAAACATTTTGCTTTTCTTCTTCCATGGAAGAACAAAAAGACATTTTTTTTTTTTACCAGAACAGTAGCATTTGTGTAAGCACATCCATAGATCCTAAACAAGAGGTTAGGAATAATTTCTGCCAGAGATGTCTCCCACACTTAGTAGTGCTTCATAAACGTTTTGGATGAGAAGTTCCCAGAAGGCAGGGACACACTCCCCATCTTGGCACAGGACAGGGCACAGCACTCTGCACATTTCATTGTGTGTTGAGTGTTTTTGATTTGAAAACGGATAGAAAATTCAAAACCCAGACATCAAGACAGACACATTTCCGGTTATGAGGCAAGCTGTCTGGTACAACTCTTCAGAAGGGAAACTTGGCCTCCTCTGCTTCCCTGTCTTTATTAGTGATCTGGGAATGGAAGTGAGCAGCCTTCTAATGAAAACAGCAGATGTTACAACCACTACCGAGGCAGACCCAGGACTAACAAGAGGCTAAAAACAGGCAGGAACAAATGTGAGATTCAGTTTGAGAAAATGCACGTGAAGATACATGAAAGAAAGCTAGTCCAGGGGAGGATGATTGCCCCAGGAGGTTTCTGACTTGGGGCTTTGTCTTGGTGTCAGATCTGGGAACCAAAACCATTTTTGAAATATGAGAAGGAAAAAAGAAAGGAATGGTAGTGCCTCGGTGGCACAGTTGTATACCAGAAATACAAATCAGAAAGATATTCAGGGAATGGAGAAAAGATAAAAGGAACTAAAAATATACTAAGGGCAGTCAAGTGGCACAGTGGACACCAGGCTTTCTTCAGTTCAAATCTAGCCTCAGACACTGTGTGACCCTGGGCAAGTTACTTAACCCTGTTTTCCTCAGTTTCCTCATCTGTAAAATGAGCTGGAGAAGGAAATGGCAGTATCTTTGCCAAGAAAACTCCAAATAGGGTCACAAATAGTCAAATATGACTGAAACATCTGAAAAACAAAAAAGACACACCAAACAAAGGTACCAAGAAGAGAAGAAAACATACTAATACAACATTCCCAAAATATAAACAGAAGCAGCCAAGTATAAATTATTTCAAATAGTAGGGATGAGAAATCAGGTGCAGGGAATTAGGATGAACTTCAGCTCTGAAAAAAAAAACAAGCCATATGTTAGGAAAGATTACCTGCAAAGCTTTAAAATTGTATTAAAATGTCCCAGGCTTTCAGTTTCCTTAGTATTTATATAATGTAATTTTGTATAGCATAAATATTGGAAACATTATTTCCCCCTTTTTAAAGATAAAGAAAGACACTGAGATTCAAAAAGGTTCAGTTACTTTCCTATAGTCACTCAGCTTAGCAGTGTCAGAGGTCAGACCTGAGACTTGAGTCAGAATCCCCCTAATTCTTAGTACAGGGCACTTTTCTAGAATTCTGTAGTGCCTCTCTAAGTGCCTTCTTCAAAATAGCAGCATTTCCCAACATATTTTCCCAGATCCCTAATAAAAAGTAGGTGGGAGGAAAGGGAATGAAAAAGAAGTGGAGAAGGAAATGAGGTATACAACCCCCATTTTACAGATGGGAGTACATGTCCGTGTAGTGCAGTGGTTTCCATTGACCATGCTCAAAGTTAACGGCAGATAAAGAAACAGACTAATGAGAAATGATAAGAAATCCTGAAAATAGTCTCCTGGTCCATCTCCTTCCCTTTCTCTGCCCCTTAGGTGGCTCTCAAAATTGAGATCAAAGAATACAGCTCTTATCAGACTTGGGAGTGAGTGGGAAGAGAGAAGAGAGGTAATAAATAGAACACCAGCAAATTGCAGCCTAGCACTGCTCAGCACTTTGCAAGATAAAAACTAAAACAGGTACTTAAAAGCTTCTTTTTTCTTTGTAATTACAATAGTTCAGATAGGAAACTGTGCAGTTAAGCATATGAAGATTATTAAACTCTCAGTGCATCATTAATCCACAAACTAGAATGGCCAAGTCTAAAAGTGAATGTTGAAAATAGCTAGCTAATTATATCTGTTACTGTTTTGGAATTGGGATGCTATATTGATGCAGCACTTAAGCCTACAGGTAGACTTGAGATAGACAAAGAAATGGCTGTCATCCCCAGTCATGTCATGAATGGTAGGGCAACCATCATATAGGAACCAACAGTCTTGCCAAACCTACTTGTTGAAACTTTAATGAAGATGTCTCATTTTTTTTCTCCTTTGGTGGGAGGAATTCAAACCTGAGATTCCTTCAGTGTAAGGAAAAGAATGTTGAAATCAATGCAAATTGGCAGTTATTTATAACTTACAGTATTAGACTTTCTTTGGGTACTGAGAAGTTAACCCAGGGGTGGGTAGACTGCAAAAATGATCGGAGGCGGTAAATGAGCCCAGGACTTCCTAATTCCAGCCCTCTGTCCTCTGGGCAAGTAGCCTCTCTCTTGATTCATTTATTTGCACAATTTGCATCGTTGATACACTGCTAGTATTTATCAAAGGTAGAATTTGAACCTAGGTCTTTCTAATTCCAAGAGTGGCTCAGTTCCCCCTACACCAATTGCTTCTCTTCTGGCCCAACTGTTTTTGCTAAAGCACCGAATCATCACCCCAAAGGTAGAGCCTCAAGCATCACTAGAATCCACCCCACCCTCTGAGATGGACACAGACAGTGACCTGGAGTAGTTTCACATTCAAATCTAGTGACGGAGTGTTAATGGAAATGACTCCAGAAGTAACCATGGGTTACTGGTCAAAGACTACAAAGACTACTAAAAATCTGGCCTGTTCAAAGATTAGGTACAGTCTGTCAACTATAGGTATAAGAAGAGGCTGTTCTACCTTTGGTGTGGTGAGTGTTGAACCTTTGTACCTTAGAAGGTGGAGCCATACATTTGTCACCTGCCTGAAGTTTTCATGGCAAGCTGAGAGGGAAAAGGGTAGGATGTGTTCTATTCTTGATGAATGATGTGCAGAACAGTATGTTAAAAATAAAGATACTGAAGGCAAAAGTCTGTTCGTCTCGATGACCTTTTTATTGTACATAAAATAAATTAATTACAGTTTAAGCAAAAGCACACGTGGCTTTTTAAAGTGCATCTTGTATAGGTTTGGAGGCAGTTTAGCGTCCCCCATCTCCATCTGCTCACTGCAAGATGGTGCTTTAGCATTTAGCCACCAGTCATGGCTCAGCCAAGCCTAGAAGGCAGCCCAACTTCATCACCAAGAGCCCTTTATACAAATGACATCAAAATCAATTAACATGACATCCACTATTGTTCTTCACCTGATGTCAAAACAAAAGGAAACAATCAGACAGTTATTAACAATTACTGAGTGTCCTCTGCTGAAGCATTAGACTCAACCACTGCATCATTTGGACCCAGAGAATCACACCCATCATATTTCAAGCAAGTATCAAGTAACTATTTTTTTCTTTACATTTGTGTAAATATGTGTTTGTCTTACAGAAAATTTAGGCCCAGAAACATGACAGTGGTATTTATTCATAGAGACTATTTTGTTCCTTATTCACAGAAGGAATTTGGTTGCCCCCTAAGTTAGAATGATGGTTTGCAAATTAATTTTTTGTGCTTCAGCATTGGAAACTTAAGCTGCCATTGCAAAGTCATGCTTCTGGGAGAGGAGGAGGCGATGAGGAGCATGGGAACGCTCTCCTTTAACTTGTTCTTCTAGTCTCATTGTACATCACAGTGTTTCTGTCCTTTTCCTGTGAAACTTAAATTGACTAGCTTCTTTACAAAGGCGGTAGGTGTAGACAGACACTACAGCACTCACACCCCATGAGGGGAAGACAACACGAATTATTTCACTGATTCAGAGAGGTCTAACCCTTTTGAATAGCATGTATCCTGCTGGCCACATGCTAGAACCACTTCATGAACTTTGTCAGGGCTCATCAATTCTTTCCTGCTAAGTAGACAGCTCTTTCCATTCTGCAGCAGTTCAGAAGAACCCCTCAGCCACTCAGGTTCAGCCCTTCCATAGACCCTGTAGTACCAGAATTACATGTTCCAGGATTGGAACTTCAGGACTACTTCCTAGGAAGACCAAAATCTTTCTCAAAAGTTTTGCTCTCAGACTGAAGTGACAGTCCTCACTTTGGCAGACAGGGCCTGCTTGAACCTTCTCTTTAGGTCCTGCATATTGGGAGACTTTGGCCTAGGAATGAGAGAGGTTCTCCTCTTTTCTGGTGTGCTGGCCACCTGCTGTTTGTGACTCACTTCTTTGCACAGGACATGGAAAGCATTGTAGACATCATTATAATTCTCACTGACAGATACTTCATAAAACGTGCAGCCCAACATGTTGGCCAGCTGCAGTCCGTGCTGAGGCTCTACCTGCTTGATGTGGAGCAGATCAGCCTTGTTCGCCACAATGACAACAGGCAGTCGGGCACCTGGGTGTAACTGTTGGACGTGCTGGTGCAGTTGGCTGATCAACTCATAGCTCTTGTAATCGATGATGGAAAAGACAATCACCACAGCATCAGCCCAGCGAATGCATCTATTCAGTTGTTCATTGCAGCTCAATCCTTGTTCATGGATCTAAAAAAGAGAAGGATCATGAAGCAAATTCATGGGGGACAGGAAAAAATGCTAGTCTGGTAAACTTAAAGTCTAAGTCAGAAGAATCCTTTGGACTCACACCATTGAGAGTCATAAATACAAATTACATTCCCGCACATTTTGGCTTTCTTAAGAATATGTTGATCCAGCTGCATAAAGTTGGAATAAATAACCCTGCAAGTCACTACACTCAAGTGGAAAATTGACCTGCATAGTACTACATGCAGAGAGACTTTGTACTTCCACAAAATGGGAAATTAGCTGGCTAGACAGTAAGTCTGGGGAAGTGAAGATATGAGCTGGAAGCATTTAAACCTGGATAACTGCCCAGTTCAAGAGAGGAGAAGAAGAAAAAAAAAAGCACTATACCACTAGTATGGCTCTTTTGTCCAGAGTAACTTTCCACAATATAAAACTGACTGTAAATCTTGGTGAATGCAACCATACGTTTGCTTTTTAATATTAAAATTTTCAGCTACAAGAATAAACTTCTTTCCCACATTTCCGATACTAGACTTCTTTTCTGTAACAGGTAAAAGGAGGGGGGATTCTGCACCCCCATGATTTCTCAGGCTGTGACTGATTGGCTGTTAAAGAGATCCTCTCAATGTTCCATTAGCTTGCAAGTTCTCCTCTCGTGGTTCTAGCTAGAGTAAGGACAATGCTACTTTGATGTAAAGTATAATCAAATGGATAATGTCTATGAAACCATATATAAGGATCTCACCTGGACTCCTGGTGTGTCTTGAACCTGAATTGCCAGTGTTTCTCCCTCTATTTGGACTTGTCTGGTATAAAGGTTACCTATTCAAGGGAAAAATAAAAGAAACAAGGTTATTTGTCTCCGATTGAGAGGGTTTTCAATGCACTGCATTAAAAAAACAACAACCACAAAACTAAAAAGAAAATAAATCTATCTGCCCAAAGCTCCAGCACCTTAGAATCTTATTAATGGGCTTAGGAGTTTGTTTTTTAATTGACAGAGTCCATTGACACCAACTGAAAGCACCAGAGAAGTCTGCCATTATTTAACAAAAGAATACAGCATGATATTTATAGGGTCTGTTTTTTTATGACAGGAAACTCATTTGTTTTTAGAAGGTTGACCTCTTCCCAAACTGTTTCCATATATGGGCAAGCATTTCCTTAAGTCTGCTTCCTTGCTGGAAAGCATCAAATCAAAGAATATTAGAGTCAGCAGAGACCTTAGAGATCATTTAATGCAACTCCCCTCATTTTACAGATGAGGAAACTGAGGCTTAACAAGGTGATATAGCTGGCCCATGGTGACACAGTTAATAATGGCAGAGAACCTGGCCTGTCTTCTAAAACCAAACTGAGTGCTCCTTTCCTTGCATCTTACTGTCTTCTGATGTCTATGTGTAAAGTTTTCAGTTCTGGATCACTACTTGACACACTTAAAATTTAAACATATCTGACCTCAAAACAGGTGAGTTGGATAGTTAAAAGCACAACCCTCACCATCCATTAAAATAAACTCTTAAAAGTAACAATGGCCAAAACAATAGCAAATTTGAAGTTGTCTTGACTAATTTTATGGTGGTTTATAGCTTTTTTGACATATTAATTACATAGAGGCCCTTCATATGTTCCTGGAGGTTTCCACCAACTTGTAATATAACATAATAGCATAGTGGATAAATTTATGAGTGCATATAAGTGTGTGTGTGTGTGTGTGTGTGTGTGTGTGTGTGAGACCAGACCCTAGTTCCTAATGACAAGGATTTTGAAATGTGTGTTCTCAGGTATTCAGGCTAGCTCTTCAAAAGCAAAAAATCAAAATATCACTTTTTCCTTCCCTTTAGACACTAGTAGTGAAAGAGGTAGGTTTAAGTTTGTAACTACTTTGCTTTTGTCTTTGGTTTAAAAGGTCAAATCTGAAAGCCAGCACTACAGGGGGGGAGGGCCAGGCTATCTTTTTATGACTCTAGCAAGATCGTTTTGGAGAATCAGCCCGAGTACAAAGGGTACTTCCTACTGAGGCTCCAATAGTTAAAACATACCAAGGAAAAGAATCCTTTTTGGAGTAAAATGATGAATGAGTCCAGAATGGAATGAGGCCAGATGGCAGGGGTTTGCATGGGAAAGCGATTGGGGGGTAGGGAGGACGGGGGAGCAAGATTTTGTAAAAGCTGGAAGTCACAAATGTCAGAACTCTCACAGACTGCATATTTTTGAAGGACATACTTAACCCATAACAATAATGGCACCAACCCCAGCATTTTCCCCTCAAAAGAGGAGCTGTTACAAGATGCTCACCTGCATTTCTTTCATAGTCGCCAATGAATCGTTTGGTCAGAAATCGTACCACCAATGCTGTAGGTCAAAAAAGAAAAAGGGAATCCGGTTACCCCTTGGAATGACAGGCTAGCCGAGACCCACTACCTGGGCTGTGAGCCCAGTCTCAGCAAATAGCTTCCCCGGGGAATGGGCTGCATGAAGCCAGATGAAATACCATTTCTACACTAAGGCTGCAAGGCTGCAAGGTCATGGACCCAGATCCTTGACCAGCACCACAATGGGAGAAGGATCTACCAGTTATCTGCTTCTGAAGCTAGACGGGTCATCTAGAGCAGCTCTCTGCATCTGGGCAGGGCTGTACCAATCCTGAACAGGAAAGTAGTAACCACATTTTAAAGAGGACCGGGGAAGCAACTTCACCATTCCCCCCACGTAACTGGTAACGTGACAAGAAGAAATCAGATCAGAAAAGATTAAGGAAGGTGGGGATGGAGAGTGGGGGCACGGTAGGCAGATCAGTAGGAGCTCCCTGGTCCCAATGAGCTTTGCCCTCTTTAGAATAAATATAACCTATTATTACTCTTCTCCAAACCACAGTCGGAGGAGGAAATCTCCCCTTGTCTAACCAGAACAACCCGGCCCTCCTAGGAACGGACAAGAGCAGACGTAGTGAGGGTCGGGGCACAAGACTCACCGGTCTTGCCGACTCCGCTAGCCCCCACTACAGCGATCTTGACCAGGCGGCGACCCGACACTGCGCTCAAACAGCAGTCAATGGAGGCGGCGGCGGAGCTGCCGCTGCTGCCCGGAGTAGGGTATTCGGCGATGGTGCACATGTTCTGGATCAGGCGCATCTCCCCGGCAGGGGAAGGACTGGACCGGACTAGGCGGGCAGGAGTGGCTGGTCTGGGGAAGGGGGAAGACGGGCAGCTGCGCTGTAGTTGGAGCGCGCGGCAGCGGCGGCAGCAGCAGGAGCAGGAGCAGGAGCAGGAGCAGGAGCAGGAGCAGGAGCAGGAGCAGGAGCAGGAGCAGGAGCAGGAGCAGCGGCGGCAGCTCCCAGAGCTCTGCAAGAGGTTGTAGCCACTAAACGCTGCTCGAAAGCTAAAGCTCAGGGGCAGAGTTTGTGGCGACTGGCTCCCAGCGCGCAGGCTATTTTGTGCTGGCTTGGCCCCTCCCCTCGCCTCCTGCAGCCAATCCGGTAGCGAGCCTCGGGGAGACCCCGCCCTTTCTTTTGGGCCGTTGGCTGCATCCCCCCTCCGCCCTTCTCCCAGCCCCCCGCCCCGCGCCCCAGCCTTCAGCCCCCGCTGAAAGGGGCGAGTCCAGTGGTGGGCCCCGTGAGGCTGCTAAGTCTTTGGGGGCTTGGGAAAAGTGGGGCAGCTCAGACCTGCTGCCACAACGCTCCTCGAGGTGAGCAACGTGTGCGTGTCTGTGAGCACCTGAAAAGGACGCTCTGCTCTCTCAAACATCCGCCAGGCCGGCCCTGGGGAACTGTGGTGGGCGCAGGTGGGACAGAAGTGCGGGGGCAGGGGAGGGGAGCGGAGGAGGTGAGGATAGGGGTAGGGGAGCTGCTATTAAATTGACTACCCGGCTCAGAAACCCATGGTCTGTGCTGCTTCGCTCCACCCCACCCTTCAACGTGGGCATTCTCTGCCGGCTTCCTTTTACAAAGACGATCTCTGGGCCCTCCCCCTTCCACAAACACGCGCACATGTAGGACACTCAGTCACTCATGCATCTGCACGCCCTCACTCACGGGCAGGTACATGCAGCCAGCAGTTCTGCCAAACTATTCGTTGCCTGCCCTGCCTTGCTACAGAAAGGAGTGGGGGGAGGGGAGGTGAATAGCCGCCTTCCCTTCAGCCACACCAATTCCCATTTTCTTTGTGTCAAAGCGCTGTCTTTGTGCGAATGGATCTCCACCTTCCACACTATGGTCGCAGTCCGTATATTTATGCCTTTGTCTCTTCCTGTCTCCCTCATTTGGGATGCGATTACATTGATTAATTTTAAATTCGTTCCTGTTTTGTGTGCTGTGTATGCCTTGCATAATGGATTGGGATACGGTGGCAATAGATTGCACTAATTAACTTTGTCCCTAATGTGACGTTCAAGCTTAAGCAAAATAATATGCGAAAATGGAAGTTTTTCTACAGTCAAGAGCCTTGGCATTAAAAATAATAAACAATCAGGAGAGCAACACCATCATTCAATCATTCACTCACTAATAATGTAAGTGCCTGCTGTTTACTGAACACTGCTCTAGGTCCTGGAGGACATAAGATGACCTTCTTGCTTTCTTGGCCATACACAAAACCAAGTCATAAGCAAGCCATCATTTCTCATCCTGTGGGATCTTTTTCTGTTTTTTCCCATAAATTCTCTGCGTAGGATATACCCAATACACTGGGGACATTCCTCTCATTCTTTTAGTATTTTATTAGTACCTCTGCAACACTTGGGCTGTCCACCTGCTATTACTCCACCTTGATACATGACCAGTCTACCTTCAAGTTTATTTGTGGAAAGTAAATCATGCCAGAAGTCGTCTAGTACAAACCTTCATTTTACCCAAAGTCACACATTGCTAGGACAGCCCCAGGTTCTCTCACGCTCAAACTAATGAAAATGCTCTTTTTAGTACTCTGTCCATGATGTCTTGCTCTTTTGGTCACTCACAATGCTGGCAGCTCCAAGGCACAAGGAAAGATTCTTCCCAATGGACATATTTGTGAGGTTAAACTTCAAAAGGCTAAGTGTCTCACTCCCAAAGAAAATTCCTAACTAGTGTTCTAAACCATGGTATCCATAGCAGCACATTCATTATCTCACAGCATAAAGAAGAGAGTGCTGAACTTAAAATCATCTGAGCCGTGTGGATCTTCTTCTATTGCTTTCTAGAAATATTCCTTTAGACAAGTCCCTGAAACTCTCCAAAGTACTGTAAGATGGAGGCAAGAATACCTTCCTTAACTTCCTTATTTTGGGTTATTTTGAGGAATTGTGTATGTAATATATATATTTATATAAATTCCTTATAGCCATAGATCACTATACACAAGTGAAATGTTATTACAAATTTTAATGACAAGGACTTTTAACAGGAAGGTTAATTCCAGACTCTCAAACAACATTTTGCTAAGAGAACACTTTCCAGCCCGTTGTATCCAAAGTACCATTCACTCTGCAAACCCCTCCATTGGTTTGAATTAGTTGAACTCCAAGTACTAAAAGAACCATGTGGATGCTACTTATACTTCCTCTGATACACCAACTAGCTCACAGAATTGCTATGAGTGAAGTAGATTGTAAACTGTAAAGGACTGTGTAAGTATGAATTATTATTTCTATTATAAAATATGCTAATATACAATGAAGGGTTATATACAGAATTTAATTTAATTTAATTCAATGTTTAAAATTCTTCTTAAGTGCCAACTAGGTGAAGAACATAGATGTGGAAAATAAACTTTAGATCACATTGGTTCTTAAGCAACTATGACAATCCAATCAGAGAAATATGACACATATTCAGATAACTGAAATTCAAAATATAATATAAGGGCCCAAGAGAGATACAAAGTACTCTCTGGGAACTACGGGGAAAAGACATGTCCTACAGAAGGGATAAGGGAAAGCTTTAAGAATGAGGTAGCAAAAATGATAAATATTGGAAAAGATATGGGAAAATTGAAACACTAATGCATTGTTGGTGGAATTGTGAACTGACCCAACCATTCTCTAGCAGTGCTTCTAGGTCTGTATCCCAAAGACATTGTAAAAATGGGGAAAGGACCCACATGTACAAAAATTTTTATAGCAGCTCTTTTCATGGTAGCAAAAAATTGGAAATTGAGGGGATGCCCATCAATTGGGGAATGGCTGAACAAGTTGTGGTATATGAATGTGATGGAGTACTATTGCTCCATAAGAAATGATGAGCAGGTGGACTTTGGAAAACCTGGACTTACGTGAACTGATGCTGAGTGAAGTGAGCACAACCAGAAGAACCCAGTACATAGTAACAGCAACATGGCTCAATGACTAATTTTGAGAGACATACCTCTTTGCAATGCAAGGATCTAAGTCAATTCCAAAAGAGTCATGATGGAAAATGCTGTCCACATCCAGAGAGAGCACTATGGAGTCTGAATGGAGCATATTATTTGCACATTCTCTCTCTCTCTCTTTCTCTCTCTCTCTCCCTCTCTCTCTCTCTTTGATTTCTTCTTTCTTTTGGTTCCTCCTATTGGCTCTAATTCTTCTTTACAACATGACTAATGTAAAAATGTTTAAAATTTAAAAAAGAATGAAGTAGCGTCTGACCTGGATCTTGAAAGATGGGTAATATTTCAAAAGAGAAAAGGAGACTGGACATTCCAGGCATAAAAAGAGCAAGTCCATCTTTCCCCTATGTACTTTTTCCCTTTGTGATCTGCTCTTCCAAAGGTTCAATTTTCACCTCATTGGGGATGACTCCCAAACTCATATATTCAGACATAACCTCTCTCCTAAATTTCAGTGACATGTTATCTTCACTTAAATGTCATGCCAGTGTCACAAACTCAATGTGCTCCAAATAGAATCCATCAGCTTTCACTCTAAACTGGCCTCTTTTCCCAACACTGTTTATATTTGTGTATGTGTTTTTGTATGTGGGAATGCTACCATGTTCCTAGCTGCCCAGGCATTATATTTTAATCATCCTTGATGTTGTCCTCCCCCTCACCTCCATCCAATCACTTACCAGTAATTATTAATTCCCTTTTTACAGATTGAAGCATTTTTTTCATTTTATTTTTCTTGCTTTTCTTTTTTGTTGTTGTAACATGGCTAATATGGAAATGTGTGATTTCACATGTATAATTATCACATTTCCTACATTTTCAAAGGATGAGGAAGGTTTGAGAGGGATGGAGATAATTTGGGACCCAATTTTTTAAAAACTTTAAAAATAAAGTTTTTTTAATCATAGCTGCTCAATAAATGCTAGTTAAATTAAACTGAATTGGATCATGGAATGAGGAGATTGGGAGAGGAGCAGAGGGGAAAACAACATACTTATGTTTCCAAATATCTTTCCTCAGAGTGGATATTTCCTCCATTGACTCAGATTGCAACCTTTCCAACATTCAGTCCATCCCCTTTAGGAGCCATGGTGACCAAGAAATTGATCATTCATCAGCCACCTTTGTGAAGAGCCTCTCTGTCTTTAGTTGAATGGGTATAAGAATAGCTTTGGTTCATCACCATACATATACCTGAAGGCTTCCGTTTGATAGGACCCTCCAAAGCTTACATCACCTGGCATAGCTTTAAAACAAACATATAAAAAACAAGTATTGCCTCCCTGTGCTGCAATGTGACATTAGAGAACTTTGTGGTTATTTCACCTGTAGAATGCCAACCTCTCTTTTATTTTTCCACTGAAACTGACCTCTTTGCTGGACTGAAACATTTGTCAGTATAGCCCAAATGTGAGATCATAATAGCATTCATTTGTAGGCCATATTAAGGCTTTTCAAGCATGTTATGCACATTATTGTTGTCTTTGTCCTTCATTTTCAAAGAAGACCATGACATCAGGGAATGATAACACGACTTGCAGTTGACCTGGATTTGAGTGAGGGAGGGCTGTGCAAGGTCACCAGCCTCACTCTCTCC
Source organism: Pseudocheirus occidentalis (assembly GCA_028646575.1). Classification (NCBI taxonomy): domain Eukaryota; kingdom Metazoa; phylum Chordata; class Mammalia; order Diprotodontia; family Pseudocheiridae; genus Pseudocheirus; species Pseudocheirus occidentalis. Next base: position 103,949,584 of record CM053601.1, on the reverse strand, counting down.
TCCAGAGCCATTTGAGTCCAGTGGCCAGATGTTTATCAGGATGACTGGAGATGGCCCAGGATGCAGTGGGTTCTTATTTTGAGTGAGGCAACACCCATTCAGTGAATAGACCTCTTTAAGACATGAGTCAAGGGATGACCCCTTTAATTAGAAGAAAAGAAAAAAAGCAGAAAAAATATTTATAATCCAAAGAGGATGTATCTGTCTTCTTGCTTATTAACCTGCGAGAGTGCTTCAAGGCAAGTAACAGGAAATGAAATCTCAAGTTGACATCATGACACGCTGTGTAAAATGGACAATACTTGTTATTGTTGTTCAGTGGTTTTCAGTTTTGTCCAACTCTTCCTGACTGCAGTTGGGGTTTTCTTGGCAAAGATACTGAAGCAGTTTACCTTTCCTTCTCCAGTTCATTTTATAGAGGAGGAAACTGAGGCAGGGTTAAGTGACTTGCCCAGGGTCACATAGCTAATAAATGTCTGATATCAGATTCAAACTCAGGAATTTGAGTCTTCCTCATTCCAGGCTCAGCACTCTATCCACTTCACCACATAGCTGCCCCTATATGGAATAATCAATAAACAAGATAATCACATACTCTTAGCAAAAAGATAATAAAATATTCAAATATTACATGGTAGCTTAAAATGTTCAGAGTGGATTCCCAGTTTTAGAAGTGGTATGTACAAGTGAGTAATAGTTTACATTTAGATAGCATCATAAGCTGCTACCTAAAGCACTTTTCCTACTTCATCTCATTTGAACCTCATGACCACACTGTGAAGTGTTATCTATAGTTATCACCAAACCTGACTTGTCCAGGTGTGAAGAGCTAGTGAGCTAGAGTCTGGGAGTGGGATTCACATCACAGTCTTCTTGACTTTAAATTCAATATTTTATCCAGTGCACCAGGCTGTCTCTTGCATAATGTTAGCCCCATGGCCTTCTCTTCCTCCTGACAAATGACAATCAGACAAGATTGTTATTGCTCTGAGGGGGTATTAGAGGACTTACCAATTATGTTGAAATGCTACTTGTTAGATGGTTATTCCTGGTAATTCATTTGTCTAAAAGTTCCTTTTAGAAAGAAAGTTTACTGTAAGTCTTTTTATTCTAAAGGTTAACTTATTTTGAAAGGAAAGATCCAGGATGATATAAGTGCCAACAGTTGAGTTCAAGTGGAAAAAAAAAAGAACCATTACTAATGTTTAGCACATTTTGGTATGCTTTAAATCAAGCCTGGTTTTTGCTTTAACTTCAGACTTGGCAAGACTGTTGTCCTCAAAGAAAGGAAAATCTACATGAATTTTAAATTTTAAAAAAAATCTTCAGTCTCATTTAACATCATGTTTTTCTTTTATAAAATAGTTAAAAATCAAAACATTCATTAAATTGTTGGTTATGCTCACATGCACATACAAATACCATTCAAAGGTTTACCAGCCAAACAGATGGTTGCCAAAAAGAGTTTTACTTTGAGCTGTCTTCAGTTCCTAGAATTTCATTTCTGTTACTAGGAAGTTGGATCAACCTATGATTTTTCTGTCTGTAACACAAAAGCTTAATACAGTCTTCTTATTTTGTACAATCAAGAATACAGAAAAGAAATGCCACAAGACAAAAACAAAAACAGTGGACAGGCCTGCTCGAATCTGTAACAAATAACTCCCCAGGTAGCCTTCCCCCTTCAATTGAATGTGCCCTTTCTGGCACGTAGTTCATGAATGAGATCAATAGCTGAATCACCCAAACTGGTCCAAGTGACTGATTATTGTCAGACACAGTGTTCTAGAACAAAATGGTTTAGACTGGTGTTTGCATCAGTCAAGTTAGCCAGCAGCCCCAGATGCAGCAAGAAGAAAAACTCTGAAGCTCAAAGCAAGTTTCTAGCCTTCTTCCTTCATGGGGAGACAAAGTTGAGATTCAGGAAGAGGGAGGAAGAAAAAGAGGAATTTTTTTTTCTAAATCTCTCCATAGCTTCTGTATGTAAAGTTTTACCTCCTCCTTGTCTTCCTTAGAGGTGGGGCCAACTGATCTGTGGAAATCAACTTTGGCTGTGGATCTCAGCAGCATGTGAGTGGGGGTCATGGCAAACTATATACATTTATAGACAGACTAGTAAGCAACTAGATGGCCTCTCTCTGGAACATGCCCCCATGGAAGCAAATGGGCCTTGTCATGAATTGATGTCACCGAAGAGAGTTGCAAATACTGTCCTTTCTGATCAGCCAGGTGCTAGAAGTACAACCAGGACAATTCCCCACATGTACAAATCCCTCTTCCCTACCACAGAGAATACTGCCTAAGGCTTTGTGTCTCTCTCTCTCTCTCTCTCTCTCTCACACACACACACACACACACACACACACACACACACACACACACACACACACACACACACACACACACCCCTCACCATTCCCCACAATAGGAGTGAGTCTTTTCAAATACAAGTACCTGTTCATTTTTATAAGTTAAGGGGAAGGGTGGCTATGACATTTTTGCTTTGGGGGCCCAAAATTTAAATTGGGATGCTACCTGAGGGTTATTCTTGTCATTGCCTTTTTCAGTATTTGTAGACTCTCATATAGGGTAGCAAGATATCACAGTGGATAGAGCATTGGACTTGGCATCAAGAAAACTCATCTTTCTGAGTTCAAATCTGGCCTTAGACATTTATTAGCTATGTGACCCTGGGCTGGTCAGTTATTCCTGTTTGCCTTAGTTCCTCATCTATATTTTTTTAAAAAATGAGCCGGAGAAGGAAATGGCAAAAAATTCCAGTGTCTTTGCCCCTAACAAACAAAATTTAAAAAAACCAACCAAACAAAAAGCAAATAAAGTCCCAAGGAGTCAGACACAACTGAACAATAACAAAAGACTCTTGCATTTGCTCCAAACCTCTTGATTTTCAGTTAGATTTATCCAACTTTTCCATATCCCTGGTTGGATAGGGATCTGAACTTGTTAAAGTTCATACCTGGAAACCCCATTTCTGCTTCATATTCCAGTGGATGTTGCATATTCATTACATATTCATATTGCAGTGGACTTGGAGTAACAAAATACGGGTTCAAATTACAACTCCAACACTAGCTGCATGATTCAACATCCCTGTGCCTCAGTTTACCCTTCCATGAAATGGAGATGATAATGGTCACACTACTTGCTACGGCGTTGGAAGGATCAAATGAAACCATGACTATCAAGTATCTTGCGCCATTCCAAAATTCAAACTCATGTCTTACTCAACGGGTCCCATAATACATAGCCGATCCAAGCTTGATTTCTTATTTTATCTGACTTCCTGAAGTTCACCAGTTTTAAATAATTGGCCCAATGTCCATCTGCTATCCACAGTGTTTTGGAAAGGACAGGTAAAAGAAATATGAAGCAGAGATACAATGTGATGTTAAATGTTGGAAAGAACATTACATGAGCTATGTCCTTTCTCTCTATTCTGTGGTTCATTTGTAATGTGGGCTTTTAAAATTGAATTTAAAAAAAGAACCCTAGGGATCAAATGTTCATAAACATTCTCTGGTTTAAGGAAGGGGAAAGCATGTTGGAGATGTTTATCTTCTAAGAAATCTCTGAACATCTGAGCAGTTACATATGTAAAGCAGTCTAGAAGGTCCACTTTCCCCATGCCTCAGTATAAAAGTCAGGATCAGGGCAGATGTCTGAGGATTTGAGTAAAGCAATCAACAGGTCACCAGCAAACTTGGCCTTTTAGTGCAGGACTAAATCACGAGGCTGTGATCTTTAGTATCAAAGTAGCAGGGAGGACAGACTAGAAATTAAATAACAAGTTTTCTTTCCATTTGGACAACAGAGCCCACACTTACCGCTGTTGCTTCAAATAGAATTCTCTGATACCAAGACATGGGGGATGGGCCCATCCCACATATCCTGGTTGGTTTCTCTTTCTTTTTTTTTTTGTTTTTTTTTTTTGGAGGGCAGTTGGGGGTTAAGTGACTTGCCCAAGGTCACACGGCTAGTTTTTGTGTTAAGTATCTGAGGCCGGATTTGAACTCAGGTCCTCCTGACTCCAGGGCCGGTGCTCTATTCACTGCGCCACCTAGCCACCCCTCCTGGTTGGTTTCTATAGCAGCATAATGGTACACATTTTTTCCCTCTTCTATCCCCCCCCCAAAAAAACTGACTTTCTTTTTAGTTTACATTATAAACAGACTGTTAACTTTCTTACCTTGGAAGGCCTTAGTCCTTCCCCCTTAAAAAAAAAAAAGCAATATTTAAAGTGAAGGCAAAAAGAAAAAGTGAAAGCAAATCTCTTGTCATTCAAAACATCTTCTGTGCCTTTTCCTCTCCTTCTTTCAATTGCCTGAGTCATTTTTCTAGGAGCATGGAATGTCCTTCTCATCAACAGTCTGATGACAGACATCTTTGAATAAATCCATTATTAAAAACTTATTAGGAAGCTGCCAATATGCTTTGATTGGGGAGGAGGTAATCCCATTGGCCATATTACAAATGCCATCCAGAATATTAAACTATGTTAGTAGCTACCATGACTCCATTATTAATAAAGCCATCATTGTGAGCTCTGTTCAGTGAATGAAAGTTCTATTGCCCTTGCAATTATATACTGTGATCACTTTTTAATTGCATCTTCCCTCCCCCTCCCTTTTCTCTAGAACAAGATTCTACAGTCATACATCCTGACCATCTGACCCTTCTCCACTTAAGGCTGCTAGTGTCGTATTCTTCAGGTATATGTATTCCACAGAAGCCTGAGTAGATACAAAGATCAGAAAATACCCACTGCTTCTATTCCATAGACATGGGCCAATTTGATAATTAATAGACATATCTGGTTTCCAGTTAGACTGAATATGCCTATTCCTCCTCTTTTCATGCTGAAACAAGAGCACACCAGCCATTTTAAAGAAATCTTTGTGTCTCTATTTGTCTTTACACACGGGGAAATTTTCTTTCCCTCCAAAACATAAAGTTTCTATAGGACTATGCAAGTTCTTGTTATCATGCCAAGTGACTAAGAAGGAATGTAGTAGGATTAACTTTTGATTATAATGCCAAATTCCTTATTGGCAATGCTGGGACCATCAAGTAAAAAGAGAAGAGCATTGGTAGTAGTCTCTGTTGTCAGACAGGTCAAAGCCAGGCCCTAAGTTTGATGTAACCATTCTAAAAGATGACAAGAAAGTCATCAGTTAGTTAAGGAAACAACAGATTTCATTTTCTGCACCAGAAAACTGGGGCTAGAATTCTCTTTTTCCAGCTCCCTGTATCACTGAGTGAGGAAAGAACAAAATGTTCTGGTATGGGACCCATCTGCATTGCTTTATATGGTCATCTCACGGATAGAAACAGTCAGAGATTGCCTAGGTGCTAATTATTTGTGGATTGTTTCCCATTCATACTAATTGCCATTCACCCAGATCTCTGGGTTCCCACCCAGGTTCAAAATATTTATTATGGAATCCAGGGCTGCAATCAAAAGTTAACAAAAGCATACCAAGGGTCCTGTTGGCAGAGAGGCAAATGGAGTAGTGACAGCTTCCAAAGCATTTATGAAATTTGCTTTCAAACAACAAAATATAATTTACCATTCCTTCATATAGGATGTACAACTTGGAATTCTCACTAAAATATTTGTATTCACTCAACATATCTGTGATTATGTGAAAAAAAAAAGGTGGATAACAGTCAAGGAAAATCTCCTTCAGCCATTTAAGAAACAGAAAAATGACTCATGTAATCATTTAGTTTGACAAGGGAACTGGTTTCTATATAAAGAAAAAACATCCCCAAAATAGAAGTAACACTTAGGAGAATGCAGTTCCTGGAGAAGTTGTACATTCCAAGCACCAAAAACACAAAGGTTGGTATGCTAGGGCATCTCTACTGGGAATAGAGTGTGAAGCCCATTAATAATGCATCTGGAATGTAAATCTATCCTCTCCAAATGGTATTTAAGTGTTTCAAGGTAGGAAAATTCCTGTGTTCATTGAGACCAGTCTTATCCAGCTTTAAATTTAAAAATCTTTTATTTTCTTGTAAAAAGAAGTATCCTTCTGTTTCCATGTTAATTGCAGCAGATAAAGAATTCAATAGGACACATAATTCCCAGAAATTAATAGGCATGCACAGAATATGTATCTCATATTGTGTAGCTACAGGATTGGCGGGGGTGGGAATTATGGGGGTGGAATCTGTGGCCTTGAGGCTACCTGTGGCCTTCTAGGTCCTTGGGTACAGCCTTTTGACTGAATCCAAGTTTTACAGATCAAATTCTTTTATTAAGTGGATTTGTTCCCGTGAAGTTTGGGTTCAATAAAAGGGTCAAACTTGAGGACCTAGGTGGCCTTGAGACTGAAGTTTCCCTGCCCCTGGATAGCATAGCAAAGGGTGGGTTTTCTTCCAACCATACTTATTACTTAATAATTATTATTATTATAAAAGTGCTATATTTTCAACACAGGATTCAGTCTTTCTACAAATTCTATTTTAGCAGAGCCTAGAGATAAAGGAGGAAAGCTTTCGCATGTAGTAGAGACAATAATGAAGATACTTTCTTGGACTTCCTCCCAGACAAGAGACTGCCTAGTGTTCTTTGGGATGATATATGCACAGCATAGCTAGATGCACCTGGAATCTCCATGTGACCTTAGGCAATCAATAGACAAGCATTTATTAAGCTCCTACTATTTGCCAGGCACTAAACTAGGCACTGATGATACAAGTACAAAAGGATGAAACAATCCTGACTCTCTAAGAGCTCACATTCTAAGTGGAAGGACGTGACATCTTAAAAAGACTCAGAATAAGAATAGTTCAGGAAACCAGAGGAAGGTTTCAGTCCTGCCCTCAGTGACCTGGTTAGCACTGATTCCATTATAGCAGTTATCCCTTCCACATCACAGGGACTAAAAGGTACGTTGCCCACAACTTGGAAAATCGGAGTGAAAGTTTTTTGGTCCTCTTTTTGTACTAGAGAAGTATGTATTTTTTTCTTTTTATTTTATGGGGTGTTTACAATACTTTATTGTAAACTTTGGGTTAAGTATTTGGTCATAGGTTCTGTGTCATCTGTTGGTCTCTGAGTATCATTTTCGGCTTCCGCAAAATTCCCATTTAATTTCTTATGTTGACCCCACGTACATCAAGACTGCAATAGGAAAAGTTGTGATGTGGAAGGAATAACTGCAGAGTGACTACTCAGAGACCCAGCTCACAGATAGGTTGATTAGAGTAGGAAAGAGTCGGAATGAATAAGGAAAACAGAAATATGAAGGGTAGCTGAATGGGAATGGAATCTTGCTGGTGTATGCCAGAAATGGCATACTACATTTAAAAAATATTTTATTAGAAATCTAACAATGAACATCAATAAACAACTAAACTTATTTAGCATTCTAGTTACATTCAAATTAATCAGGTAGTGCAAAAAGTGCCAATACCTTATTAGAATCCTTTGAACATTATCACTCATTCTTCAAGGATATTGATTACACTGGAGTAAAAGATTCTTTTTGGGTAGTTTTGAGAGATAGGATTAGATAGGTGTGGGTCAAATTATGGAAGGCCTTGAATGCCAGACTAAGTAGTTTGGTCTTTATTATATAAACCAGTGTCTCCAAACTTCTTTGATTATTCACCCCAAACATTTTAAAAATTAAGTATGTACTCCAATATTAATATTTATTCAAAATGTATTTATTTGCCAAATTACTATAAACTAATTTATAAATATATGCTGTTGTACTGATATTTCATATATATCAAAGCATATACAAAACAAAAATGTAATGATAAAGTATTTTTTAAATTTCATTTATTAATGGTGTAAGTAAGCCCCCTTTTCTATCACTAAAGCATGATTAGTAATATAACTATCATATTACATTATAAAAATATTTTCTAGTAAGAGAGATACGATTGAATATGCTTCATTATTTTCTGAAAAAAATCTTTGTGCATCTCAGGGGCTAGAGAGGATTTGGAAATAATTATTTTTTGTTAATAATTAATTATTCAGTTAATTTGATCTACGTAGCTAGAGGCAATAAATTTCTTTTTGCAGATCCTTTTTTTTTTAAAAATTGAAAGATACATAATAGAAAGCAATCGACCATAATCAGTGGAACAGATCAGCCTTTTAGCAGGCACCAAGTTTCTCCACGTCTAGATATCCACCAAATACAATGCAAGGGCAAACAAATGTGAATTGTCTCTAGCCACAACTCAGAAGGAAATTTCTGGTACAGATTCGTTCCTTTCTTTGTGCTGTTCTGTTTAATAGGCGGCGCTATGCCTTAGTTTTCTATTTGTTTTTGGAGATCTTACTTGTACTTTTAAATCAGTTTGAAAGATATCCAGAAGCAATTTAGCTGGACCCTAGAATGTAAGGAGGGAAAGGTAGGAACCTGGAAAGCTAGGATGGGGTAATGTGTGAACAGCTTTATTTGCCAGATGGTCAACAGAGTCACTGGAGTTTATTGAGCAGGGAAATAATATGGTCAAATCTGAGCTTTAAGAAAATCATTTTGACAGACAGAGGATAAATGGATTGGAGTGGGGAGACAATTTAAATAGGACAATAATTAAGAGGTCATTTACAGGAAAATATTGGAAATTGAGGGGATCTCCATTGATTGGGAAATGGTTGAAGAACTTGTGGTATATCAATGTAATAGAATACTATTATGAAAAGATGAGAAAAACCTGGAAAGACTTGTATGAACTGATGCAAAGTGAAATGAGCAGAACAAAGAAAATAGTAACAGCAACATTGTGTGGTGAACAACTATGAATGACTTAACTCCACTCAGCAGCATGATGATCCAAAAGAGTCATAAAGGACTCATGATAGAAAATGCTGTCTATTTCCAGATCAAGAATTGATGGACTCTGAATGCAGATCCAAGCATACTGTTTTCCCTTTCTCTGGGGGTATGTGTGTGTGTGTGTGTGTGTGTGTGTGTGTGTGTGTGTGTGTCCCCTTTTTGGTCTGTTTTTTTTCACAACTGTGATCAATATGAAAATATGTTTTACATGATTACATATATGTGTGTATGTATGCATATACATACACATATTATATATACATATACATACATATATACATACATATATGTATATATAACCTATATCGTATTGCTTACCATTTTAGGAAGAAGGGAGGAGAGAGAGGGAGAAAAAATTGGAAATCAAAATTGTGTAAAAATAAATGCTAAAATTGTCTTTATATATAATTGGGGAAAATACAATTTAAAAAATTTTAATACCATTTTTAAAAAAAGAGACCATTGCCAGGGCAGCTTAGGTGGCACAGTGAATAGAGCACCAGACCTGACATCAGATTCATTTTCCCAAGTTCAAATCTAACCTCAGATGCTTACTAGCTGTTTGACACTGGACAAGTATCACGCACTTTGACCTTGTTTGCCTCAGTTTCCTTATCTAGAAAATGAGCTGAAGAAGGAAATGGCAAGCCACTCTAGTATCCTTGCCAAGAAAACCTCAAATAGTCCAGATAAGAGGTGAAGCTGGGTGGTAGGTATATGAGTAGAAGGTAGTAGCCGAATATAAGAAACAGAGAAGTCAATATTTGGCAACTGCTTGGAAATGTCTGGTGAGTAAAGGTGAGAAGGTAATAGGGAAGTTGTAAATGTACCATGCATAGATGTAGAGAAATTTGGAAGAGGAGTGACTTTGGAGGTAAGGAAAACATGATGAGATCTCTGACCCATATTGGAATCCATTCCTGTCTGCTAATCCTGCACTACTTGCTCTGTCCCAACCAAAATGAAAGTAGGGAAGGAGGTTTCTTCCTTGCACCTCCCTGACTCAAAGTATAGAAACTAGGGAAAGGGAGCACTACTGTAGCTATGAGGTGATGGGGGAGGGAGGAATAGGTATGCTGAGGATGGGTAAGATTTTCCTAATAGTGTCTACACAGTTGCTACTGTGGGTGCCCACACCTCAGCCAGAAACAGAAAGGATGGAAGCAGCAATGGATATGGTTGTGTTGGAGACAAACTTTATGATTGGTTATTCTAGAGAGAGTGGGATGGATACCATCTTCTCACCCAAAGGATGTTTCTTCACAAGCCCCCTGTCATGGTACCCCACTATAGAGACCACTGATACAAAGAATAATAAACATGGTATAGTGAAAATAGCCATGGACTTGGAGTCAGAAAACTGCTCAGATCTTGGCTTTTCTACTTACACAATTCTGACTTTAGGCAACTCACATGATGACCTCTTGAACCTGTTTTCTCATTTTAAAAAGATGGGAATATAATACTTGTTGTACCTCACATGGTACTTCACCCTGTAATTCTCCAGAGCACTTGTTATGTAATATTGTATACTGTCATTGTGTTAGTGTCTACTAATGCTCAACAACAAACAGTAACATTGTTGTCACTCCTACTGGATTGCAGGCTCTCTCATATCATATTGAAACTTTCTGTCCCTCCAAAGTGCTATGTCCATGGAAAGACCTTAATAAAGGTTTGTTGCATTTGTACCTAGTTCCCCAGATTTTTGTGAGGATCAAATAAGAAAAAGTGTGTGTGAATCTTTATCCCTGTGAGCCACCATGAATGAATGAATGAATCAAGCACTTAATGGTGCTTACTTTGTGAAAGCTAAGCCTTGAGGATGCAAATAGAACAGTAAGAAAGTCCCTTCCTCCAAGGAGCCCACATATGGAAGTGAGAGCTGGATGGAAAGGTGCCCCACTAACGACTCTCCAGACTAATCCGACCGGAGGATGCAATTAGGAACCAGTGTAGGATACAGACACACACACACACACACACACACACACACACACACAC
>CM053601.1:103914122-103938252 GCA_028646575.1 Pseudocheirus occidentalis | reverse complement strand
ACGCCGCCATCTTGGCTCCGCCCCCATTTTAGTGTTAAGTTGTTGAGTTGTGACATGGTGAATGCTGGATTTTAATTTTTTTGTGAACGTTTTGCTTTAATTTACTGTTGGAATAGAGAATTCACTATGTGCAATCAGAACCTGGAAAAGCTGTTCATAGCAGCAATCCTCTGGAAAGCCGCTCATGCTTGGCTTTACATCCATGTAGTGAAAGGAGAAGATTTAACTGTAGCACATTTTTTTTTTCATTCTAAACTTCTCTTCTTTTAACTCCTTTAAGACTTGGTAGTGGTGATTTTGGTAGTTACAGTATGGATAATTGCAAGTAAAACTTGACTGTTGAAAACCGTAGCCATTATATAGCCTTGGACCTAAAAGGATTTTTTTTCTTACTACAGGTTAGTAGCAAAGATGAAGATTTTCTTGACCTTTCTGTTGACGTGGAACAGAACACATCAATCACACACTGTCTAAGGTAAATAGATCATAGTCCATATCATGTCTGTATTTATATCTTTTGGGTTAATTTAGTGATATGCAAATAAAAAAAACCACAAAGATTTCCTCCCATTGTTCAGGAGATGTTTCTGCCCAACTCTTCTCAAATTTGTAGTTTCATTGCCTTCACTCCCTCTTGGGATGGAATGAAAGTAAATAAGAGAAGGCATTGAAAGGGAAGTTCTGTAGAAAGCAAAAGCAAGAGGATGTACTAGAAATTAAAAAAAAGGTTTTGTGTTTGATATTTTGTTTAATCACTTAAGTATGAGATGTATACCTTTTGCTAATCACAATTGTGTAAATATATTGGTTTTGTGGAAGGAAGGGAAGCAAGGAAAGGAAGGAAGAATTTTAGATATTTGTGTCACATGCTGTGCTAAGGTCTGGGGATAAAATTACAAACCAAAATAGAAAGTCTGTACTGTCAAGGAACCTGCATTCTAATGGGGGAAGACTTCATATAGTAGGCAACTGAAAAGTTGGGAAGGGAGGAAATGAAGGTACCTGAGCAGGGGAGGGACATGGTTTTGAAGTCCAGAGAAAGTCAGAAATTGGGCTTGAAGGGGAATAAAGGCAGACTGAGCCTGGGCCCCTCTATTCCAAGAAGGAACTTTCCAGTGAGAGAAGGCAAGGGAGATATCATGGAAGGATGAGCTGCATGCGAGGGTGGTTGGTTATTCCAGGTGCTGAGAGAAATTCCAAGATAAGCCTCCAGTAGAAGGGGCACGGTTTTAAAATCTAGAGTATGTTAGGGACAGGATTGGGAGATGGACATGGATGGGCTTAGCAAACAGATAGAGCAGTCAATAGAAAGGGATAGCTTGCCATGCAATCCTATTATTTTTTTTTTAAAAAGTAAGCTCTTCCATGTTACTTTTTTCTTTTCCTTCTTTCTTTCCTCTTCCTTTTTCTCCTCTTCTTTCCCCCCCTCGACCTCCCATCAAGGATCTAGTATCCTGAGGGGGAAAATATATGCTAGAGAAATGGGAGGAATGCAGAGGGGACATCTAGGTGAAGTACTCTGAGACATAGGAAGGAGAACTTACTCTTAGGTTTGGGGGGGTGCTGCTTGAAGACAGGCTGGGAAGACTCAGGAGGAGAACACCTGAGTTGGGCCTTGAAGGAAGGGAGGGAATTCACCACATGAGGATGAATGGAGAGCCCATTTTAGGGATAGAAGTCTGAGCAAAGGCAAAATGTACTAAGTCTTAAGGAAAGAATCCCTAGGCTATAAAAAATGTCAGATTGGATAGATCACTTTATGATGGGGGCATCAAGAAGGCTTCAGGGAGCAAGTTGGGCTTTGAAAAAGGGGAGCAACTCTAACAGATGGATCTGGCAGGGAGCTCCAGGAGGCATTTAATAGATGGCTTGTTGACTGACTTACTAACCTACAAAAGGGAACCAAGTGAGCAAAGTCATGGGAATTTGGTAGATTGGGACAAAAACCGAGAATGGTAAGACTGTCAGTTTTGCTGTGTCATAAACTCTGAACAGAATACTGTGGGATAAACCAAACTAAACACTTGGAAGGTCTTGAATGCCTAATAAAGAAGTATTACACTTGATGATTGCCAGGAGCCTGGGGGAAGATTTGGTAATGGTACAGGCCGATGACCAGAAAAGAAAAATTCTGTCAGCTGTGCTTTACTCCCCAATTGCAATTTGTTTGAACTATGGAAGGGGCTGGGGCATAGCAGCAGCAGCCAATTAGATGATTCTAATGTCATTGAATGGCTTTGTGATTTAAAAAAAATTGAAATAAAAAAAAATTCTGAACTTAACAATAAATAAATAAATAAATAAAATTACCATTTCCATATACAAAGTAAACAGAAAAAGAGGATTATACATGGAACTGAAATCTTTCTTAAAGATTACTGTTCCTTTTAAATATAAAGTAAATTCAGCATGTCACTTTCAGAGATGACCTGCTTATCTCTATTTCCTTCGGGCCATCTTTCTATTTTTTCTTGTCTAAATTTCTTACTGGTATTCCATCTGTTCTCCTTTGTATATTTTATTTGTTAAATTTCCAGTTTTTCCAAATTTTTCCAATTAATTAGCATTGATCTTCTCTCTTACACCAATTCCCCCACTGGAAAAAAAAAAAAAGAAATCTCTTGTAACAAATATGCACAGTCAGGCAAAACAAATTCAGAAATGGTCACATTCCAGAATGTTTGTTTCATTCTTCATTGTGAATCCATTTCCTCTCTGTAAGGAAGTAGGCAGCATAGTTCTTCATAAATCCTCTAGAATCATGATTGGTCATTAATTTCATTCATCAGAGTTCTTAAGTCTTTCAGAGTTTGTTTTTATAAGATTGCGATTTTATAAATTGGTCTTTTGGTTCCTGTTTAGTTTACAAAATGCTTCGGCGACCTTTTTTTTTTTCCCACTAGCTCACTTTTCTTTTCCATTCTTCTTTTGAAAAATAAAGTACATAACAAAACCCCTATAACAGATATTAATAGTTAAACAAGACAGAATCCTGTATTGTTGTGTCCAAAAATGTATGTCTCATCCTGCCCTTTGACCCCATCATCTCTTTCTAAGGAGACTGGTAGCGTATTTGATTATCTAGTGTGTTCCAGCCTTAGTGGGTCATTGCATCAAACACACTCGTTAAATCTTTCAAAGTTGGTTTTCTTTACCATTTTATTATTGTGTAAATTGTTTCTCCAAGTTATATTTGCTTAATTTGGCATCAGTTTATATAAGTCTTCCTGGGTTTCTCTGAATTCTCCCTTTCCTCATTTCTTAGAGGGCAGTGATAGAATATTCCCTTATATTTACATATCACAGTCTGTTCAGCCATTCTCCAATTGATAAGCACCCACTTAGTTTCCAGTTCTTTGCTATAACAACATTGAAACAAGCTGCTGTAAACATTCCTGTGTGTAGGGATGGGCCCTTTCCTTTCCCCTTGATTTTCTTAGAGTACTGACCTAGTAGAAGTATTACTGGGTCACATAGCTCTAAATTGTTATGATTTTTGTCATTAATAGGACTCCTAGAGAGAAGACTGTACTCCGAGAAACGTGACTCCTGTACATTTCCACTTTGTTCTTGTAAAATGTATCTGTGCCCCCTGTTGGTCAGCTGTGCTTGAGAAGAAGGGTTGTAACATCTGGAATTGTTAAAAGTTACTAGAAATGTTCAAGTGGGTTACTGTGGAATCTTTTCTGAATGCCTTTTAAAATACCTCAGATTCCCATCTGTCTGGGGTGATTCAGGTCAACAAATCAACTCTGAAATCTTTCCTTTCCCCACAACTCTCCTCGCTCTCCCCGAAATTTGTTCATGTTTCTTATGTCTACCTACCTGCCCTTGAAAGCACACATGCTCCCAAAGTCTCTAGAGTTATACAGCTTTGGCAGTTTTAGAACCAGTCTTAGGCTCCAGGGAAAGATGTAAGACAGCGTGATTGAGAGAAAATCTTACATTCAGTAAAAAGTGTGATCAGACTAGGAAAAATGGACTCTGGAGTCAGAAGATGGGTTCATCTCTGGCTTCTTACTTCCGGAGTGATCTTGGGCCAAGCAGTTCATCTCTTAGGGTTTTACTTCTTTCAATTGCAAAATAAAGCAATTGGACTGAATGCCCTCTAAAGTCCCTTTCCAGCTCTACTTCTCTTATCTGTGTTCCTGAGGTCATTTCATGAGGAGGAGTCAGGAAGTGGACTGAAAATTCCCGGTTCATTCTTCATATAATATTATCACCAAACTACTGCAGAACTCTGCAAATGCTTTAGAACCTCCATGACAGTTACAGCCCCACTTGGAGATACTGGGTTTCAGCTAGACAGGGAGACATTTTATTTTTATTTTTTTCCATTTTCTCCATTTCTATTTTATGTTTTATTTCCACTTGTGTTTGGTGAGACTTCATTTATATAAGAAACTTGAAGGGTCTTCCTTATCATCATGTGCATACCTTTTCTGAATTGAGAATCTCTTTGATTGAAAAAAAAAAGTACAAGGGGTCAGACCTCCTCTGATCTCCAAAGTATTTAAGATAACTACTTTCAGCAATGCTTTCATAGACCATTCTTCATTAAAGAGTAAGGAGATTTTTATTTCTCATCTGTCACTGTAGTGCCAATGCAATATTTACAGCACTGACGGCGACTGTAAATATGCCAGCATAAGTGTCATTTGCAAAATATAAAAGACCTTCCGCATAAAAGACAGAAGCAAAACATTTATCCAGACACCAGGAACCAAATCCTGAAATCAGAAAGCCAAATCCATCATAGTAGAAAAGGAGTTACTATACTATAACACCACAGATAGCCACACCATCCTTTAGCCTTCCCACAAATCAACACTTACAAGCCTAGCTGTCTCCCTAGGTATGTCTTTCTTCCATCTTTAACTGCTCTGACCCCCAGCTTCCTGTGGGCTTTGCTTCACCTTTCAGCAAACTCTTCCTGCCACAGACTCCATGTGATTCATTTAGCATATTAGGGGCCAGGAAAAAATCTTCAAATTAGGGAAGATCTTCAAATTCCCATTACCATTACAGATACCCTCAGAGTTAGTATTATTTCAGAAGTACTGTTACTCATTGGGGAACCAAGACCTACTTGACATAAGCTTAACTCATTCATTCATTTAAAAATAAGAGAGATAAAAATAAAAACCTGTCCATTCTTCTCAGGTATTTAGCTAGGCAAGTGAACTTAAATTGGCAAGGAGAGGTGGCAAGAAAGGGGGAGGTTCAGATGAAACAAAACATATTTCATAGTTCCAGAAGTGATCATTATAGACTCAAAGAAAACAAGACAAAGCCCAGTCAGTGACACAGATCAGAAAAAAAAGGTTGTATGCAAAATTGGAAAACTCTTTTATTACTTAGAGCTTGCTTTTCCTTTTAAACATACAATGAATTCTACATGTCATTTTCAAAGTTGTCTCACTTGTTTGTGTTTCCTTCTGGCATTGTTTGGTTAATTTTTTTTTCTATTAAGCCTTTATTTTCTCTCTCTCCCACCTCTCCTTATAATTAGCACTCTGGAATCATGGATCAGAGTTCTTAAGTCTTTCAAAGTTGTTCAATTTTACAAGATTGCTGTTATTGTATAAATTGTACCCTTCAAATAATGATTACTTACACAACTTTTCAAAAATAACTGAAACTGGTAAAGAATGTTTGCAAAGTATTTTTATCTGTTACTTCATTTGAGCTTCAGAACAATCCACTGAGGTGTTATCAGCTTCATTTTACAGATGGGGAAACTGAGACTCAGAGAGACTAATTGAAATCGTTATAGAGGTGGGAAAAGTCAGAAGTTGTGTTTGAACCTAGGACTTCTTGGTTCTGAGTCAATCACTTTGCAAACTACAAAAAAAAATCCCACAAACCTCCTGATAGCGAATAGACTTCTACAATAGGTTCATTATTTGCATTATATATTCTTTGTGCTACGTTCAGTTAGACAGAAGTTATCTTAATTAAAGAATCCAAGCATGGAATTAAGAGAAGAGTTTTAATCCTGTCTCTGTTGGACTTGTCACACCTTTTGCAGTAAAAACATTACATTAAATAAGGGTTACATTAGTTAGGTCACCAAAACCTATTTAACTCAGGACATAGCAGAACTGTTACTAATGGTATTAATATGTATAATCTGAGATCTGGGTACCAGAAATAAGGATCTATGTGGGATTTCTAAATATATCTTTTCCCCACTCTCCTACCCAGAAACAAGGAAAAACTCGATCCCTTGAAACAAGGAATACAAAGGAAGGGGGTGGTGGGAGCTGTAGGAAAAAGACAGCAGACACTGGGCAGAACATCAATGGAGCCTAAAAGTATGCAACATGCTGCATCTCTAGTGCCCCAGCTCTTCGGGGAAACGGGGAGGTGGTTAGGAAGGGAAGAATATTTTCTTTTGTGTTCTCTGGGATTAGACTTGATCATTACAATTTTACAGAGTTCTTCTATCCGTTTGTTGTAGCCATGGAAACTAGATTGCGCAGTAGATAAGAGTGCTGGGTCTGGAGTCAGGAAGACCCAAGTTAAATCTGGCCTCAGACGCTTACTAAGCTGTATGACCCTGAAAAAAACCTCTCAACTTCTTTTTGCCTCAGTTTCCTCATCTGTAAAATGGCATCTCCCTCCCAGGGTTGTTTTGAGGATCAAATAAGGTGATGATTGTCAAGTCTTTAGCACAGTGCCTGTCACATAGTAAGTGCTTTATAAGTGCTACTCATTATTATTATTTGTGATGTGCCCCTGGTTTGGCTCACTTCCCTTCTGCATCGAGCCATACAAATTGAAGCATTATCCCTTAACAAATGCAAACATTTCAATATGCTAAGAAGACAGTGAAGGAGAGATGCGTAGACTTCTGATACATGCATTTATTTTTTAAAGACAGTATATTAAATTTCACACAAAAGTAACAAAACCGCCCTGTGTGTCTACATCTTCTTAAAGATGCTAAATACTGTTGTCAATAGCCCAAAAATAGTGTTCCCAATGATTCCCTGAAGTAATGTTTTAAGAACTATTTTAAAGAGCTTTGAAAAGAGAAGCCTGAAGAAGGTTTTTCAAGTTGCACAGTCATTATTATTCTTTTGTATCTGTTTGATCTTCCATTCAAAGTCCACTCTGGAAGACTGGAGTTTTCTGAATCAGTAGGGAATTTAAGGTTGTAGCTCTGTGATCCATTCAATGTTCCTTATTTGAAATTTTCTTTTTTGGTGAAATAATAGCCCAAACAATAAAATGAACATTATCTCCAGGCTTCATATGAAAGAAGTCAGAGTTTTCAACTTTTAATTTTTTTTCCCCAAAAGTCTACTTTTCTTTCTACATTCAGATCACAAATTATCTTGTATGCTACAGAGGATTTTGCAGTGTGACAGAGGAAATGTCTTTGATCGAGTAAATGAAATATATCCTGGTCCCTTTTAAAAATGAGATTCTGTTTCTCTACAGAGACTTCAGTAACACTGAGACACTGTGTAGTGAACAGAAATACTACTGTGAAACTTGCTGCAGTAAACAGGAAGCCCAGAAAAGGTGGGTAGAAACTTCAGATGCACCTTCTAAGTTGCCCTTCTTCTTTAGAGATGGGTATGTGGGTCCTCATCTGATGGGGTGTGGGAATGCTGTTGCAGAGTGGGAAGGGGGCAGGGAATCCACAGCCTTAGGTATGGAGGTAGTAGATGGCAGGGATTATAGAATTTCAGATTTGGAAGTGACCTGAGAGTGCAACTAGATGTGGCATTTAAAAAGGTTCGAGATTTAATTTCTGGGTAATTGAGTCATTTTGTTAATAATGCCAGCATTTTAATAAAAGGATGGGAATTTGGTTGTTGCTCCCTTAGAACAAAGACAATCATGGTGGCAGGCTCACAGTATTTATGCCCTTTGAAGAGTAGGTGTGCGCCATAATGGCAATCAATAACAATTAATGAGAAACTGACTATTACAGTGAGGGGCCAGGAACTGAACTTTGATTATGTCATTTAGTTCTTAAGTTACTCTCAACATTGGGCAGTCTATTCAAGGGATTTATCCCCTTCCAAGCCTGAACAGAACACAATTGCTGCCCCATGTGGATATGGATAGAGGAGAAAGTTGACCTTCAGAGACTGAGGTCTTGAAGTAAGGATTAAGAAAGAGGGGAAATCTTAATCTCCCCACATAATTGGCTATTAATAATCATTTCTCTCATAAGCAAATCCCTGCCTGCTGCAGAAACCCCTTCTATAACATTATCAACAAATGGAAATGTCAAATTTCTACTTACCCTTTCCTGTAATAGGAACCTTTCTAGCTCACAAAACATCCTGTCCCATTTTTGAAAAACTATAAAATTAGACAATTCTTTCTTATCTTGAGGCAAAATATGCTTCTCTGTATCAACTAGCCGGATGCTTCTGCTCTGAAACCCTCATCATGACTTGGAGGTGATGCTGGGGTCAGGCAGGTTCTGATGGTCTTTGAGTATAAAGCTAGTGAGTCTGTCTGATGTCAAATGATGAGCCTTGCTATAGTCAGAGAGGCTGCCATAAGGTCGTATACTCTAATTTTATTGAGTCTGTGGTCAGCTAAAATCTTTGGGTCTTTATAACATGACCTTCTGACAAGTCCTTTCTTCCAATTGAAGATAAGTACTCTGCTCTCTAAATCATTGGTACCCAGAACTTTTCCCACACCTTGTCCTTATACTTGAATACTTCAAGGATCTAGGATTTTATGAGTGGGGGGTTTTCTTCCAATAATGCAGACTACAAGGTTTCTGTAACTTAGGAGATGATACTTGAGAGTCACTTACCTGAGCATTGTGACCCTGCTACCAATTTGGTGACCAACTTCTGCAAACTTACCTAGACTAGACCTTGGCTAGCAATGTGTGGTTCTTCCACGGAGCTTTTCCTTAAAACCTTTCCAGCTTTGCAAAGACTTCTGGAGGTTCTGTCCCATAGCCTGATGAGGGATAAGAGGAGCACTTTATGATAGACAGTGTTCTGAACTCATATACATTTTCACTTCAGTAAAATGGAAAAGTTGGAATGGAATCTTTAATGTTTCCCAATCTCTATTATTTTGAGTCCTTGCCCACTCACTCTAACAATGTAATACCCTCAGGAGCTTTGGGGAATGGGTAGGCCTGCTTAGCCCTACATTCAATAACTGCAGACTTTAGGTTCTTATTTCTGCTTTTTAAAATTTTTCTGTCTCTTCCCTATTGACTGTCATATCTTGCCATTGAACTGAGGGGGGTTGGTTGAGAATAACTGAATTAAATGGAAGACTCAGATTGAAAGCCAATGGGACAAGTGATCAGACCTGCCTTCCCCACGCTGAGGGAATTCCATCTTCCATTTCATCCCATGCACATGGTAGAGGCGTATCCATGAACCCTCTATTGGCTCTAGGGTCGGAACAAGGCACATCTTAACTGTTGGGCTAGCTTCGGTATTCTTCACTGACATTGCCAGCAGAATGTATACTAAAACAGCCTGAAAGGGAAACTAGCAATGGCTGTTATTAAAGGGAGATGTATGATTTATATGAGACACTCAGAACCTTCTTAATCTCCTCACTCTTTCTTCTCCTGTTTCAAGGAGGGAAGTCTTGTAGCGCAGTGGAAAAGAACCCTGGATTTAGAATCAGAGAACCTGAGTTGTGTGACTTAGTACCTGTTATCAGGGCCAGGTCATGTCACCTCACCTCTCTGGGGCTCAGTTTCCTCATCTGCAGGATGGAGGGTTAAGCTAGAGGGCCTCTCAGACCCTTTCCAGCTCTGGACTTTGATCCAATGTTAACCATGTTCTCTAGAGTGATGCACACAATTCTCCCCTTTAATTCAGTGATTCTGATCAGTTGTGGGGAGGGAAACGAGGTAACCTGAGCCCTGGACTGGTCTTGTTTATTAATTGTATTTAGAGAACAGATTTGTGCCAACCATTTTCCTTGCTCAGAGATCTTCTACAGGATGATATGTAGTAGATAATTGAGGGTAGTAGTTTATAAATTTTTTGTTTTAGTACCTGCTATTTTAGGTGACTAGGGCCATAGCTAACCTCCATGAACCAATACAGAAAATACAATGTGCTTTTTTTTTTCCCCAAAAAAGGATGACCTTTGACCAACAATTTATTTATGACTTCTTAGGATGAGAGTAAAGAAGCTTCCCATGATCCTGGCATTACATCTTAAGAGGTTCAAATATATGGAACAACTTCACAGATATACAAAGCTCTCCTACCGCGTGGTCTTCCCGCTGGAGCTACGTCTGTTCAATACATCCAGTGATGCAGTGAATCTGGACCGCATGTATGACTTGGTGGCTGTAGTAGTCCACTGTGGCAGGTAAAAGGCAAAATCATTGCACATCAAGTGGTCATTACTCATATTTTGAAAGGCTATTAAAAATCTGTAGTCTAGGGAAATTCTGGAACTTGAAGAAAACCTGCATAGGAAAGGTTGAAACCTATTTTCACAGGGGACTACCAGATTGTAAAGGGCTTGTTCCACCAACTATGGGCAAATACACCTTTATTTTTCAACATAACAAAAATCTAGAAAAAATAAAGAATATTAATCCACTTAATTTTCTCATTTGAACAGTTTTGATTTAGTTCATTTCCTTTGAGAAAAGTGTACACCAAAAATTTTTTTAAAATATGCTTTATAACATGGTAGTTTCTGATGGACTCATCAGGTAATGCAAGCACCTCAGTTTTTGAAGCATTTGCAAACAATTAATACAACAAATTAATGCAAATTTAATTTAACTTCGACCCTCTTCCCATGTGACTTGTCCAGGAAATGGTATGTTGACATACTACTGAAAGATGTAAACTATACCTATGTTAACATTCTCACTATAAATGAAAACAGACAACACAAAGGAATTGTGACTAAATGGAAAGATGGAGAGAAAACTTAAAATAAAAGAAAATTGTCATCACAACAAGAGCTCAGATAAATCCTGGACTGGCAGCTATTGTATGTAATATATGGAATATATTTTACCTGTTGGGCTAGCTCTTCCAAGCAGAGAGACATGACATGACACCTGAGAATACTGACAGTGTAGAGATCTTCACTTGGAGTCCATGAAGTCAGTTTCAGGGAATCCATGAACTTGAATGGGGAAAAAAAATTACATCTTTATTTTCACTAACTTCTAACCAGCATTTTTCCTCAAGTATGCATGTAGGTAGCAGATCACAGTGTATTAGGTTTCCCCAGACTGGCAGAGGGGGCCATAATACAAAAAACTACTGACCTCTGGTACAGAGTGCTCCTATGTAGAACATGGAAGACCATGAGCATTCTAAACTCACAGAATAGTTTAAAAAAAGAGATGATGAAGATGAGCCTGTGCCTGTTGGAAAGTTTGGAAGAGATCCAGCTAAGCCAGATAATACAGAGAGCATACATAGACAAAACTGGAAAGAACACAACAGACAGACACAAAGTGGAAGAGATCCATTTCTGTTTTTGAGGTATATTTTCATCAGCATTACTAGGTGGTTTTTGAGGTTTCTATCAACCCTGGGATTCTGTAATATGGAAACACCAAATGTGGACTTTTATCACCTCAGTATTCAAGGTAGTATTTGAGAAAGTAGTAATGACAACTTCGTCTTAAGAAGCACACCATAATAAAGTTCTGTGTCAGTTACTCCATTTTTCATTAAATCTACGTTTTGGAAGCTTCATGAATTCCTAAGGAATTGTCCTTGCCTGGTGATATCAGTATAGGTGACTCCAGGGGTAAGCCAGATTGCTGGTTCTCTAGAGGAATGTTATTTACATCAGTGGTCTTTTGAAGACCCCAGAGGGAAATCGCAAGTCCTCATTGTGCTCTCCTAGGATGTGCATAATCTCATGTGATTTTGAGCAAACTGGGGAGTGGGGGTGGGGAATGGAGCTTTCCAACTTTAGACAGCGCATCTAAAATTAAATCAAGGCTTTTCACTTGCACAAATCCAGTAAAACTATTAAGCAGTCATAGAGAAATAGCACAGGACAGAAAAAATGTTCTTCCAATCACAGCTAATCCTTTGTCATTTTCTTTTCAGTGGACCTAATCGTGGGCATTATATTACCATTGTGAAGAGTCATGGCTTCTGGCTCCTATTTGATGATGACATTGTAGAGGTCAGTATGAAGACTGTAATGGTAGCAAAGAAGTTTTCTCTCTTTATAACTTTCTCTGTCTCCCTGTGTAGGGTTCTCTCCTCTTCTCTCCTCTCCTTTTCTATCAAACAGAAGTTTGAGATTCAAATAGCTTTTGAAATCCTTAGTTTTTACAATATCCTTGGTTATTGCAGTGAATGGAGAGCATTAATTCAACTCAGCAAATGTTCAGAGTAACTGCTGTGTCCAACAAGCATACTGTTGGGCACCATAAAGGACAGACAAAGAGGATGGGACTTGATTCTTACCCTGATCAAGTTGGGAGATAGGGCTTAACTACTTGAAACTTCTTGGAGGACAGACAACACATTAATGAAACCATTGAACAAATAGAAGTTTGAGGAGACAATAATCAAATTTAACCCCTAAGAGTGCTCTATATAACTGGTTATTAGGGAACGTTTATACCACAAGGATAATTTCCCAGTTTTTAGTATCATTGTTCCATAGCCATAACAGAAAACATCAGTGGAAATAATTTGCTGAATGAACAATCTCTTAATGAGCTGATACTGATGGCTCCTATCACCACTGGGTGGGACATTCATTTTGACTCCTTTTTCCAATAGTAGTGATGGATTTCTGCTGATAAATTAATATTCCCTTCCCTAGAATTACGGACCTTTAGAGCAAGCAGGACAAATTTTCAGAATAACTAACAAGGATTTGGACTACTGTCTGTAGAAAAGAAAACAAATAAAGCTAACTGACCTGAGCTTTGATACGACTTATGATCTTGACCTCATTGGTATTTTACAGTCAACTGTACTAATTGTCTATGAGCATGAGCAGTCTAGATGGTATTCTTAAGTAGGACAAAATACATGCTGGTACAGTTCAAATACCCTTAAATTTCAAAGGTCTGTCTAAACTCTTTTTCTCATAATAGAATTTTGTTGTACTAATTATTTCCTAAGTTAAGTGGACCATCACCCGGGTCCACTGGATCCTTTGTGGTTGTTATAGGGACATTTTCTCTGTAATGATTTTGTAGTAAGGGGATTTATAGGAGCAAATTCCATGCTTGAGTGACACATTAAATTTGAGATTGCTAAGGCACTATTTTCTTAGATTTTTCTTCAGGGCACTAAATGGATTCCTGATAACCAGAAAGAGTCAATGCTGATCTCCTATCCCCTTTTTTTGCTGTTAGAAAAACTTATTAGATTGGTTCTGGCTTCATGAGTTGCTTCTTTATCTCTTTTATATAAAGAAATAGTCAAGTTAATTGCAATTAATCTTTACCTAAACTGATCAATCTAAACTGATCAATTCACTGTTCAGATTTCCTAAGTGTGCCTTGGCAAGTATTGATAGAGGTTTTTACTTTATGATGTATAATGTTTATAACACATTTATATTATTTTCTTCTTCCAATTAACATTTTGAACAGTTGTGTTCATTTTAATTTTTTTTCTCTCCTCTCTCCCCTTCATTCCTACCCAAGAAAATAGATGCTCAAGCTATTGAAGAATTCTATGGCCTGACATCAGATATATCAAAAAATTCTGAATCTGGATATATTTTATTCTATCAATCAAGAGAATGACTTGAAGAACTGCAGAACTGCTTTAAGTGGGAAAATGGAATCGAGCCCACAATGACCTGGCTTCTCCGCAGATCAATCACCTTCCTTCTTAATGGCCCACCAGTGACATACCCCCAGCCTATATGGTCTAACTGTGTTAGGCTGTTGTCCCCTTTCCTCCCTCCTTCCCCTCCTCCCCCTACCCCCTGCCATTTTGATATGCAGCACTTTTGGTTTTATTTCAGTCAGAGGTAGAATTAAATGTTATCCAGTCGTAGTAAGATTTACATGAATAACATTTACAGATTTTTAGGACTGAGTATACACTATGCCATCTGCTGCCTCCCAGTGAACTAGAGTAATGTTTTCTACAAATGACCATGTTCTCTTTTGAGGCTTTTTACTGAACTTTGTAAATGGCTTCAGGGGTCAACTTACAATGCATTCCTCTTAACTGTGTAAATCAGAGGCTCTGTTGCTCTCCATTTTTAGCTCATAAGCCAAGTTTTCTATAGAGTAGGCTTAAAGAATTGGACAGATTTCATGCCCCTCAGGGGCTGAAACTATAGCTTTAAGTTGAAAAACTTTTAGAAGTGAGTAACCTCAATACTAAAAATAGCCTCAAAGTAAAGGACTGGGGTGTAGAGCTTATCATGGGCGGGGGCGGTGGTTAATGTTAACCCTTTGGGCACTGGAACCAGCCAGTCAAGTTCAAGGGCCCAACAAGGTATGGCATTAGGGGTAGGTGAAAGAAAGAGGAAGAAAGAAGTTTCTGGACAACAATAAGGTCCTTAACTTTAAAATTTTACTTAACGAAGTTTCAATACCCCCAACATTTTCTCTTTTTAGACCCTGGGGGTAACTTTTCAGCTGATCTTTCAATACTTCCTACAGTAGTGTAATTTACAAAAAGCAACACCTGGCCCCACTCCCCCAAATCGTTTAGTTACCTGCATTATCTTTATGTCATGGGACTAAACAGGGAATCACGTTTTTAACAGCTAGCAAGTCACATTATGTGACTGTTAGCAATTTTTATTTTTCAGTTAGTTTACTGAGACCCTGGCGAGTGTCAGGGCTAATAAAGAACTGTTCCCTAGGGGGAATACTGGAAATATCTAAGTAGGAAGAAGGCAAAGTCCAAGGAAGTGTAAGTAGGGCAAATAGAAGGAGGACAAGTGAATTAAGTGGTGAATATTTTCTTGGGTTCAGTCAGCCCTTAGGCTGTCAGATAAGATTTCTAAGAAAGAACTTCATCTCACACATATTTACTTGTGCTTATTTTCATTGTTTTATTATATATATTTATTAGAACATTTGATAATTCAGTACTTTTCATTAAAAGGGTCGACTGCCTTTCTGTCCTTAGCTGTTTTTGTGTTTTCCTTTTCTCTCCATCCCTTCCCTTCCTCCTCTCCCCCAACCCTCTTAGCAAAGATTGTTAGAAATTCTCATTTTGGATTTCTGCTTCTATTGAGGAAGTCAGTTAACTTCGCTATGTTATAATCTACTGTGAATGTGATGTTATTTTGTACCTTATGATCCATGAATTTGTAAGCCTTTGGTATGGTGTGGTTTGATCGAATTGGAAAGGTGAGCTGCCATTTTGTGTCATAAGGAGTATAGCACTTTAACCAGAGAGAAACTGGATTTCTTATCTTTGAAATACCTTGAACTGTTTATTACTCAGAACATGACTCAGTAGTCCCACATGCTTCATTTTGTCACGCTAATGGTGAAATGTTCAGCTTTCCATCAGAAGACAAAAACAGGGTGATTTTTTTCCCCCCCTACTTCCTTGGTGAGAGTAGAATGCCTTACTTTGTTTAGAGGCAAATTCCTATTTTTGAATATTCATGCCTTGATTTTTTCTTCCCCATTAAAGTTATGCAGCAATTACTTGCTTGACAGGTGAATCTTGGTCTCTGATTGTGAGTGAGTGTGCTTTCCAGACTGAAGGTGACTAATGGAGAGAGAAAGTCTGCTCAATGCACCCCAGATGCTTGGCTATAGATTGCAAAGCTAAAGAAATGTATAGTGAATCTATACCTTACACAATCAGAGCTGGGAGACTGAATGATAACTTTGGGGAGAGAAATTATTACAATTGCTTTAAAATAGATTTTTGGAGATATATCCAATTTACTAGGAAGAGGTTTATAAACTGGTAGAGAATTAAGATGTGATGAGTGAAGCAATATTTAAATGTTAAACCAGGGTTACAGTCTAACCTTTTATGAGGTTACAAACAGCTTTTCCCAATGACTTTTACTATGATAGTTTATTTTTTTCATGCAAAACAAAAAAAAGGAAAATGTAGAGTTTATGAACAGATTTCTGGTATTTGTAAGAAGGTATTTTGGAAGGTATTAGAGAGACATGTGGGCTAGTTCAAGTAATCAGTTGGGAACTAGTACAAAAATTAACTTGCGCCCTATCAAAATTTGATCAGTGTTTATTTTAGGTCTTTCTGCTCACTCTTCCCTTCCCACCCACCCCTCCATTTCTTTTCCATTAGTAATAAAGAGATCAACTATAACCTTTTTTGAAAAAGCCTTTTCACTACTCAAGTGGATTTTGTTTTTTTTATCCTCGTTATGAGAGAGCCTGAGGATGGTACAAAACAAGCAAGCCCATCTTAAAAACCTCCTAAAAATTTCAGAGTCCAGAGGCTCAGCACAAGTTTGTGGCTTTCATCTATGTGTGTGTTTGCCTTGCTGGGCCCTTGCAGAAATTGCTTTGCAGCATTGTTCTTATGGGTTGTATATTTTTTCTGTATCTTGTCTTGATGAAGGAGAAAATAAATCTTTTGATTTTCCTCATTCCGAGTTAAAAGTTAGAATGTGGTAGAGGTCACGACGAGATTGTATAGGAAGATACATTTAAGAATGCACTTTGATAGGGATACTGCTAGCTTCTGATCTTGCTCTGCTCAAGACATTCCTCATTTTGAGATTCAATGCAACTGAAACAAAGGAGGAGCAAGGGGCAAGGGACAACATGAGCTGATGGTGTGTCTGAGAACAAGGCTGGCACCTTTTGGGGTTTGCTAGACTGAGGCAGCTGAAGACAAGATGGGAAGAATGATAGAAACATTCCCTATGCATTTAATTTTATGGAGCTACATAATGTGAACCAAGTTCAAACTGAGGGCTAGGGCTTCAAATTTTAGATACATGGATTCTTCTTACATTTTACCACGGATGGATTTTATCTTCAAGCATTACTTTTTGTTCAACTTTGTATATTCATGTGAAATTAAATATCATGCACTAAATGTTTTGCCCTTTGTTTGCTATTATGTAGCCAACGTGTTCATAGGCAACATTCTGAATAATTTGCCCTTGTAAATCGTGTGGGTCAGGGAGAAATAGGTATTTTTTTCTTGCTCAATTTACATTAGTAAATTGTTTTCCAGTGTTATATTAATTTATTTCTGCCTCCTGTTTCTGCATAACTGAAGTATTTGCTGTATCCATGTACTTTCCATTTGTGTTGCTAATATCTATAGTTTTAATTTGAAATAATCTGTACTTTCATTTTTTAAAATGTAACCAACCCAAGCACTTTAAGCAATAATTTCAATCGTGTGAAAATTCAATCAGTTTAACCCCTTGCCTCTAAAATGGAGTTTGCAAAAAAATAAATAAATGAATAAATGGAAATTCTCTCTGTAGAGAACTATGTCTGCACGAACACTTCAATACTTGGTAGTGTGAAAGGAAGTGACAGGTAACATGGACAAAGTTATCATTCATAATTTGATATTGAAATTGTTGGAATTTGAAGAGAGTTTGGGTCATTTTTATTTCCCAATAATTGCTATGTTCCAGCAGCTTTTCTTCTTTAAACACAAAAAAGATCAACACTAAATGCATAACCAAAGTCTATTGAACAGTATGTTGACTTAACAAAATAAGGAAAGAATAGTCAAGAGCTGGCAATTAAGAGCTGAAAATAACTGCACAGCTGGGATCTACTTTGATTTTTTTATGCAAAGTGATTTTATAATGTACCTTTCTGAAATGGAATGGTACATTTCTTTTGAAAATTGACTTTTGGAAATAATTATGTCCCATGGACTTATGACAGATCTAAGCTTGTGCTTTAGGTTATAATATCAGACCAGATCTTACTGAAAAGGGAATGTTTGGTTATATTGGAAATTCTCCAGTGGGTGTAGGAAAAACTAGACCAGAAAAGTCCCAAGGTGTGTGTATCCCAGTTCTCCCTGCCCTCTGCTTCACTCCCT
Source organism: Pseudocheirus occidentalis (assembly GCA_028646575.1). Classification (NCBI taxonomy): domain Eukaryota; kingdom Metazoa; phylum Chordata; class Mammalia; order Diprotodontia; family Pseudocheiridae; genus Pseudocheirus; species Pseudocheirus occidentalis. Next base: position 103,920,298 of record CM053601.1, on the reverse strand, counting down.
AATTATCCGGCAGGCTGAGGTCTGTTGCTCATGCACTGTAACTGAAGAAGCTTGAGAAAAGGTTCTTCCCATTCTGGAGATACCAGGACCCGTTGCCTATTCCTTGGTGCTGAAGAGTGTACCTAGTGTAGTCACTAATCTCAGGATATACATGTCTTTTTTTTTTTTTGAGGGAGGAAGGCAAGGCAATTGGGGTTAAGTGACTTGCTCAAAATCTCACAGTATACACATGTCTTAAGAAAACAAAATCATGTTGTAGGGGCAGCTATGTGGTTCAGTGAATAGAGCACAGGTCCTGGAGTCAGAAGGACTTGAGTTCAAATTTGGCCTCAGATTCTTAACACATTTACTAGCTGTATGACCTTGTCACTTAACCTCAATTACCTTGCCTTGCCCCTCCAAAAAAAAAAAGTCACATTTGTAACCTCCTTTTCCATAGGCAAGTAACTGTTGCAGTGGACAGAGCACTGGTCTTGGAGTCAGGTTCAAATCTAGTTTTTCTAGTTATGTGACCCTGGTCGTGTCACTTAATTGTTTAAGATTCCATGGCTGCTGTTCTCTACTATGCCAACTTAATAATTATATGGTCCTTTCAAGTTTGCAAAACATATGACATGCATTAGCCAGTTTGATCATCCTGTAAGATAGGTATTAGTCTTTCCAGAAATTTAGAGAGATTTTAAATTTCCATTAAAAATATTTTTACATGCATTTTAATGTATTCCCCCAGTGGAAAAAAAAGTTAAATAAAATTCTCATTCTAAATATGCACAGTCTAACAAAAGAAATTCTCACATTGGGCATGCTTGAAAATGTATACCTTCCCCTTAGAACAGATGACTTGCCCAAGGTCACACAGAGGAAAACTTCAAACTCAGTTCTCTCCTAAAACATTCCCAGCTGCACTTTGGATATGAGATAGTAAGACAAAGGCTTTTTTTTTTTTTTAAGGATTCCTAATTTCATGCTAGGGCCTGGAGTCAGAAAGAACCATCTTCCTGAGTTCCAATCCAGGCTCAGATACATATTAGCCATGTGACCCTGGGAAAGTCACTTAACCCTTATTTGCCTCATCTGGAAAATAGGCTGGAGAAGGATATAGAAAACTACTCCATTATCTTTGCCAAAAAACCCCAAATGGGGTCATGGAGAGTCAGACAAGGCTGAAATGAGTGAACAACAAACAACAAATTTTATGCCTATTTCCAGTACATTTTTAATACTTCATACTTCAATGGAGCTGTGCTCTTATCAATATGGAGTGTCCAACAGTGCAGATCACAGCCTCCCCATGTCTTCTTATTCTGTTACTTGTCCATATCCTCTGGTAAATCCCTAAGGGGGATTAGAGCCCGTGTGTTAGAGCCTTCCTCTCATTTTCCTGGCATCATATAGATGTTCACACAGACGTGGTATGCTTATCTGTTGTGCCTTCACCTTGCTGTGTGACTCGGCCACCTCCTTCTCCAGGCATAATCTCTATTTGTACACTATTGCTTTTAGTAAATACTAGAACCTTAACAAATACAGGACACACTTTTCAGCCTGTGGATTTCAAATAACTCAATCTGAAAAAAAGTGAGTTTAGAGGGATTACAGTGCATAAGAATTGGCAGCTGCAAACCCAACATCTGTAGTTTTCAAAGGATGTTGTTCTTCCAGCCAATGCAACACATTTAAGCCCATGCTATATGCAAGATGCTACACCAGGTGCTGGGAATACAAGGGTAAAATGAAAATCAGTGATTGCTCTCCAGGACCTTATATTCTACTGAGGATGGGAGTGGGGGGTTGGGTGCATCTTCACAGAATACAAACTGATAATTGTGTCCATGATCATCTGAGGAGAGAGAGAATACTTAAACAAGCTCCTGGTAGGTGTTGCTTGAGCTGAGTGCTAAATAAAAGGGGATTCTGAGAGGCACAGTGGGGAGGGAGGGTATTCCAAGCATGGGGAGCCTGGGATGGCAAGGATTCTGAGTTTGGGGAACAGTAAGAAAAATAAGCAATCCTCTTTGACTGGAACACAGGGTGAAGGTATATGAAATAACCTTGGAAAAGTCAGATCCTACAGGGCATTATTGGGGGAAAACTGGGGACCCACATTAAAGGACCATAGATTTAGGTCTGGAAGGAATCTTGGATGTCATGTAATCCAACCCCCTCATTTTACAGAAGAAGAAACTGAGGCCAGAGAGGTGGAATGAATTGATAATGTCCAAAGGCATGTAGATCATTAATGGCAGAGCCAAGATTTGAATCCAGAGTCTTCTCTCTATGAGAAGGGATGAAGGGAAAGAATTGTGATGATATTTCCTTGACTTTGCATTTTATTATTAATTTTTGGTGGAGGGAAATATTTCAATAACTGGAACCACTGTTTTCTGTCTATGGTGTTACCTGTATATTTAAGAGAAGGTGAGTTTTATGGCTCAGTAGTTTGCATAATTCCTATAGCTCTTTGTCTGACCTTGCCTCGGGAAACCTTCATGACTGAGAAGCAATGAGTACAACTGTAGTAGATGAAAAATGAGCCATCATCAACCTGGTATCAAGGGATTAGATGGAACCTGTTCCCAGTAGGTTGTCACCAGTCTGAAATTTGAGGGGTAAAAGGTATAGAGGGAGAAATGACTAGAACTCTATTGGAATTTGAAATTATACTTCTTGGCAAGGTCCTTCTGCAAAAAAAAAAAAAAGACTTGCAAGTTTTCTGCTGTTTCATCTTAGAGAGTCTCCTGGGAGTCCTGGAAAGTTAAGTTAATTTGTCCAAGGCTATACAGCTATTATGCATTTTTGGCAATATATGTCTTTCTGATACTGAAGCTAGCTTTTGATTCACTACTCTATACTTCTGCTCCGATGTTGCAATTATTTAAAACGATTTTGTTTGCAGCCTTTTTGTAAATCTATGGGTAGGAAGAGCTAAGTCCAAGGATGAACAAATTGGGCCAAGCCTAGGTTCCAAATGCTCCCCTGAGAGAAGCAAGGCAAAAAAAACCATAAGCATCAACCAGACTTAGCATCTGTCAACATACCAAAAGACATTAAAGCTTTCAAATACAGCAAAAGCAGGATTCTAGAGATGACACTGAACTGCCTTTAAGCCCTCAGCTGGGCTCTTTACCAATTAGATTTACACTTGAGTATGTCTAGGCAGCCTTGATTTCATCCATGTGTACTCCCCTGCCTTTCTGGATCACAACCTGCATATGTTTTTTCATACTTCGTGAATCTTTTTTTTTTTTTTTTTGCTTTTTGGAGTGAGGAAGGTAGGGCATTTGGGGTTGTTACTTGCCCAAGGTCACATGGCTAGCTTTGTGTTAAGTGTCTGAGGTCACATTTGAACTCAGGTCCTTCTGATTCCAGGGCCAGTGCTCTATTTGCTGTGCCACCTAGCCTCCCCACTTTGTGAATCTTTATCCATGATCTCCCATAAATCCTAATAAAAGGCTCTGCCCAACACTCCAGAGGTCCTTCTCTGGTTTGATCTCACTGTTGACTTTAATATCCAAAGCTGTTGATCACACTAAAAAGCAGTTGAATTGTGATAGATTGTTAGGAATCCCTTTTGTCTTAGAGAATTGTAAGGGAAGTATCCCATCCTCTTCCTGGTAGATGATGGCTCCCAGATGGAGTATGCACAGTCAGATTAAGCTGCCATCTTGGTTGACTTTATATAGGAGGCTTTTGTTTCTATGGCTGCAAGAAAATGTTCAGTGTTGAGGTGGAGGGATGGTGATTGGTCAAGGAGAAATGAATGTGGTGTAAAAGCAAAAGGAAATATTAAAACTATTTCCATAACCTCTCCTTTCACTGTTTTCTAAACCCTCTGCAATGTGGCTTCTGTCTGCATCCTTTATCTGAAACTGTTCTTTCCAAAGTTATCAATAGGTCCTTTAATATCCCATCTAAAGGTCTTTTCTCAGTCTTCAGACTTGGTTGACCATCTTCTCCTATCTAGGTTTTCCTTTCTAGGTTTTCAGGATACTCCTTTCTTCATTCCTATCCTCTGGCCACTCCTCAGTCTCCATGTATGTTGCACCCACTAACCATGGGTGTCCCTCAAGAGTCTGTCCTGGGCCCTCTTCTCCCTCTCCACCATTTCCCTTAGTAGTCACATCAGTTCCCATGGACTCAATCATCATCTCCACGCAAATGATTCTCAGATGTATCTATCCAGCTAGGTGACACAGGTAGCTAGGATGCCAGACCTGAAGTCAAGAAGACTTGAGTTTCAATGGGGCCTCAGACACTTACTGGCTGCATGACCTTGGGCAAGTCACATAAACCTCTGTTTGCCTCAGTTTCCTCAATAATAAAATAGGGATAATAATAAGAGCATCTACCTTACAGGGTTGTTGTAAGGATCAAATGTGACAATATTTGTAAAGTACTTAGCATAGTTCTTGGCACATAGTAGATGCTGTACAAAAATGTTAACATTATTGTCCAATCTTCATCTTTCTCCTGAATTCCATTCTTTTTTCATCAATTACTTTTTCAACATCTCAAATCAAGTCTTCTTTAGGCACCTCAAATGTAACCTGTCCAAAAAACTCATCTTTTCCCTGAAACCCTTTTATCATCTAAAAATTCCCTATTACATTTTAGGGCACCACTATTCCATGAGTCATTCAGACATGCAATCTCAGTATCATCCTCCACTCCTCCACTCACAGTTCCGTCACATATCCAATCTGTTGGCAAGTCTTGTCATTTCTACCTTTGGAGCATCTCTTATATGTATCCTCTGTTCTCCAACCTAGTGGTGGCCCTCGATACCTTCTCAAGCCCAGACTATTCAGGCTTTCTGTTGGGTCCCCTGTCTAAAATTTCTCAAGTCCTACTCACTAGCATGTCATAGTGATGTTTCTAAAATGCTGGATTGACCATGTTATTCCCCTACTTAACAAACTCCAGTAACTATCTTTGATCTTCAGGGCTAAGTATAAAATCTTTTATTTGGCTTTTAAAGTTCTTCACAGCCTGGCACATTTTTACTTTTCCAGTCTTCTCATACTTTGCGCACTCCTATTTATATTGGTCTTCCTGCAATTCTTTGCATATGGCCTTCTGTTTGTTGATTCTGCCTTTCCACTGACCGTCCCTTATACCAGCAATGCTCTCCCCTTCTCCCTTCCTTTTTTCCTGTCCTCCTCCTTTCCTCTCCTCCTTCCCTCTTCCTCTCCTCATCCTGGCTTCCCTAGCTTCCTTCAAGACTCAGTTCAGACCCTACCTTCCACACAGATCTTTCCCAATCCACCCAACTGCTAGTTACTTTCCTCTGAGATTATCTCTCATTTACTCTCCATATATTTTATATATAAGCAGTTTTTTGCATGTTATATATGTGAGAATGTGAGTTTCTTGAGTTCAGGGAACATGTTTTTGCCTTTCTTTGTATCCTTTGCATATGCTTGGCACCTAGCCATTGCTAAAAATAAAGTTTGTTGAATACCAAGTCATCTGAGAGCACCACATAAAAATTCAAGGAACTAAACTTATAGAAGAAATTTTGAATGACAATAAGAAACCTATACTGCGGGGCTTATCCATGCCAGGGAAGAATGAATAGGAAAAGGAAGACAAGGCTTTCACTGAAAGCATTCGAATCTCATTCCACATTTATAGTGCAGTGGAATAATACTGTGACATAAAAAATGACTAATATGAAGAATTCACAGAAACAAGGTAGATGAACTGATGTAGAACTCAGAAAGCAGCATACACAACAAATATAACAATGTAAATGGAAAGAAGAATAAAATTAAACAAAATCCACAAATTCGAATGACCAAGCTGGGACCCCCAAATGTAATGTACCTCCTTCCTTTTTTAGTGAAAGTGAGGATTATCAGAATGGGAGGAAGAGAGCCCAGAAATCAGAACTCCCACACCAAATGCTTCTAAGACAATTGAAGAATGTCTAGAAGCTATACATCAACTGAAAAAGGACTTTGAAAACCAAATGAGAGAAGTGGAGGAAAAATTGGGAAGAGAAATGAGAATGATGCAAGAAAATCATGAAAAGAGAGTCAACAACCTGACTGAAGAAAACAACACTTTAAAAAATAGATTAACTCAAATGGCAAAAGAGGTCCAGAAAGCCAATGAGGAGAAGAATGCCTTAAAAAGTCAAATTTCCCAGATGGAAAAAGAATCTCAAAAGCATT
>CM053601.1:103897508-103913622 GCA_028646575.1 Pseudocheirus occidentalis | reverse complement strand
AGGATGACTTCAGAAAAATCTGGGAAGTGAGCAGAACCTAAAGAACATTGTATATAACAACAGCAATACTGTAACGACAACCAACTGCTGAAAGACTCAGTTACTCTGATCAATACAATGATCCAGGACAGTCCCAAAGGACCCATGATGAAAAATGCTATCTACCTCCAGAAAGAGAACTGATGAACTCTTCACAAAGTGAAGAAAAAGATTTTTTTTCACTTTATTTTCCTTGGATTTTCTTTCTGGTGTGTTTCCTAATGCAACACAGTAAATATGGAAATACGTTTTGATATGATGTTTGATGTCATACTGCCTGTCTTCTCAATGGGAGAGTAGCGGGAGAGGGAGAAATAAAATTTGGAACTCAGTATTTTTTAAAACTTAATATTAAAAAAAATTTTAAGTGTAATGTGGAACTGTTTAATGAATAAATAAAAATATATTTACAAGTTTTTTGACTGGCTGCACTTTAATTCGTGCTGAGGAAGTCAGAATACTCCTCTCTTCCCATTACCACTTCCAGACAATCCCTCTGCCACCATCACTCAACCCAAATTTGTCATACAATCCATATTCAGGTAGCTGTTATCTACCAACCCCCCGAATATTCTCCTTCCTTAATAAGTTGAATATCTGGCTCTACCTCAACTCCTGTCCCCTTACTAGGGGACTCCAAAATACATAGACTGTGGTTGATGTTTAGACATTTTTAGTTGTGTCCGACTCTTCATCATCCCTTTTGGGCTTTTCTTGACACACATACCTAGAGCAGTTTGCCATTGCCATTTCTAGCTCATTTCATAGATGAGGAAACTGAAGTAAACAGGGCTAAGTGACTTGCCCAGGGTCCCATAACTAGTTAGTGTCCAAGACTAAATTTGAACTCAGGAAGAAAAGTCTTCCTGACTCTAGACCTGGCACTCTATCTACTGTACACTTCACATTATTATTACTACAGCATCTTCTTGCACTCACTTGCCCTGGCTGTCCCTTGTTGATCCTGCATCCCTAGCCACCCTTTCCAGTACTAATTGTACTCCAATTCATTACCCAACTCACCCTATTCATTTCCCAAGAGCTACTTCTCATTCTACCTCAGCTACATGGAGAGAAAGGCATAAACTTGACTTTGCAATCACCCACAAGTGTTCTAGTTCCATAATTGTGAAATTTAAAATTCCCTTATTAGATCATAATCTTTTATCATTCTTTGTCTCCCTCCTCCTTAGAACCCCCAACCCTGTTCTTCATCCTCACTGTGACCTCCAGTCCCTCCATACTTCAGTCCTTTCTCAGGCCATTCATTCCTGCATTAGCTCTACTCCTGTTCCCTTCTCAATCTTGACACCAGATAAATCATTTCAAATGTATATTATCCCTTGCACTCAAGACTCTTGACTCCTTGGCCTAGTGCCAATCAGGCTTTGCCAAAACTCAAACTTGGATTACTCCACAAATGTACTGCCTTCATTCAGGTTACTGAAAGTGACTGGAAAAAAACAAGATCCATGTTGACTGTGTCCAGTACAAATTTATGTTATCTCACCTGGGTCCTCAATGAAGCAAGATAATCCTTTCACATTTCCCTAATTGACTGGCTGTCTCACTCACCTCAGAAGTTTCACCAAAGGTCCTCAGGCTTCACACTTCACCAAAAACATTAAGGCCATGCACCAGGAGCTCTATTTTCCCTCCTCCTCATCTTACACCACTCAGATATCTTCCTCCACTCTTTCTTCCTTTCCTCTGTCTTACATGAAAAGGGAGCCCTTCTCTTTGCCAAGGCAAGCCCCTGTAATGGACGCTTTGTCCTGCTCTATCCCGTCTTCTCCAACAGACTATTCTCTTTAGCATCCTCAGTTCCTCATTCATCTTTACCCTCTGTCTACCTGCTGCTTCTCTGCTACCTACAAACATGCTCATGTCTTCCATCTATGCCTTAGTTCTTAAAAAAAAAAACCCCAAACCCTTATTTGATCCAACCATTCCCTAGCTATCATTCCATGTCTTCCCTCCCCTTCTTTGCTAAATTCCTTGCATTCTCTCCACTGCCTCTCCTCTCACTTGATTCTTAACTCTGTAATCAGCCTAGCAGCAGAACAGAAATTGTTCTCTCTAAAGTTAGCAGTGACCTCTTACTTGCCAAATCTAACAGCCTTTCTCTTAATGAGGTCTTTCTGGAACTCTCTGCAGCCTATGACTCTGTCAAGCACTCTCTTCCCCTGGATGTTCTCACTTCTTTAGCTTTTCATGACAGTGACCTCATGACTTTTCTCTAATCTATATACTCCTTATCAATCTCCATTGCTGTGTCCAGGTCAGACCTGACCCCTAGCACTGTCCCCTACACTACCTTGACTGGTGATTTCATCAGTTTTGAAGGGTTCAACAATCATTAAGCCCATTTCTATTTAGATCACTTCCCAGACATGTATGTGTGTGTATGTGTGTGTGTGTGTGTGTGTGTGTGTGTGTGTGTGTATTTGGGGTGACTGAATGAATGGAAGCAGCAGTTGCTCCCTGAGCTCTCAGTCCAAAGACAGTAAGGGGCTTGGACACCTAGTCAGAAAGATATTACAGGGGGTCCCTTTGCTGGCACTGGGTACAAGACTGGTGGCATTATCCAGACTTGGATCCAGATCCCAGTCCTGGGTCCCAGTCCCAGGGTGAAGAGGAGCACTAGCACATCAGAGTTTATAGCTACAAAAAAGCAAGGATTTTGGTCACGATTCCAGGGCATAAAAGAGAGTTTGTGGTGATACACAGATGAGAACATAGGCCAGGAGAGTAGTAAACACACCTCTCCTTAGATCACACCACCTTGGAAGAACTGAAAGCTTACAGACCCCCAGAACTAGCTCCAAAAACAACTGCAGAAAAAACCTGAAGCTTGAGACAGTTCTCCCTCCACCCTAGGAGCAAAGCCCAACTTTAATATAAACTAAAAGTCAGGAAATAGTTTGGAAATGTGAATAAAAAAAAAAAAGACCCTGACTACAGAGAGCTACTGTGGTAACAGAGAAATCAAAAGTCAAAACTGCTACATCCAAAGCCACAAAGAAGAATGTGACTTGGTCTTGGGCTCAAAAAGAATTCCTGGAAGAGTTCAAAAAGGATTTAAAAACTCAAAGAGATAAAGGAAAAATTGGGAAAAGGAATGACAGTGATACAAGAAAATCGTGGGGGGGAAAAAGCCAACAGTTTGGTACAGTTGGCACAAAAATATACTGAAGAAAATTACACTTGAATAAAATAGGTCAAATGGTAAAAGAGGCACAACAATCCAATGAAGAAAAGAATGCCTTAAAAAGCAGAACAGGATAAATTGGAAAAGATATTTTAAAAATTCACTAATGAGAAAAAAAATCCTTAAAAATTAGAATTGGACAAATGGAAAAGGAGATACAAAAGTTCAATGAAGAAAATAATTCTTTAAAAATCAGAATTGAACAAGTAGAAGCTAATGACTTCATGAGACACCAAGAAGCAATCAAACAAAATCAAAAGAATGAAAAATAGAAGAAAATGAGAAATATCTCATAGGAAAAACAACTGATATAGAAAACAAATCAAGGAGAAATAATTTAAGAATTACTGGACTACCTGAAAGCCATGATTAGAAAAATGAACTTAGACATCATCTTTCAAAAATTATCAATGAAAACTATCCTAAGCTTCTAAAACTAGAAGGTAAAATAGAAATTTAAAGAATCTACTGATCACCCAAACTCCCAGGAATATTATAGCCAAATTCCAAAGCTCCAGGTCAAGAAGAAAATATTGCAAACAGACAGAAAATAACATGGAGCCATAGTCAGGATAACACAAGATTTAGGACCTTCTGCATTAAAGGATCAGAGGGCTTGGAGTATAATATTCTGGAAGGCAAAGAAGTTATGATTACAACCAAGAATCACCTACTCAGCCAAACTGAGTATAATCCTTGTAGGGTGGGGAGGTATACTCAATGAAACAGAGGCCTTTCAAGCATTCCTTTTTTTTCTTCTTTTTGGAGGGCAGTTGGGGTTAAGTGACTTGCCCAAGGTCACATGGCTAGTTTTTTGTGTTACGTGTCTGAGGCCGGATTTGAACTCAGGTACTCCTGATTCCAGGGCCGGTGCTCTATTCACTGCGCCACCTAGCCGCCCCCAAGCATTCTTGATGAAAAGAAAAATCTGACTTTCAAATACAAGACTTAAGAAAAGCATAAAAAGGTAAACAGGAAAGAGAAATCATAAGTAATTCAATAAGGTTACACTGTTTACATTCCTATATGAGAAGATGATACTCAAAACTCCTAAGAACTTTTTCATTATTAGGGCAGTTAGAATAAGTATATATATAGAGATGTCATGGCTGTGAGTTGAATATGATGGGGTGATATCTAAAAAATAAAATTAATGGGTGAGAGAAATAAGAATGTATTGGGAGAAGGGAGAGACAGAATGGGGGTAAATTATCTTATATAAAAGACGCACAAAAGAACTTAACAGTGGAGGAGAATGTGGGGAAAGTAATGGGGAGCACCTGAACCTTACTGTTATCAGGATTGGCTCAAAGAGGGAATAGCATACATACTCAGCTGGGTATAGAAATCTATATTACCCTATAGAAAAGTAGGAGGGGAAAGGAATGAGAAAAAAGGATAGGGTGGAGAAAGGCAGGACAATTGGGGGAGGCAGTAGCCTGAAGCAAATACTTTTAAGGATGTATAGGGTAAAATGGGAGAGAGAGGGAGAGAGAGTAGGATAAACAGAAGGGAAAATAGGATGGAGGGAAATACACAGTTAAAACTGTGAAAAAAAAGTTTATGGCAAGTATCTCTTAAAGACACCTCATTTCTCAATTATATAGAGAACTGAATCAAATTTATCAAAATAAAAGCCATTCTGAAATGGATAAATGGTCAAAGGATATGAACAGGCAGTTTTCAGACAAAGTAATCAAACCTATCTGTAGTCATGAAAAAAATGCTCTAAATCACTATCAAGTAGAGGAATACAAATTTAAACAACTTTGAGGTACCACCCACACCTATCAGATTGTCTAATATGACAGAAAAGAAAAACGCAAAAGTGTTGGAGGGGATGTGGAGAAAATGAGACATTAATACACTGTGAACAGAATCAACCATTCTATATTAGCAATTTGGAACTATGCCCAAAGGGCTATAAAAGTATACCTATCCTTTGATGCAGCAATATCACTACTAGGTCTGTATCACAAAAAGATTAAAAAAAAACAAAGAGGAAAGGAATCTATATGCACAAAAATATTTATAGCAGCTCTTTTATTGGTGGCAAAGAATTGGAGATTGAGGTGATGTCTATCAACTGGGGAATAACCAACCAGTTTTGTTATGATGGAATACTATTGTGCTATAAAAAAAGATGAGCAGGAAACCCTCAGAAAAACCTGGAAAGACTTATATTAACTGATGCAAAGTGAAGTGAGCAGAACCAGGAGAACATTGTACACAGTAACAGCAACATTGTGCGATGATCAGCTGCAGATGACTAAGACATTCCTAAGGACCTATGATGAAAAATGTTATCTATCTCCAGAGAAAGAACTGGAGTCTGAATACCTATCAAAGCATACTTAAAAAAAAACAAAAACTATTTTTCTTGGGGCTTGAGGGTTTTTTTGGTCTCTTTTCTTTTACAACATAGCTAATATGGAAACATGTTTTACACGACTTCATACGTGTATCTTATGTCAAACTGCTTGCCTTCTCAATGAGAAGGAGGGGGAAAGAATGAGGGAGAGAATTTGAAACTCAAAATCTTAAGAAACAAATGTTAAAAAAATGATTTTTCCATGTAATTGGGGAAAAAATAAAATATTCTTTTTTGAAAAGACACTGATGACCTTCTAATGACTAAATCCTGAGGCTTTTTCTCAGTCCTCAGTCCTTAGTCCTGCATCTCTGAAGTAATATAGCTAGATATTCCCTGTTTTTGGTTACTCATACATTACTCTAAGCTTCAGAGGCATAACACTCTCTACTGGTTTTCTTCCTACCTCTTTAGTTGTACCTCCTTTGTCTTAAATACTGCCCTCTTTTCCCCAGTTCATTAAAAGAGATGTTCCCCAGGAGTTAGTTGTTGCTATTTTTTTTTTCTCTATACACTCTCCATTAGCAATCTTACTTATTCCTATAGATTCAACTGCCTCCTCCTATGCAGATGATGCCCAAATGTATACGTCCTGCATCTCTTAAGTTCCTACAAGCCATCTCTACCTGGATGTCCTCCACTCAGCACCTCAAACTTAAAATATCTAAAACCAATAATATTATCTTTTCCCAAACTCATGCTTCCTTCTTTCTCATGAGCTGAAAATATTGTCTCCAAGGAAACATTCAAGCCTAAGAAATGTTAGGAATATTTTTTTGTAAAAAAGGTTCTTGTTCTTTTTTCTTTAGTGAATCACAGAATTAGAAAGCTCCTAAGAGAGGATGTTGTCCAGATTCCTCATTTTCCAGATGAGGAAAGAGTAAGAATGGTTAATGACCTGCCCAAGGTTGTATATGGAGTAAACAGCAGAGTCAGGATTCAAACCCAGATCCTTTCCCCTATCCATCTAGATTCAGAGTAAATATCTCCTATCAGTTTCAATTAGTACCTCTGGCAGTTAGGTGGTACAGGGCAGCTTGGTGGCAGGGTGAAGAGAGCACTGGACCTAGAAGCAGAAGACTCATCTTTCTGAATTCAAATATGGCCTCAGACATTTCCTAGCTATGTGACCCTCGGCAAGTTACTTAACCCTATTTGCCTCAGTTTCCTCATGTGTAAAATGAGCTGGAGAAGGAAATGGCAAACCACTCCAGTATCTCTGCCAAGAAAATCCCAAATGGGGTCACAAGGAGTCATATATAACTGAACAAAAGTACTGACTTAGCTCTAACAGCAGAGACCAGCCATATGTGCCATTTTTAAAAAAATAAAACTTCCCCACCAAAACCTCATTCTTCTTTAAATTGGATTATTTAAACCCAAATTAAAAGTATGCCTTCATTCAGTAGGTTCTCTTAATCTCAAATTCCTCGATTCAACCTCAAATCACAGAGCTGCAGAGAGATTGGTGGAGATGAGCCACTGGGAAGAAATGGGACAAAAGTCTGCAGCCATTGCTACTGGCCTGAGACGGGGAGCTTATGGGTAGAGCGTAAAGCACCCCTCTTGCTGCAGTACTAACCACCCAGCTCCTTTTCCACTTGAGAAAGCAGAGTCCTGGGCACATTCTAATGACCAAGAACTAAAATGCGTTTCTGACCCTAAGTTGGAAGACAGCTGACCTGTGAGACTCAGAGGAGACAGCAGAGGCCAATGGAGCACAGAAGAGTCAGGCAGAAGAATTCAAAGAGCAGATCTGACTACAAGCTAGGCTTCTGCCTCTTCTAGTACAGCCTGGATGAAGGAAAGAGCTCCAACTTTGCTCCAGCACTTGAGAACTGGAGACAGGACTTCATAGTTACTGGTTGAGGACGCTGGCTAAGAAGTGACACAGCCCTCCCTTCAGGAAAGGGGATGATTAATCAAGTGACTGGGAGGACAGACTGTTCTGAGGACATTACCTCAGTTGAGGATCATAGCTAAGACAGAAAAAGAAGCTGAAAAAGAAGACCAAAGTTATTGCCTTCCTTTCAGCAAGACAAAAGAGGAGCAGCTCAACCTGAAGAGGAGAGGCTTATGAAGTATACTTCCCCTTCCCCCACCCTGATTGAGATGTAGCCAAAGAGGACAGCTGGGGCAGAGACACAACACCCCGCCCCCCCCAGGGAGTACCTGAGACACCACACCTGGCAGGTAGCCATGGAGAGCAATTCTTGTGGGGGAGAGGTTGAGCAGAAAGCAGCACGGTGAGGTCAGAAGATAATGGCAGCCTTGCAGCATCAAAAGCACAAGCTGCCCTCTCCATGCCCCATGAGCACTGTCCTGGTCACACATATTGCCTATGTTTATTCCCCTTCATGAGTGGACACATTTGTCCCACAGAAGATGTCTATAAAGCGCTCCTCTTCTCACTGAGAATGTTTCCATTTGTGGGAGCGGAAGTTTAAAGTTTATTGTGGGGGAGAGGGAAACTTTCTATTGTTACTGTGACCACGTTCCTATTGAATTAAATCTGTTTAGTTGGTAAAAGTGAACGGGGCAGGAGGTGGGGCTGAGGTGGGGGCAGTCTAAGAAGCTATAGTTTGGATGAGATTCTGGCCACAAAGTACCTAGAACAAGGGTGGGGAACCTGTAGCCTCCAGACCAATAGAACACTGGGCTTGGAATCAGGACTCATCTTCTCGAGTTCAAATCGGGCCTCAGACATATACTAGCTATATGACCCTGCACAAGTCACAACCTTTTTTGCCTCCATCTCCTCATCTGCAAAATAAGCCAGAAAAGGAAATAGCCAACCATTCCAGAATCTTTCACAATGAAGGGACTGAAAAACTACAGAGATGAAAGAGACTTTAGAGAACCATCCATACAAACCCCTCATTCAATAGATGATGAAGTAAAGGCACAAAATGAACTTAACTAAGTCTCAGAGATGGAACTGGAACCCAGATCTCTTGCCTCCTCTCCTAATGTTGCACTCTTTCCACCACACTCCCAGATTCCTTCAGGATAGATAAAATTTATCAACATAATAGGCACTGACAATTCCATATTAAGGTGCAGAGAATAAAAGCATCAATGACAACAAGGTGACCAACACCTACAAAGTTAAATTCTAGGGAAGCTGTAAACAAACCTGCCCTTAAAGCCCAGGAACTAAATAAAGCAATAACTTCGGAAACAAAGGGCCTTATAGCATAGAGATAAGGCTACATGAAAAACCCTGGGAACAATAGGTGTGGTAAACCCAGCTGGCAGCCTTAATCCAGCCAACCAGCAAGGCAAGAAGACAAAATGAAGACATAAAGAAAGCACATGTATTATGATTCAATAGGTCTAGGAAATGGAAGGCAGGAAGCCAAAGAGTAACCTGTGTCAAACTGAGAAGGAATTGCTAGCTTTGCAATTCTGAAGCAACTTTACCAATGTCAACTGGGAAATAGTCTCTCCGCGGCACTTCTGAAAGGAGATGAAAATCAGCCCTGTCTCTACAAATCCTTCTGTTGACATTTGTGCAGCAAGAACAGGCAACATTCCCAACTGACTTCCAAAGGGTGAGAACCAGAAAAACAACATTGTTTTCCAGAACACAGGCTAAAAGCTGTTTCTCCACAATTAGAAGAAATGTGGAGTTCTTTTTAACATGCTGACAACTCTCCAAGGGCCAATCTACTCTGCACAATCTCTAGCAGTTTGGTCCCACTGTGAGATTTCACAAATGCAGTCACTGATCATTTTTTCCTTAACTCTTGAAGTATCTTCTTCTATTCCATGGGATCCTACCTGCCCTGGACAGAACTCAATATGGTCTCTCTCTTACATTTTTATTAACTCTAACATGTCAACAGCAGTTCAAGCTTTCCACAGCCAACAACAATGTACAGAGAAGTACAACAAACTCAATATATTTAAGACCAACTCTATCATCTTGCTCCCTAATCTTACTATTGCTTCTGATTTCAATATTTCTGTCAATAACATATTCACTTAGCCTTCAAAACCACAGTGTTAACGTTGACTCTTGCCCCCTCACCTCTTAATCAGTTGTCAAGTCTTGTTGATTTTACCTCCAAAACTGTAATGTCTCTTGACTGCATCTTCCTCTTCTCTGCTATCATTGCCATAACTCCCAAAAGTCCTCAGCATCATCCACTTGCATTAGTGGAATAAAAGTTCTTCCTGCCAGAGTCATAAGTAACAGTCATGGTGCCAGGGGCAAGCAGCACCAAATACGCCCTCAAATCAACTTTATAATTCATAATGTGACAACAGTACAAGAAATTATTTAGATAACTGAGTGGAGTGGGAAAAGGAATGAGAGGTTCAGAAATATACCATCATATAGTTTCCTATTTCAATTAACCTTGCTATCTAGATGCTAAACGCAGCTGTTTCTACAATGCTGAATGAGTATATATATATATATATATGTATATATATATATATATATATGTCTTGACAACACAATGTAAAATTTCAAAATGCACAATCTTCTATAATCATTATTTTACATTTTTGACAGTTTCTCAAGCTATTCTTAAGGAAAAGATGCAGAAGGCAAAACAATAGATGAGTTTGATGGATTCAGAACTGTATGAATGGACAGACTCAAAGAGTAAGTCATTGATGCTTTTCTACCACCTTGGAAGGAAGTCTCTAGCAGTGTCCCAGGGATCTGTGCTTCACCCATTTTCATTTCAACATTTTTATTAATGCTTCAGATAAACATATAAATGGTATGTTATCAAATTTGCAGATGACCACGGTAGGAAAAATACCTAGCATATTGAATAACTGTTTAATAAAATAAATTTTTAAAAATAAGTACTTTAATTCTGTTGAATAAGCATTTATATTTTGTAGCAACATAAGCTCCTCAAGGGTAGAGATAAAATTTTATCTTTGAGTTTTCCATATATACACATGTGGATACATCTAAACACACATACTACATATACATTCAATTTGACGTTTCGACAGTTTGATATTCTCTTAGAATAGTGCCTCAACTATAGTAGACTTTGGGATATTTTTGTTGCTATTTAAGTAATGATCACACATATAAATGTATACACACACACACACACACACACACACACACACACATTTCAAAACAAAATAAAATTCTAAAGCTTACAGTTTCACAGTTCAAGCATCGAGTTTCATTGGTCAGAGTTCCCTGAAAGATTTCATGTACCCAGGTGAGTTCTGGTTTATTGTTCTCCACAGGTTCATTCATGTTACCATTTTTTAACTTCCCATTTTGTTTTTCTTGCTTTTTCTCCTCCTGCAGGATGTCTGCAATAGTGTTTAGCAAATAATTTAAAAATTCATGGGCATCCTGCTGCATGTAGTTGTCAAAGAGATCTGGAAAAAAAAAGAAATTCACTATATTGCTCTCCATTTTTCAGAGGGAAAATGTATATTTAAAATTAAGTACCATACCTAAACATTTATTTTAAAAGATGGACCACGTACAGAATATTTGGACACTCATCTTCATTAAGCAGCTAAGCTTTAAGAAAAATTCTTGCCCATTACAATTTTATTTTCTCAGGCCTAAGTTCTCCATAGAGCTGCATTTGAATGATAAAGAAAATCTCCAAGGTATAATATAATTCTTGCCTTAAATATAGATATTTCTTTAAAATTCTGTTTCCTGATAAAACAAAGTTTAAATATTATACAACACAGGCTCATAGACTGAGCACTGTAAAAAGACCAATCACCCCTTCATTTTTACAGGTGAGGAAATTAAGGCAGAGAGATGAGGTAAGTTCCTCAGGATCACAAAGCTAGTTAGTTAGTGTCTGGGGCAGGATTTAAATCTGGGGCTTCCTGACTCCATGCTGGGGAACCTATCCACTACCCTACTGCCTCAGGAAAAAAAAAAAGAAGGTATCTGTTGTATTATTATGAGTTATTCTGTCTACTGTGAGTAAGCTACAGCGAATTAGGATCTCTCCTAAAGATTCCACTGATCCAAAGCTAAAGGATATTGAAATAGGACATAGAAAGAAATGAGAAGCTCTTGCGCATGGGAGGATTCCCTGGTTCCCTTCAACACAACTTAAATCTCCCTTTCTGTGTGCTCTCCTTGCCTCTCCTCCCTCCAGTCCATCCTCCACTCCGTTGTCAAAGGGGTCGTCTTGAAGTGCAGGTCTGATTATGTCATCCCTCTCTTCAAAAAGCCCCAGTGGTAGGATGGCTAGGTGGCACAGTGAATAGAGCACTAGCCCTGGAGTCTGGAGGACCTGAGTTCAAATCCTGCCTCAGACACTTAACATTTACTAGCTGTGTGACCTTGGGCAAGTCACTTAAACCCCAATTGTCCTGCCTTTCAAAAAGAAAAAAAAAAGGCCTAGTGGCTCCCTTTCACCTCCAGGATCAAATATAAAACTCTCTGGCTTTTGAAGCCCTTCATAACACGTCCCCCTTTCCAGTCTTTTTACAATTTACTTTATCTTTGTCTATAGTCACATTGTAATCCAGTGATACCGGTTCCCTTGTTGTTCCTCAAACATGACCCTCCATATCCTAACTCCAGGCCCTTTCACCGGCCATCCCCCTGCCTGGATTCTCTCCCTCTTTATCTCTAACTCCTGGCTTTCCTAGGCTCCTCTGAGTCTCAGCTCAAATCTGAGTTCTACAGGATTCTGATCTACGGTTACATCACTGTAGTCGTTACCCACATTGCCACTGCTCCTGCTTATTTTATTTTGCTGTTATCACTTCATCCAGGTCTGCCCAAGCTTCTTGGAATCCTCTGTATTTGTCATGTTATGTCACAGTAAGTTAATAAGCATTTAGTAATTAAGTGCCAGGCACCATGCTAATGTGGGTCAGATGAGGGCGAGATGAGTATTTCGGGAAGAGAACTGGACATGGAAAAAGATCTTATACTACGGCACTAATGTTTGATTACCGGATACCATAAAAATGAAGAGTGAAACAGGACTGTGCAAATCAGCTGGAACTACTCAGTTTGAGACAGAAACATGTAAATAGCTCCTAACTTTGAGGATGGATTCCTAGAACCAAAGCAAAGCTGCTACACTCTGAATTTCACTTTTGTACAGCTTGTACATCTGATAAGGCATACGAGGTTGGCCCTGGCATACACACACCCAACATTACATTACAGGCATGCCTTCTCTCATGTAGTTAACTGTGTTCAACACTGTTTCATCAACACTGTTTCAATCAGTTGGCATTTATTAAGCAATCACTACAGTGCCAGGGACTCTGGTAGGCTCTGGGGAAACAAATACAACATGCAAATCCAAAATTAAATAATTAATAACTAAATAATCCAAGAAGTTTAGATTGTGTAACAGGAGATAACTTATAAAGATAAAAATGTAGACAGAAAATATATAAACTACAAAGTAAGTACGAAAGAGAAGCAATAGGAGTCAGGGGGGCAGAATCAGGAAAGGCTTCATGTAGAAGGCAGTGCTCAAGCTGTGTCCTGAAGGAAGATTGGGAGCCTGAGTCAGAGCCGACAGGGACCACAATTCAAGCAAGGGAAAGACAGTCAGTACAAAGACTTGGAGATGGGAGGCAGAACGTCATTCAAGGAGAACAGAGATAAGACTAGACCACTGAAGGAAGGGGAAAGGCCTAATTGGATAATGAGGTTGGAAAGAGGAACTGGCACCAGGAGTGTAAATGTGATCCTAGAGGCAACACAGCCACTAGAGTACTGAGTAGGGAAGTAACGAGGTTACACTGATATTTAAGGAAAATCACTCTGGCAACTATAGGAAGGGTGGAATAAAGGGAGAGACTTGAGGGAGGGAGCCCAATTTAGATACAATTGTCAGGAGCAAGCTGGTAAACGTTTAGCAAATAGCTCTCCAAAAATTCCCAAAGAGTTTTAAGCTTAATTTGCATCATTGGTATTTCCTGCATCCCTTTAAGTCAATCAATAAAACAATAAATGAAGCCCTGATTTGTAGCATTTGTCAATTTTCAAAGTGTAAATTCAATAATCAACTCTTAAACACAGGTACACTCCTGGCTTCAGCATGGCCATGATTCTCAGTGGTCTAGAAGATTCATAGAACATCCAGATGAGGTTTCATGTACAATCTTCTTTATGTATTCAGATGTGTATACATACACACACAAATATATATATATAAACACACACACACACACACACACACACATATATATAGATAAGGAAATGTGTGTGTATATATATGTACATATATATACATTTGTACATATATATGGAAATTTTGTTAATTTCATTCTAAAACATGATTTAAAAAAAATCAAGGTGAGAGGTGATGAGGAATTGAATTAATGTGTGAGCAGAGAGGAGACAGATGTAAAAGATATGGTGACTATGAAATGGCAAGGGTCTAGTTATATAAGATGAGGAAGAATGAAGAATTAAGGATAATATCAAGATTATGAAGCTGGAAGGCTAGAAAAATGATGGTATCTTTAACAAAAAATAAGGGGGAATGGTGGAAAGATAAATTCAATTCTGGACATGTTAAGTTTGAAATGCCTACAGGACACCCGATTTGAAATTTCCAATAGGAAGCTGGTGATAAAAGGTTAAACCACCATTAAGACTTATAACAAATCTTCTCTATTAAAGGAATGAGACTTTGCCATATTGTCATTTGAGTTGACATTTATCCCAGTGTTCTACAAGGTCTTACTACTTCCCCTAAGGTCAGTTCATCTAACAATGAGCTTTTGCTAAACTGAATAGTACTGGAGGACAAAGTATGCCTGAACGTAGATCAAACAACTGCTTTACTCAAAAACCTTAGCTTATTCTCCACATCGTTTTTCATCTCATGTAGCTTTTCTCTTCCAAGAAAAAAAATTAAACCAGAGTAAGAAGCCAGGGCAGCAGTAAGTCAACTGAACACACAACACAGTGTTTCACGTTGATATCCTCCAATTGGATCAGACAATCTAATTAAAAAGAACTGTTTTTTAAAAGCTCTATTAGTATGAGATAATATGCATTTACTGTAATTACTTATGACAAGTGTACAAGATAGTATAATTTTGTTTAAATAATGGATTAAAGTGTTTCTTTCAAATGGTGTTCTATTTAGAAGGATGCCTGGGGCAAGCATCTCTCTTGCCCAAGCCTGGATATCATCCTATAAGATATTTGGGGGGGGGAGGGGGGGAGGCTATCCCCAAACAAGAATCACATAATTTTTAGAGCAGAAAGGGCTCTCTGCAACCATCAAATTATCCCCACCCTCCACTATAAGACCTCCAATGAAGGGAAATCCTCCACCTCCTGAAGCAGTCCAACATTCTTGGAGACTGCTCTAAGTGTTAGAACAGTAGTTCTTAACCTGTGGGTCACAACCCCTTTGGGGGTCAAACAACCCTTTCACAGGGGTCCCAGGGGTCACCTAAGACCACGGGAAAACACATACTTCCAATGATCTTAGGAACTGAGACACCTCACTCCTCTATCCGTATCCAGGCGGGTCCGCCCACATGCAGATATGCCCACATACAAGTATTAAAGGGTCATAGCATTAGGAAGGTTGAGAACCACTATATTAGAAGTTTCTCCTTTCCTCTCCAAGCTCCACTCTGAAATTCCTCTTCCATCCCCATCCTAACGTTCCCTCAAACCCTGGAATCCACACACTGGAAGTACCCAGCTCTGCCCCTAAGCCTGGTCTCTCCATCTAACTGGATGGCTCCTCCAGGGAGGGCACTCCAACCACCCAGCATCTCACTAACCCCTGGACTGCACCCCTCACATCCTCTCCAGAGCACCCATGCCCCATACCTTAGTGTGCCCCACCCCAACACACCTTTCCAGCTTCCTTTCATTCCTTTTGTCCTCTCCCACTAAAACACAAGCTCCCTGAAGGCAGGAACTATCTTTATTTCTGCTTGTGTTTGTGTTCTCAGAGTTTAGCACAGTGCCCAGCACATGGTAAGTGCTAATAAATGCTTGCTGACTGACTTTCATCAAAGCCTAAAACTGCCTCTTGGCATCTTTTGCCCATCGGTCCTGCTTCTTCTCACTCAGACCAAACAGGACCCCCCGAATTCCCCTGAGACATCATGCAAAAGCTGAGATGCTTAGTCTATTTCTGTGCCCCAGCCCCTTTCCACAGTCTGGTGGAGCAAATCTCAGAAAAAAAACTCTTTAAATGTGCAAAATTAACTACAAAGAAAATCAATTTTACTGAAACATAGCTATAGACATATTCCCAAAAAACATTCACAGACCTTCCTGCTAAAATGAGATTATAAATTTTGCCCTAATATGGGAACCATTCTTCCATTAAAAAGACTATTTTGAAGCCTCTTGGATATAGAGATGTACCTCACTCCTGAAAGGCTATGTCAGTGGAAAACAAGCTCGAAAAGGGCCCATCATGCAAAGAGAGGCTTTGAATAGAGGCCCAATAAGGACTTTGCCTGTGGCTAGAGAGATCCACCACTAGGTGGGCCAAAGGCTGATGTTTTGGGATTTTGGGGAG